>CM042150.1:35801442-35893942 GCA_023376005.1 Doryteuthis pealeii | reverse complement strand
GTATTCATTAAGAATACATTATAAATAAAAAAAAACTTAATAATAATAATAATAATAATAATAATAATAATAATAAATTAAATTTTGACCATACAATAAAATGGTATATGCATAAACCAGAATCTGTTCTTGAGAATGAAACACATAAAATTCTCTGGGACTTTGAAATAAAAACGGATCACCATATCCCAGCAAGAAGTCCAGACCTAGTGTTGATTAACAAAAAAGAAAGAACTTGTCAACTAGTGGATTTTGCAGTTCCAGCAGATCACAGGGTGAAGCTAAAGGAAAATGAAAAAATGGACAAATATCTGGACCTTGCCAGAGAACTGACAAAGTTATGGAATATAAGTCAAAGTGATACCAATTGTAGTTGGTGCACTTGGAACGGTCCCAAAAGGATTGGAAAATCTGGAAATCAGAGGAAGGATTGATATGACAATTTAAATGCCTATTTAAATGTATGGCTAAACAAATCGAGAAAAATCAATCTCTGTATGTACATTTCGGCCTATTAGGCCTCATCAGCAGAGCTATAGATAATTTTCAAAATTAGGTACGACTCCAATTAAGCACATATTCTCCCAAAAATTGTCGGCAAAAAAGCCATTCCAAACATACCGTGTTTACAAGTTATCATATCGTCATGTAATAAAAGTCACTGAAGAGGAATATTAGCCTACTCTAAACAAATCGTAAAATCTAGGAGGTCCGTTTGGTGTAGGGGTTGTGTTATCGGCCTGTCAGCTTGGCAGTCCGATTTCAAATCACGCACAGGGCGGCCTTCCTATCTATAGCTCTGCTGATGAGGCCTAATAGGCCGAAATGTACATACAGAGATTGATTTTTCTCGATTTGTTTAGCCATACATTTAAATAGGCATTCCCGCCTAATTCATTATTAATTAATTAATTTTCAAAATTAGGTACGACTCCAATTAAGCACATATTCTCCCAAAAATTGTCGGCAAAAAAGCCATTCCAAACATACCGTGTTTACATATATATATATATATATATATATATATATATATATATATATACACCAGTCATCCACAGACACATGTTTCAAAGTTTACTTCTCATCAGTGCAGCTTGGCTTTTTAACAGCTACCTCTAGCCGGGTGTCTGTCAAGCTCCTCACCTTCATGGCTGTTGGGGATTGTCAGCCAGGAGCAAACAATTAATTGATACAAACAAACTTACAGGATGTATGTTTTTACAATCACCAGAGAACTCAAGTCTGTAAACCACAGGCAAGTAATATATATATAAAAAGTTGTCGAAATATCATTTTGTTGGTATCAGCTGAACAGTGAGGTTGTCTATCCCCTTTTTGCTAGCACTAGACCAAGAACATCGTTTTTTGCTGAGGTAGAGTCAGCTCCCCACTTTATCACACAGATCAGATTACTAAATCTCTGCTACTCATGCACTGAGCATAAACTGTAAAAAGACATACTCCAAAAAACACACACCTCACCCTTAACAAATTCTGGATGTATAATATTTAAATGAATTATCGGAAAACTGATAGTAAAATTATCTTCCCTGCTGCTAGGGGCAAATCGCCAACATACAATGTTGGCGGCAAAACCAAACCCTATCACTTATCTGAAGGCTGTCGACCTGAGAAGTCATTTTAACAAGGGCTCCATCCACCGTCCACTTCAAAGGGCAGTTAACCAGGTGAGTCGCTCAAAAAAAGCACTCCCCAACTTTACTTATCCTGTTAATTTCACCTCTCAACAGCAATCCAAACGACGGCGAGTCAAAATCCATTTCTAGCACTAATTCACCAACGAACTGTTAATTTCACCCCTCAAGATAAGTCTTGTAGCAAATGCCAACAAATTTGCTACCAGACTTATCCTCATGATCATAATTCCTCTTAGAATCTTACGTGCTGGCTTTGGGCCCTGTGTCAAGGTCTACATTTACAGAGGCAGTGCCTGTGTCCACTGGCTTCTGCTTTCTGGACTAATAAGATATGAACAACACATAAGAGATTCTGGATTCTATGTAAGTGCGTGGTGTAATGGTTACAGTCATGAAAAATGGACACATCACCCCGAGTTCAAATCCAGGATGTGGTAATTACATTTCACTTAGCGTTAATACCTTTTGGAAAGGTATGAATCCTACTCTCCCTCCAGCTATGCATAAATAGTAGGGCAGACCGGGCTCTTTAAACTTGGTTAGGCAACTGGTCTAGGAGAAGGAAAGCTCTGAATTCAAACCTGTTGAATTCGCTTAAGAAATTGACCTTGTATCACATCCTGCTTGTGCAGAGGGGTTGGTAAATATATATATATAGCAATTTCTCATAGCAACTCAAAGATAAATAGAGAAGGTATTATTGCCCTTACTTAGGCTAGATGATTGGTCAGAGAGGCCCCCCCTGATCAAACAGTTGGTCACATCAAGGTGTAGCACCTATATGATTGTCCCAACCCTATTACCCTTATGGCAAGCCCCAACCCTTTTTATCATATATGTACTAGAAGGCAGTGTCTGAGGGTCTTCATGTCCTGGGTATGACGTTACACTGCATCCAGTGGTGAAGTTTCAATTCTGGAACTCTGGGGAATGTGGAGGAACCCTTTTATCGCCATTACTCCCAAGTCTATCTTGACTGGCAGTATCTGTTAGTCTCCTCGGGTCTCCAGGGCTCTCCTGAGTATTCTAGCTGATTTCAACAATGCTGTTTTCTGGATGGTCTCAATTCTTCCTCTGATTTCCAGTTCCTCTAGTCTCTTTTCTAAAGGACCATTCCAAGTACTCCAACTACAATTGGTATCACTTTCACCCTCATGTTTCACATTTTTTTTCAATTCTCTTACTAGGTATAGGTATTTGTCTATCTTTTTGTTTTCTTTCATCTTCACCCTGTGATCTGCTGGAACCACAAAATCTACCAGTTGACAAGTTCTCTTTTTCTTGGTAATCAATACTAGATCTGGTCTTCTGGCTGGGATAATGCAATTCATCTTTATCTCAAAGTCCCAGGAAATTTTAAGTGTTTCATTTTCAAGAACAGATTCTGGTTTATGCATATAATATTTTGATGCATGGACAAAATTTAGTTTTTTGCATAATTCCCAGTGGATCACCTTTACCTCTTATTATAATTAAACATTATATTGAGTTAGAAAGACTTATGAAATTAAATTAAAAAAAAGATTACACTTATTTTTACTTTATTCTAATTGATTTCAATATAAAATCATAAATAGGATTGCTTTTAATGTATTTGAGAATAAAACAAATATATTAGAAATCAATAAAATCAAGTAATTATTAATTAAACACAGTTTTGTTAAAACCGGTATGCAAATTATTCTCACCAAACAACCTGAAAACATTTCTTTCTTAATGATATATAACACACATCACAGTTTTAAACACATGAATAATATGGGCTGTTTTGAGGCAAATCTATCTCAGCTAGACCTTAATAGAGACAGTGATAATAAATAAGATGCTAATTAAGATTAAATTGTTTGATCACCATTGAGAATATAACGTAAATAATTAAGGGAATTGTGAACTTGGTGGTGTCATAGTTTTAGTTACAGACAAACAGACACAAAATCTCCATTATAATACGATAAGATCTGACTGATGCTACTTTCTTCCCAACACAAATCTTTGTACATACATATAAGTAAGTAAAGTCGTCAGGGTGGACTAAAGTTGGTATCAGCCAGACAGCAAGGGAGTCTATCCCCTTTTCAATAGTGCTCCACCATGGAGATTGTTTTGGCATCTGAGGTAGAGCACCACATCTACCATCAGCTCCTCACTTTACCGCACAGATCCTTGTGCTACTCATACACTGAGTTGGTGAGGGCTGGTATCGAACCCAGAACCTCGAGGTTCCTAGTCCAAAGCTCTACCAGCTGAGCTAAACCGGCCCTAGGATGCAGTAATGTCCATACAAAAACAAACAATTTTTTTTAAACAAGGAAGTTGTTATGGTTTGGTTTTGTTTGGTTTGTTTTACGGCATATCAGCCTCAGTGGGTCATATAATGCCAATAAAGTTTTGAAATAAATTTATTCTTAATAGATAATCAATTTTTTTTATAAACTCATGTTTTTCTATTTAACCCATAGATGGGACCCTAAAGGTACTACCACTCCGGGTCAGAGTGGACCAGGAAGCAATGGTGATAAAGGGGTGCTCCACACCTCCAAAACTGGAACCTCACCATCAGATAGAGTTTAACGTCATTCCCAGGACATGTAGACCCTCAGCCACTGCCTTCTAGCACCCATATGATAAAAAGGGTTGGGGTTTGTCATAAGGGCAATAGGGTTGGGGCAATCATATAGGTGCTAGGGTTTGACGTGACCAGCCGATTGATCGGAGGGGGCCTCTCCGACCGCCCGTCTAGCCTAAGTAAGGGTCTAAGTGGAGTGTTCCAGGTCAGGGTACTGTTAGTGTTCATCCACCAAGACTCCGTCCTTAAGCATCACGGGTCGCCACCCATGGCTAACAGGTGGCCCATTTGGGGGAGTCTTACCCCTCTGCAGAGGTGCAGTCGGTACATTCTAACGCCCCACCGACAGGGCGGGAAGTTGTTATGTACAAACAATTTGTTTTTTGATTAAGAAAACCATTATCTCTTTGTTATTTTTTTATGTGTCCATTTGTTTAGTCATGTTGTTTATTTTAAGTTATTTTTATTTCTCCTTGTCTGTGGCCACTAATGACTAAGGGAAAGGGGATAGACATACTAATGAGATGACCAAACTTCCCACGGTTAAGAAAAAAAAAAGTTTAGACTTATTTTTTTCTACAAGAATCTCTCACACTGACCAAAAAAATATGGCAATTAAAATTATCTTAAATTTAACTCTTCACAATTAGCAACTTCATTCTCCAACAAATTGACAGGTCGCCACAATATATATATATATATATATACTAGCAAATATATGCACCCTCCGGGTGCAAGTATTTAAGTTTTGATATAATAAAATATCATATTAAATTAGAAAGGCTAATGAAACTGACTAAGAATGCAGATAAAAAGATATGCAACAGAGGGGGTATAATCGAAAAATAGAACAAATTTGAAACTAACTATTCCATCATTTTCCATTACTCCCCTTTTTCATTGGTAAATTTTCCTAATTTAACTATTTAGTTAAAATAGGAAGTAAAGGATAATATTACAGTTATTTCTTCTTGTAAATAAATTTCTTTTAAGATTTATCCACGAGATTTTTGTTTATATTTCTTAAGATAAAACCAAAAAATTAGAAATCAATAATACCAAGCACATATTTATTAAAATAAGATTTTAAATATCAATATGCAAATTAGCCTTCTCGTTCAAACTGTAAACCGCTATTTTGTTGTATATATAAATACAATTGCATGTTATTAGTACGTAGATATGGTCAACAGTATTAATAATGTAATACAATTTTTATTAATAACTGAGGGTTTAAAAGAATGAAATCATGGAGAATTTGATGTAAATAATTAAGGGAATTGTGACTTGAGTAATAATATAGTTTCGGTTACAGACAGAAAAACACACAATCTCCATTATAATAAGATATATATATATATATATATATATATAGTAAGTATAGTAAGTCGTTGGGGCGGCCTAATGTTGGTATCAGTCAGTCAGCGAGGGAGTCTATCTCCTTTTCAATAGTGCTAGACCAAGGAGGTTGTTTTAGCATCTGAGGTGGAGCACCACACCTACCATCAGCTCCTTACTTTACCGCACGGATCCCTATGCTACTCATACGCTGAGTTGGCGAGGACCGGTATCGAACTAGGAACCTTGTGGTTTCTAGCCAAATGCTCTACCGACTGAGCTAACCCAGCCCATGTATATATATATATATATTATATATATATATATATATATATTGTAAAAAGAAGTTACGCAAAATGGATTATGTTTTTTTTTTTTAAATATATTATTATTTTACATTTGCGACACATGTTTCAGATCTTCTGATATTTTCTTCAGGCATTAATTAACCATGTTCTGTTAATTAATTAATACTGAAGAAGATATCAGAAGATCTGAAACATGTGTCGCAAATGTAAAATAATAATGAAAATATAAAAGAAAAAAAAAACATAATCCATTTTGCGTACCTTCTTTTTTTATAAAATATTTAATTTGGACCCATAACAACACTTTTATATATAAACATATATAGTCAGGTTTCACTCCTGGTCAGAAGTAGTTGCTGTGTCTAGCCACACTAATGAGATGTGAAATCATGTCTGTGGATGAATTATAAATATGCATATATATCTATTATCATTAAAGTCTATATATTTAATGTTGCCATAGACTATAATGATAATAATAGAGTTCTTACAATTGTAACCGAGCACTATGTTTTCTTTCCTCCAACTTACAAAAAATCCCGTTATATATATATATATATATATATATATATATATATATATAATTAGCCAAGTGCCTTCACCATATATATATTGCTGTTTCTTCACAGAAGAAGGCCATTTTACAAGTACGGTTGTGAGCATGCAGATGGCTCAGTGGTCCAGCTTTGCTTTTATGTGTCCTGTCACACATATGACATGTGAGCCTCCCACTTCCAGCTTCCTCTTGTATGGGACTGTATGTGACTGAGATATCCAGCCCTCAACAGGCAAGCCCTGCCACACATATCACATATATGGTCAGGCTTAAATGTAGGAAATGTGTCCAGGATGTCTGTCATGTGCCGCTTATGCAAAGCTCACTTCAGGATGGAGGCTCAAGCTGCCTTACCTCAAACCCTTTACAGCCACCATGAACAAGTCTCCTCCAAACCACACAATTTGTTGCTGTGGTTAGATAGATAAATGACTCAAAAAATGTGTTTAATAAAATTGAATTGAAAAAGAAAAATTTTGAATACCTAACAAGAATGAATAAAATAAAATGTCTTCAGCAAAACAGGGGTTGACATGCCATAAAAACCAACCAACCAACCAGCCAACCCATCAATGGGTTAGATAGAAAGAAATGACTCTAAAAATGTGTTTAAAAAATTGAGTTTAAAAAGAAAAAGTTTTGAATGCCTAACAAGAATGAATAAAACAAAAGGTCTTTGGCATAAAATAACCCAACAAGGGCTGATATGATGTAAAATTCAACGAACAAATGAACGAACGAACGAACCAACCAACCAACCGTTTTTTAAAGTATTGAATACTGTTCAATTCTGTGTCCAATTGAGAAAACTTATCTTGAAAAAAACCCCACTCCCCCCAACCCCCACTAAAAAAAAACATGGAAGACAATTTTCTCATGAAGTAGACCTGACAATAACCCCACCCCTTCCAACAAAATGAGGAAATGAGAGAAATGATAGGATTAGAAGAAAGATTGAATGACTTAAAAACTTCAAGTTAACAAAGTGACATTGGAGAGGAAGAAAAATTCCAGTTGTTGATTGTCATACAAGAATTAAAAAATGATTTATTACATAAACATGATTAACAGACATAAGAATGAGGATTGGATTCCTTATATTGGTCAGACTGATATTCTCATCCTTATTAATTTTAGCATTGCATTTCAGCAATACACACAATCAACAAAAAATAAGAATATAGGATAGTGATAAGGACACATCTACAAATTTCAAACCACAAAGAAGGCCTAAACATATATTGGCCAAAATGAAGCGTGTGGTGTAATGGTTAAAGTCATAGGAAATGGACTCGTCGCCCCGAGTTCAAATCCTGGACATGGTAATTGCATTTCACTTAGAGCTAATACCCTTGGGAAAGGTATGAATTCTACTCTCCCTCCAGCTATGGGTAAATAGTAGGGCAGACTGGGATCTTTAACCTTGGTTAGGCAATTGGTCTAGGAGAAGGAAAACTCTGAATTCAAACTTGTTAAACTCCGCTTAAGAAATTGACCTTGTGTCACATCCTGCTTGTGCGGATGGGTTGGTAATATATATATATATATATATATAATATATATATATATATAAAGGAAATGGACTCGTTGCCCCGAGTTCAAATCCTGGATGTGATAATTACATTTCACTTAGCGCTAATACCCTTGGGAAAGGTATGAATCCTGCTCTCCCTCCAGCTATGGATAAATAGTAGGGCAGACTGGGATCTTTAACTTTGGTTAGGCAACCGGTCTAGAAGAAGGAAAACTCTGAATTCAAACCTGTTAAACTCTGCTTAAGAAATTGACCTTGTGTCACATGCTACTCGTGCGGAGGGGTTGGTAAATATATATATAGGCCAAAATGTTGTGATCAAAGTTGCCTGAATGGTTGTATTGTTGCATAATTGTATGGCGGCATAGATCTTTTGACAAGCCCTATAGCGAGAGCTTAGAGGGAATGGAAAAATACCAGTGATGGTTACTGGCCCCAACTGACCTCAGAGGCGAGAATATTGCGAGTTACGTAAGAACTAGTTAGGTAATCAGTTCCAGCTAGAATGTGATGCAGCACAGACATGTGACTGCAGGCTGAGCTCATCCGTGTGCTGTTAGAAAAAGGGCTGAAATAAAATCTTTGATCAAAGCAATAAGCCTTGTTAATTAATTACACATGACCATAGTTAGAAGACCAGACAACGAAGATACGAAGAAGTAAAGCAAGAACTTAGATGTAGACGATCATGGCCGAGATAGAAAGAGAAGTAAAAACCAAGTAAGTAAACGTCTATCTCTATCTGTCTATCTCTCTCTCTCTCTCTTATGTCTCTATGTTGGTCCACACTCTCTCTCTCTCTATTACATAAGAACTCTTGTTATGTACCCGATGAGAAAGGGGTACGTAACAGTATCTGTTATGGTCCCATTTATGAGTCAAATGGATTTGTTCAAAAATTATTTAATATTAGATAGAACCATGTATAAAAAAAAATATTTTAAGAAATAACAACACAAAAAATGTAAACATTCCCATAAAATAAATGGGATTCCCTAACCTCTAGGAATAAAATAACCATTAATAATAACAGTTATGCTACAAGCTCCACCTTTGTACATTACCACAGAATTAATTAACCTTTTCATGGGCGAACTATTCACCTTAACTAGTAACTGTCTGCCCCTACTAGGATGGACTTGTGTTCAAAAAGGTTATCTTCCCTTGCCACAAGGTTTTCATGACTAGGTGACACTACAAACTCAGCCTGGGAAGCCGTCTGCCTCTCTCTTTCTCTTGGTCTAGCATCCACAAAAGATGGACTAGACGCAAAGTGTCTCTGTCTATTAAGTGGGGAGCTTTGCCCTCCAACTATCAGTAAGTGACACTCATGTTCTTCATGAACTCTTTCTTACCTCCAAAAGACTTTTTGTACTATCTATTTGTATCTTATCATGTATGTCATGTTCCACATGCTCAGACAATAAAGTCTGTATTGTTATTATTTTGTACTTTGTTCAGATTTATTGATGTATATATTCACCTACGTTGGAAGGTTACTCTGAGCATTCTAAATTATTATAAGAACCACACATTTAATTCTTATAACTGTAACTTTATATAGAATTCAAATATTAAATCTATTTAGCTCAGTCGGTAGAGCACTTGACTAGGAATTACAAGGATCCTGGTTCGATACTGGCCCTCACCAACTCAGCGAATGAGTAGCACAAGTATCTGTGTGGTAAAGTGAGGAGCTGATGATAGATGTGGTAAATAGTTATTTATTGGTTACTTGGTTTCAACATCCTTTTATTCAAATAAACATGAAAGAATATTTAATAAATAAAAACTATTTTCATTTAATTAAACATATCTGCATTTCTCTTCTGATTAAAGAAAAAGTATTTTAATATAAAAATGTGTCTTTTGTTTAAAGATTTAAAATTAAAAAAAATTCCTATTGAATTAAAAACAGCAACATGAAATGATTAATTTTTTTTTTAATTGAAAACTATTTTAGTATAAACCCAAACGAGCCTTTGGGTTGTAAATATACATGAACAAACTTAAAAAAAATCTTACAGTGAAATTCTAATGCAAATAAAATCATCTGTTGTTTGTAAACAAACAACTGGGAGTTTATGGTGAAAAGTAAAAGGTGTTTCTTTCAAAACAGCTCCCAGCTGGGGTGCTTATTGGTTACTTGGTCCATTTTTTTTCTATATCTAATCGCATTTCTGGTGTTTATGCTGCTTGGAGTCCCCTTGTATTACTGGTAATGAGTAATCATCTGAAGATTAATTATTTTAAGGTAAGTAAAAAAACACCTAAACAAAGCTCGAGGGTTACAGTGGCCTGAAAATTGTGTTTACACACAATAAAGATGAGGATAACAGTCCAAAATATCAAAATTATTTAAAATCTTTAGCTCAGTCGGTAGAGTGTTCGACTAGAAACCACAATGTTCTGGGTTCAAAACCAGCCCTCGCCAACTCAACATATTAGTAGCACAGGGATCTGTGCAGTAAAGTAAGGAGCTGATGGTAGGTATGACACTCCACCCTCGATGACAAAAACAATCTCCTTGGTCTAGTGCTAGTGAAAAGGGGATAGACTCCCTCGCTGTCTGGCTGATACCGACTTTAGGCCACCCCGACGACTTTAGTTACTTCATATTATACAATTGATACAAAAGCAAATAATTAATTTGTCTCGTAATATCTTTCTCATCAAACATTTTGGATTGACAAGGGTTAATGCTATTTTGTTTTGGGTGAGTGAATCCAATATTTATTTTTTTTCTATTCATTTTAAGTTTTATACAAACATATGGATAAAGTTATTTGATGACAACTTGAAATGCTATAAATCAAAATAAAACTCATAAATAAGAAAAAAATGAAGCCATAAATCAAAAATATATATAACTAAATGACAAATAAATTAACAGCTTTTTTTATTTTTTATTCTCAGACTTTTTGTTAAGCAAATTCTCAATCATTATGACATGATGTAGAATTACAAAAGATGTTATTCTATTCTGACAGTATTTTTTTTTCTCCTAAAAAAATTAGAAAAATTTTTTTGTTATAAAAGTAAAAGAAGTTATTCAAAGTATACATGTTTAATCAACCCCTCCTCCACCGGCAGGATGTGACATAAGATCAATTTTTCAGTGAATTGGTTTGAATTCAGTTTTCCTTCTTCTAGATCAGTTGCTGTACCAAGGCTGAAGATTGGTTGTTTGTTTTTGTTTTATGGTGTATCAAAACTCTTTTGGGTCATTTAATGCCAAATCAAGTCATTTTTTATAAACAAAGGACCCAGGTTGCTTACAGTACCTTCTGTTGCTTAAGTGGTCACCCAGTTAAGTTCTGAGCAAATATGAAACTATCTTATTGGTATAAATAATGTTCAATATATGTGAAATAACAATAGAAAATTTTTTTTGTTATAGATGCAGTGCCACATCGAGATATTGATCTTGCTATGAAAAAATCAGAAATCATCAATAACTTCAAATTGGTTGACTTTAAAACTTTTTTGATAGCAGTTTTGGATTTCATGTGTAAAAATGCTTTTATAAACCAATTTTTAGCCCATCTATGGGTTAAATAGAAAAATGTATTTATTAAAATAAAATTGTATTATCCGTTAATTGATTTATTTAAAAACTTTATCGGCATTAAATGACCCACTGAGGTTGATATGCGAAAACAAAACCAAACCAAACCAACCCAAACTAATTTTTAGTATTAGGAAAGCTCTAGAACTCATTTTACAAACAAAAATAGATTACACAAAGTCACCATTTTTTATCAACCCCACCAAATTTTGGGAGCTAAAAATCGACATAACTCTGCCAATTTTGGGGATCATCTAATGTTAACATAGTCCACACCTCGAAAAAAAATTCAGAAAACTTAACAGAAAACTGATAGTAGAATTATCTTCCCCTGCCGCTAGGGGGAGAATCGCCAACATACGATGTATTCAAGGAATAACTTCACCTATAATCAATAAGTAGCATAGTAAACATTAATTATTATATATTGGTTTGCTGAAGATCTTCAGATTTCCAAAGATTTGATGAGCTCTGAAGTTCTAAAAAGATCCAACAATGTGCTTTCAAAGGTTAAAGAAAAAAGAGTCCCAATAATTCCTTGGCACCAGCAATACCATTATCCATAAAATAGAAGGTTCCTGAGCCTGACAAGAAATAGCTGAAGCAAGCCGGAGGGCAATAATACAAAAATATGCAATAATAATCTATATGATACTTAATACACCTATCATTTGTTATTATTTAATTCTACCAAACCTACATGATCAATTCTGTTGATTATGGTATTGCTGATACCAAGGAATCATCAGAGCTATTTTTCTTTTTCAACTTTTGAATGTGCATTCTTGGATTATTTGGATTATTTGGACGATTGTCCTCATCTTTATTGTTATCTGTACAATGTTTCAGCTGATGTGCTGGTAATTTATGAGGAAGTGCGTCCCGATCTCCTGCCTCAAAAAAAATTGCTAACCAGTGACTATCAAAATAACAACCCCAGCTCGTCGTAATTCTTGTTTATTTATCGTAATTTGTCGTAATTCTTGTTTAGATATGAAGATGGATATATAGTTTCGAATAGACTGAGATAGATAGATAGATAAACAAACAAAATAATATAGATAGATATGAACAAATGAAGATAGATAGATATTTTTGACGAATAAATATATTGGGGGGGGGGGGGTCGCATCTTTCTTTGTCGTAATTCTTGTTTATTTAAACTAAAAAACAAGACATTAAACAAACATGAATAAATAAAAAAATTCTGAGTATTTAAAGTGATATAGATAAATATGAACAAATTGAGATAGATAGATAGATAGATAGATATGAAGATGGATAATTTTGAATAGACTGTCTATGACTAGTATATGAATATATATGTATATATATATAAATATTCTGGTTCCTTTTGATTTTTGCTGTAATTTTTCGAGTATTTTTATGAAAACAGGTGATTTTTTTTTCAAAGCTAATCCTTGAGCTGTTCACAGTTGAAAATATTCTAAAGAAAATATAATGATAGTGTAATAAGTAATTGATAGTCACCTCACCTACTTTAGGATTACCTCCCCTTTGGAGAACTCTCTAGGGAATACTAGACTATATAAACTCTCAATAACTGTACCAATTATTCTAAGTAGAATAAAGTTTTCCAGAGTCTATTGCTGTTATCGTTTGTCATTACAAATAGTGGTAATTTATGAGGAAGTGCGTCCCGGTCTCCTGCCTCAAAAATTGCTACCCGGTGACTATTAAAATAACGACCCAGCTCAGTCTATTCAAAACTATCCATCTTCATATCTATCTATTCCAATCTATATATCCATCTTCATATCTAAACAAGAATTATGACAAATTATGATAGATAAACAAGAATTACGATGAGCTGGGGTTATTATTTTGATAGTCACCGGGTAGCAATTTTTGAGGCAGGAGACCGGGACGCACTTCCCCATAAATTACCCAAATAGTAATTTTCTTAAGTATCCGATACAATATATGCAAGTTGTTGGTTGGTTGGATTTTACAGCATTTCAACTCTTCTTGGGTTATCTTATGCAGAAGACATTTTTTTAAAATTCATTCTTGTTGGGTATTCACAAATTTTTAAAAAACTCATTTTAAACTCATTTTTAAAAATTTAATTTACCCATAGATGAAACCCTAACAGGTACTACCACTCCATGTCAGAATAGATATGGGAGTAGTGGCAATGAGGGAGCACTCAACATATGTAATAAAATTGTAAATCAATTTCGTTACCATTGTTTCTTTTAAATGTTCCATTGTAAATGTAATAAATTGTAGTAAAAACAGAACCAGACTTTTAGGAAAGCTTTATTAACACTTTACTCTGACTACGATCTGTCTGATGTTTTCAGAGTGCTACTTTTATACATCTCAGATTTCCAAGGGAAGGTGATTAAGGTGGATCATATGGAAATCCGATCTCCCCGACAAGATAAAGAGACGATTCTTGCAGGCTGTGGTTGTGTTGGTACTGCTGTACGCCTTGAGAATAAGCTAGATAGGAGCTGCACCAGAATGCTGCGAGCAGTCCTGAATAAGTCCTGGCAGCAGCACCCCACAAAGAAGCAACTGTATGACCGCCTGCCCCCCATCTCACAAACCATACGAGTAAGACGGGCTAGACATGCAGGACACTGCTGGAGAAGCAAGGATGAGCTCGTAAGCGACGTACTACTATGGAAGCCAGCACATGGGCACGATAATGTGGGCCGCCCAGCCAGGACCTACATTGAACAACTATGTAGGGATACTGGCTGCTGTGCGGAGAAGCTCCCAGAGTTGATGAATGATGGGGAAGGTTGGTGAAAGATCGTCATGGATATCCGTTCAAACTGTGCGACATGATGATGATGATGATTAGTACACTACGATCTTGAATCACAAAGGAAATTGGTAAGAGTCCATGTTACCTTTGATTCATGACTTTTGTGTTGTGCGGTAAAGTAAGGAGCTGATGGTAGGTGTGGCGCTCCACCTCAGATGCCAAAAACAATCTCCTTGGTCTAGCGCTATTGAAAAGGGGATATACTTCCTTGCTGACTGGATGATACCAACTTTAGGCTACCCTGACAACTTTAATTTTTTTACTTTATTAGTAGACTACCATCTTGAATCACAAAGGATATTGGTAAGAGTCCATGTAACATTTGATTCATGACTTTTGCGTTGTGTCTTAAATGTTTTTTCAAATTACCCAATGAATAAGTTTTTAAGTTCATATTCACTTCAGAGGACAATGAAAAATGTTGAAATGCTAACAAAATCAAACCAACAATTTTACAGCATCATATTTTTATATTTTCTTTCTTTTTTTTTTTTTTTTTTTTTTTTTTTTTAGTAAAATGGTTGCTGAAGTGGGGGTGGGGGGATATTTTTTTTTTTTTATAAGATAGAAATTAATTTATTCATCCCAAATATCAAATTACATAAGTGTTACTTGTATGTGTGACCATAAGCACCATTATGTGTTGAGGGGGTGGGTGGGGCATGATAATGAGAGAGAGAGAGAGAGAGAGAGAGAGAGAGAGAGAGAGAGAGAGAGAGAAGAATTGAAATGTAGACTAGTGGGTAGAATATAAAAATTAAAAAAACAAAAAAAAAAAACAGTATACAAATAATGAAACATTTTCCTCGTTCAGTTGTTGTTCAATTGTGTTTAATTCTCATGGGAAAGACATGAAGCTAAATTGTCCACCATTTTAAGCTGATTTTACTTCCTAAGTGCAAATATATAACAATTGACTTTTAATCTTAAATCACAACAAACCCTAAAATTATATATTATAAAATTATATTATGTACACACACACACACACACATATCTTATTATAATGGAGATTGTGTGTTTGTCTGTCTGTAACCGGAACTAAATCACTATTCAAGTCACAATTCCCTTAGTTATTGATGTCACATTTACCATGAATATTATTTTTATTTAAACCTCAATTATTGATAAAATTGTTCTACATTATTAATACTGTTGACCATATCTACGTACTAATAACATGTAATTGTATTTATATATACAACAAAATAGCGGTTTATAGTGTGAACGAGAAGGCTAATTTGCATATTGATATTTAAAATTTGATTTTAATAAATATATGCTTAGTATTATTGATTTCTAATTGTTTGGTTTTCTCTTAACGAATCTGAGCAAAAATCTCTGGGATAAATCTTAAAAGAAATCCATAAACAAGACAAAATAACTGTAATTTTATTAAATACTTCATAATCTAACTAAATAGATAAATTAGGAAAAATGAAAGACGGGATTGAAAGAAAATGATGGAAGAGTTAAATCTAAAGCTGTTCTATTTTTCGATTATACCCCTCAGTTTATCATTTTCTAAATAATTTATAATTTAATACAATATTTCATAACATTAAAACCTAAATACTTGCACGCAAAGGGTGCATATATTTGGTAGTATATATATATATATATATATATATATATATATATATAGTAAAAACAAAAGCTTAAAAATCGGGTATTATGTGATTATGGTACCATTTCCACCCATAGGTATCTGAATATACCCATGAGTTTCGTCGGACCGCATTCTTTATTGAAAATGGTATACATATAAATTCAGCATTGTTTTTAATACATTTCTCTTATATATATATATATATATATATATATATATATATATGTACATAATATAATTTTATAATCATTCTCTATTTAATGTATTGGGCACTTTTTACATAAACAACTTCGAAAACTCCCCCTGGTGTTTTTTCTTTTGGCCACTACATACGGTACTGATAATTATTTTCAGAAAGTACAGATGTGCCTGTCTTTTCTTTTTAAAACTTTTTTTCCCCAGATGTCAGTTGGAAAAATTTCTTTATTTTGAAAAACTGAATTACCTGTTTTTTTTCCACACCGGTAGAGTTTAGAAGTAAAAAAGAAAAAAGTAAAAAATAAAATATATATATATATATATATATATATATTATTTTTACTTAATATAACTCTATTTAGTAAAAATATTACAAATTAATTAATAGCCCTCCTTAGTAAATAATTTTCTTAATAATTTTCTTAATCATTTTCAAATAAAAATCCATTAATTTCAAAAAAATATTTTCATTAAGACCAAATATATATATATATATGGTTATTAAATCAAAATTATTTCTAATCTTTGATCGAGCTCATGATAATAAGCTCATATTAATTATGCTTTTTTAGCTCAGTCGGTAGAGCGTTCGACTAGGAACCACAGGTTCACTTATTTGCTATACCTCTAAAACTCTATTTAGTAAAAATATTACAAAATTAATTAATAGCCCTCCTTAGTAAATCATTTTCTAAATAATTTTCTTAATCATTTTCAAATAAAAATCCATTAATTTCAAAAAAATATTTTCATTAAGACCAAATAGCTTATTTCCTAAAGCGGAAGTCCATGGCAAACAACAATTAGTATAAATATCTCTTCAGTCCCATATAAATTTATACTATTAATTCAAACATAATGGGTAAGTCAACTGTATTTCTTAAATCTTAAATATTAGTCTATTTGAACTCTTACATTCACCATTCATTCATGCTTAAAAAAACATAAGTATTTTTATTCTCTTATAACCCTGATAACTATTCTATAACAACAGATAAGTGTCTTAAATCATTCTTCAACATAAACAGAACAGATTAGATAGGTTTTTTTTTTTTACGGCATATCAACCTCAGTGGGTCATTTAATGCCGACAACGTTTTTAAATAAAGTAATCATTAAATGGATACTCAATTTTGATGAAGGGGTGCTCCACATTCCCCAAACCTCCAAAACTGGAACGTCACCATCAGATTGAGTTTAACGTCATTCCCAGGACATCTAGACCCATAGCCACTGCCTTCTAGCATCCATATGATAAAAAGGGGTTGGGGCTAGCCATGAGGGCAATAGGGTTGGGGCAATCATATAGATGCATGGGCTTGACATGACCAGCCGATTGATTGGAAGGGGCCTCTCCAACCGCCCATTTAGCCCAAGAAAAGGCCAAAGTGGAGTATTGCAAGTCAGGGAACTGTTAGTGTTCATTCACCAAGACTCCATTCTTAAGCATCACGGGTTGCCACCCACGGCCAACAGGTGGCCCCATTTGGGGAGTCTTACCCCTCTGCAGACATGCTCAACCACCTGGGTTCTATCCTTGAGCATCATGGGTCGCTCCATTGGGGGAGTCTTACCCTTCTGCAGAGATGTCAGTGCATTCTAATGTCCCAGCCGACAGAGCAGAAGTGATGATTACTATCATTAATTTCTTTATTATTAACTAAAAACCAATGAATACAAATCTAAAAAAAAAAATTGTTAAAAAGAAAGGAAAAAATACTATTACTGACCGAGTTCAAATGATTAAACAAAAAAGTGTCACTATCATTTTCACTTTAGCCATGTGTTGATTGAAAGCAGCAGAAGGAAGGAGGAAAGAATCACTCCCTTTCATTAACTGAGTTAGCTTCCTCTTTCCACAACTCAAAAAAAGGGGTGAGAGACAATGCGTTGATAATAAGCATTGTTTCTTAACAAAACGTTACTCTAATGGAAATTATATACATATTAGATATATATCTCCAGACATTTTTAAGAATGGTTCACTTTGTTCTTAATAAGATTTAAATAAGGTTCATTTTGATTGTCTTTTAAAAAATTCTGATTGTCTCAAGCAACAAATATATAAATATATAATTGCTATATATATATATATATATATATATATATATATATACTTGCATGTGTGGAGGGGTTGGTATATATATATATATATATATATATATATATAATATATATACCAACCCCTCCACACGTGCAAATGTGACAAAAGGTCAATTTCCAAAAATTCCTGGGCATAAACAACTGTTTTTAAAAACGTGGGGTACTGTAAAAGCCCTGTTGGGAAGCGCAATCTGTGTGTGGGCTGCACCATTGCTTGCTGAGGGCCACATGCAGGCCGTGGGCTGCATGTTTGACCTACTTGATATAGGAAATGGACTCGTCAAGTCAAGTTCAAATCCTAGCCTCTTTATATTTCACATGACACTAATACCCTTGGTAAAGGACAGACTGGGCTCTTTAACCTTGGACAAGTAACCAGTCTAGGAGAAGGAAAACTTTAAATTCAAGCCTGTTAAACTCTGTTTAAGAAATTGACCTTTTGTCACATCTTGCACGTGTGGAGGGGTTGGTATATTATATATATATATATATATATATATATATATATATACCAACCCCTCACACATGCAAGTATATATATATATATATATATATATAGCAATTATATATTTATATATTTGTTGCTTGAGACAATCAGAATTTTTAAAAAGACAATTGAAATGAACCTTATTTAAATCTTATTAAGAACAAAGTGTACCAGTCTTAAAATGTCTGGAGATATATCCAAAAGTGCTTTAAATTTTGACCTTTTCAAACTAATTCTTGTGAAAATTTATTAAGAGAATGGCTATCTGGCCTTACCTGACAATAGCTGCAGTACCTTAGGGTCACATGATGCTAACTAGAAAAGAGGTGGCACCAAAGAATTCGGACTCTTTTTGCCTCCACCTCTGGCTAGCAACACTTGTCCGTATTCTTAGTAGCTCAAGATGGCAATGACTCTGAATCATCACCATGTAGAGGCTAGAGAGGCAAACACATACCAAAAACATTTCTAGAAGGCTCAACAATTATGAGGAACAGAACGCACAAGGATTACAACTAATTTCTGCTGGCATTCTTATCTGCAACCCTTTAATTCCTTTAACTATCTTTAACAACCTTTTTTCCAAAACTTTTGACTCTTTTGGAACTCTTTTGAACTCTTTGGACTCTTTGGACTCTTTGAACTCTTTTGAACTCCTTTGGACTCTTTGGACTCTTTTGAACTCTTTTGAACTCCTTTGGACTCTTTGGACTCTTTTGAACTCTTTTGAACTCCTTTGGACTCTTTGGACTCTTTTGAACTCTTTTGAACTCTTTGAACTCTTGGACTCTTTGGACTCTTTTGAACTCTCTTAAACTCTTTTGGAATCTTCTGAACTCTTTTGGTTGTTTTACATTGTGTATATCCCTGTTTGATATTTGTTTATATGTGCAGTAAACATTTTGTGGTATAAAAAGTCATTTGTCTCGTTTTCTTCAAAAGCTGCACCCATCTCCTCACTATGTTTGAAGTTCGGTTTATTCTCCTACAAAACTTAGGGCTAAACAGTGCTTTTCTGGGGACAAAAATCCCCACATTCTACATGCCTGAGGTATTTTACCAAGAAAATGAGTGTATAACAGTGTGGAAGTTTATTAACGTTGGAAGACTTAAAGTAACTCTCAACGTGGGTACAATGGTATACATAAAAACATTCCAACAAACAAGTACAACTATAACATATTTATTCCATAAGTGATGGAGAAGACAAAGATATATAATAGGGATACATAAACGCTCTATAAGAGGAATTATGCATACGACTCACGTCGTAGGGAAAATACATACGCTCTATAAGTAGGTTTACGACTCGCGTCTTGGGAATGTCACTTACTGGAAGCTGGTTGGGGGACAAAGCCCCCCACCAAAGGGTTAGAGGCGGCAGGTGCCTAGACCATGTTAACTCGTTGCTGGCCTGAGTGAAAAGAGGCAGGAATTCAGAATTCCCACTTTGTGGCCAAATCTCAATGCCCTCTATCAGTGAATGAACTGCGGCAAGGGAAGATAACTCATTTTGGATTTATGTCCACCCAGACTTACCGTTTTACTGACCTAACATGTGTTTACCTTCACATTTGTTTTTCCTTCTTGAAGTCCAAAAAAGGAATTAAAAAATTGACTAAAATCATGACAACCGTAATTAAGTCACTCAATCATTCTCTATGTCTGATATTAAATTTCTGCTGTAATTTTATATCTGGACTTTTTTTTTCTAAGTACACACGTGCCCATATGTATATATATATATATATATATATGAAACATGCTACTATAAGGATTTCAGCGTACATATGTCTTTGATTTAAGGCTGCACTGCTAATCCATATAGAATAGAGGCACCCATTGTGTAACTTTTATCGTCTTAGGAAATGGTCACGATGACCTGAGTTCAAATCCTGAACAAAGCTATTTGCATTTCCCATAGCGGTAATACCCTCGGGAAAGGTATGAATTCAACTATTCTCACAACAGCTATGGGCAAATAGTAGGGAAAACTGGACTCTTTAATCTTAGTATGGCAACCAGTCTAGGAGAAGGAAAACACCGAATTCAAATCTATTAAACTCTGCTTAAAAACTGACCTTGTATTGCATCCTACTCGAGCTGGAGGGGTTGGATATACACATACACATATATTTAAGCAAGTATAGGTTTCCACATACACACACACACACACACACACACATATATATATATATATAGGCACACAGGGTGTGCATCATGTAAACATATATGCAATGGTCATAAGTTGGTATCAGCCAATCAGCGAAGGAGTCTATCCCCTTTTCACAAGCACTAGACCAAGGAGATTGTTTTGGCATCTGAGGTGGAGTGCCACAACTACCATCAGCTCCTTACTTTACCACACAGATCCCTGTGCTACTCATACACTGAGTTGGTGAGGGATGGTATTGAACTAGGAACCTCGTCGTTTCTAGCTGAACACTCTACCAACTGAGCTAACCCAGCCCATAAAGCGGAGAAATAGAAAGATTCAGCTCCCACAAATATGTGCATACATAAATAAATTGGCATTCCCTGCATTTCTTAACAGTCAAGTTGTCTTGATGAAAAGTGGCTAACATGATACTTGGAAACCAATGGTAACAATTGCACCTGCAGTTCCAATTACTGTTGAATTGGTAAAACAATGCAACAAGTAGCTGTAACTCAACACAGATCTAACCTTGCTGCAATCCTACTGCAGAATGCCAGAGTATTTATGAAGCCTCATAACATCATAGAAACCAAGCAGCCAATCAGGAGTCAAGGAATGGAATCACCCAAAAACATGAATGGACTATTCTTGAGTCCCATAAGTACCAGCTATCTTTGGCACTAGTTCAGTTGTGCTTAGCCAGTTGCTGTTGTCCAAACCAACAGTATACTGACTTCAATAGGGTTGATATGCCATAAAAACCAACCAACAACCAACCAACAACCAACCATCCATGGTAGGTAACTGCTGTGGTTGATAGTATCATCGTGGTTGGTATGCTGATACATTGCACATGTGTTATTTGAAAGTCACACATATAAAAGTGCTGTGTAATCAAATTCAGAAAATCATGCTTTTTGCATTTGAATGAGGCCCTTATGCTGTGGAAGCAACCAAAAACATTTTTTTTGTGTGTGAAAGGTGAAGGCACTGTTGATCACATTACAGTGACCAGATGGTTGAAGGAATTTCACTAAGGTTGCAAGAACCGCAACAATCTCAAATCAAGGAATAAAATTTCACAATCACTTTTATTTGTTGAGTAAATATATTTCCTCAAGAAACAAACACTGTTTCAACATTTGTTCAGAAGTTTAAGAGTTATCATTCCTTTTGAAAAATCTCCATTAATTACAAACTGAAATAATATGTTAGTTTCGCCTTCATCAATTGTGTGAAAAGATATAGTCTGCTCTATCTATGGTAATATGCATACATATTTGTGTGAGTGTATTATTATATAAACAAATGCTTAATTAAACCAATGGAGAATTTTAAGTCTGTAAGAAAAATGTGTTTAGTTCTTTTTATAAGCCAAAGAGTTTTCTCTTGTAATGATTTTTATTTTAAATTAATTTTTATTTTAAACTTTGTGTTGAGAGTAGAAAAATAACATGAAAAAAATGTAAAGACAAAAAAATTCTTTTTTTTCAAAGCTTCTTTTTACAAATTGGAAAATTAGGGGTCTGTTTTAAAAAAAATTAAGTATATACTTGATATTTTAAATTAAAGTATAGACTTGATATTATTTTAAATATTTATAGACTTGATATTATTTTAAATTAAAGTATAGACTTGATATTTTAAATTAAAGTATAGACTTGATATTATTTTAAATTAAAGTATAGACTTGATATTATTTTAAATTAAATAGACTTGATATTATTTAAATTAAAGTATAGACTTGATATTATTTTAAGTATAGACTTGATATTATTTTAAATTAAAGTATAGACTTGATATTATTTTAAATTAAAGTATAGTATAGACTTGATTTAAATTAAAGTATAGACTTGATATTATATTATTTTTAAGTATAGACTTGATATTATTTTAAATTAAAGTATAGACTTGATATTATTTTTAAATTAAAGACTTGATATTTGTATAGACTTGATATTATTTAAATTAAAGTATAGACTTGATATATTTTAAATTAAAGTATAGACTTGATATTATTTTAAATTAAAGTACTTGATATTATTTAAATTAAAGTATAGACTTGATATTTTAATTATAACTTGATATTAGTATAGACTTGATATTATTTTAAATTAAAGTATAGACTTGATATTTTAAATTAAAGTATAGACTTGACTTGATATTATTTTAAATTAAAGTATAGACTTGATATTATTTATATAAAATTATAGACTTGATATTATTTTAAATTAAAATATAGACTTGATATTAAATTAAAATATAGACTTGATATTATTTTAAATTAAAGACTTGATATTAGATTTATAGACTTGATATTTTATAATTATAGTATAGACTTGATATTATTTTAAATTAAAGTATAGACTTGATATTAATTTAAATTAAAGTATAGACTTGATATTATTTTAAATTAAAGTATAGTTTCATTTGGATTTTTCGGACTATTGTCCTCATCTTCATTGTTATCTGTACAACAGCAGATTTTTCCTCTGGCCTTCTTCAGGTATTTCTTGTCGGACTCTGGAAATTTCTCCAATTAGGAAGCCTTCTTTTTCAAACTCAGGGAACCTTCTTGTCATAATCAGTAGTTATCACAGAACTTTGAACCTAATCCTTTATTCAGTCCATGGGGATATCATTTTCTCATTCCGCTAACCATAGCTGGGGTACAGGTGTTAAGCTGTGTTAATTATTATTCTTTGTTTCTGCTGCCCTTGATTAGGATTGAACCTGCAGTCTAAAGATAACTGTCACTTAGAACTGTCTTAACCTATCCACTATGCTATGTGTCTAATTGGACAATTCAGTGTGAATTTTGAGAACTTATAAACCTAATGAGGAAGTGCGTGGTGTAATGGTTAAAGACATGGGAAATGGACTCGTCGACCCGAGTTCAAATCCTGGACATGGCAATTATTTCGCTTAGAGCTAATACCCTTGGGAAAGGTATGAATCCTACTCTCCTCCAGCTATGGGTAAATAGAGGGCAGACTGGACTCTTTAACCTTGGTTAGGCAACCAGTCTAGGAGAAGGAAAACTCTGAATTCAAACCTATTAAACTCTGCTTAAGAAACTGACCTTGTGTCGCATCCTGCTCATGCTGAGGGGTCGTAAATATATATAAACCTAATGCCTTGTATTGCCTAGAATATCTACCTATTCCTAATGTATGATTTTTTTTATCTTAACACGTATTGTTTTTAAAATTATTTTTTATTTTAATATAATCTAATTCCATGACATGCAACACTTTGGCCCTTAGGCTGGACAGGCAACCAGAGAGGCCCCCTCCAATCAATTGGCTAGTCATGTCAACCCTTAGCAACTATATGATTGTCCCAATCCTATTGCCCTTACAGCAAACCCCAACCCTTTTTATCAGAAATATGCTAGAAGGCTTGTGATTGTGAGTCTTAGTGTCCTGGGTATGACATTAAACTTTACCTGATGGTGAGGTTCCAATTCTGGAGCTTGGGGAATCTGGAATACCCTTTCATTGCTATTACTCCCAGGTCCACTCTGACTCAGGGTAGTGGTACATGTTAGGGCCCCCTTTATGGGTTAAATAGAAAAAGATGAGTTTTAAAGAAAATGTGTTTAAAAATTGAGTTTACTAATTTTTTTGAATACCCATCAATAATGAATAAAACAAAACGTCATTGGCATAAAATAACCCAACAGGGGTTGACATGCTATAAAACCTAACAACTATTTTAGTCACAAAGCATGCATCTTATAAATGGACAATTACTGCAGATGCAACAAATATTAAAGAAAATATCTCAAACCACCAACTTCTCTCTCTCTCTCTCTCTCTCTCTCTCTATATATATATATATATATATATATATATATATATATATATATATATATAATATAATATATATATATATATATATATATATATATCTTTGACAAAGACATTATACTTTCAAGTTGCCTGCTCCCATTCGTTTTTTCAAAGACACTTCGATATCAGTTTTAGCTTTGGGTGTTTCCCTGCTGGCCCCAGGGGCGAATCTATTATTAAACTAATGAAGCTAATCTCGGAGGGGCTCCAGAAGTGATTTTACTCTATGGTGCTTAAGAAATTTGGTTGACGAGTCGATTTTAATGGCATGTCAACCTGTCTGGAGCTATTTTATGCCTTGAGGTGAGAGAATTGTGTTCGTTGTATGGTCACATTTACATTTTTTGTCGTTTTTTTTTTGTGTTTGGCAAACAGATTGATTGACCTATAAAAGAGCCCCTAACAGGTACTACTGCCCTGGGAGCTTCCTCATCAGATGTATTTTAGTGTCATGCCCAGTGCACCATTTGTGGGGGTATCTTACTCTTCTGTTGGGGGGTCAGCATATTCTAAGCCATGCCAACAGGGTGGAAAAAGTTTGGGTCTGCTCCAGGCCCCAACACTAACTTTTTTCATGACCGTCCCGAACAAAAATTATCAACCGTCCTGAATGGGTTTTGGACTGTCCCAAATGGGGTTTGGACCGTCCTGAAATCAAAATATTTTTGTTTAATTCATTAGCATCATCTATACTTGTCAGTATCAGTAGCATAATAACATGTAATAAAACATTAAGAAAAGCTGAAGCAGTGATAATTCTGGATATTTGGACAAAAAATCCATTTCCTAGTGTGTTTTGAACTAAAAAATACTTTTTTACTTTAAGTTACCCTGAGTAAGTTCAGTAGTACATTTTGAGGTCAGCATTTGGGCAATCACTGGACGGCCAATATTGGAATGTAGTACTAACTTTTAGGAAAAATTTTTACCGTCCCGGCAAACTGTCCCGGATGACGTTTGATCGTCCTGGATGTAATTCTTATCGTCCCCGGGATGACGGGACGGCATTAATGTCAAGCCCTGGTCTGCTCTATGAAAATGTTCTTTTTTTTAATGAAAATAATATTACCACATCAAGGATTTGAACTCGGGGCAACGAGTCCATTCTGACTATAAATTAAATACTCTTTAATAACTTTACGCAATTCCTGAGGCATTGTGATGTAAACAGTGATATAGTTACAGACAGACAGATAAACACTGAATCTCCATTATAATATATTGATTCCTGAAAAAAAAATAATTTCATAGGTGTAGGTGTCAAAACGTTATTGACCCCCTCCCCAGACATAGAAAACCCTGGGTGTGATAATTATCTAGTTATCCCCCACCCCATCTACAAATGTTGGGTCTGACGATGTCAGTCAAAAGAAAAGAAATGCCAAGACAAAGAAAATCCATCCGTTGGGTGTCTAGTTGTAGAACTTCCTTTTTTTCAAATGTTTCTGAAATGTGGCATATTCTTGAAGTGGGGGTGGGGGTGAAGAGTATGAGATATGAGGCAGGTAATACTTGTCCCCTCAGTTGGTGGGTCAGTCTAGATGATTGTTTATATAGCCTCACCGGGTATGGGTGGTGGGGGTTTGTTTTAAGGGTCCCTGCTGTCATCTGTATGATGCATGGGTGAAGGGTTACCCCTTTGTATGTATCAATGGCATTCACACTGTTTTTTGTTATATTTTTCCACTAATTGCAAACCAATTGACTTTACTTCTCATTGGTTGAGGATCTATCTGGCTGGTTTCTCAGTCAACGTTTGAGTTTCAAAGTTTATTGAGGACTGTTGGCGGACTCCAGGAAACATGGAGGCTTTTTCCATGCCTCTGCAACTCTGCGCGTGAAAAAAATGTTTCCAATCAGACTTGTAAAATCTTTATAAGTTTTTGTTTTGGTAATTTATGAGGAAGTGCGTCCCGGTCTCCTGCCTCAAAAATTGCTGCCCGGTGACTATTAAAATAATGACCCCAGCTATGGTGTTTCTTGAAAGAAAACAACCAACTTAGGGCGTTAAATGTATTTTAGTGGGGGGGGGCTTCTTTTTTTTATCGTAATTCTTATTTATTTATCGTAATTTGTCGTAATTCTTGTTCATTTATAGAAATTTGTCGTAATTCTTGTATTGTAATTTGTCGTAATTCTTGTTTAGATATGAAGATGGATATCTATCTATCTATCTATCTACCTCAATTTGTTCATTTTTTTTACTTTGTTTGATAAATAGATTAGAATTACGACAAAAAAGAGAAGCCACCCCCCCTAAAATACATTTAATGCCCTAAGTTGGTTGTTTTCTTTCAAGTAACATCATAACTGGGGTCGTTATTTTAATAGTGACCGGGACGCACTTCCTCATAAATTACTTTTATCATGCTTTTTGACATCTTTTGGTTTTTCTCATAGCTGGTCCTTCAGACTAGTGCCAGTCCATGCACTACTACCCACCAGTCTGCAGGTGACACACATGATTTTTAAAAGTGTGTAGTTTTGAAGTGTGGCAACCATACATATAAACTAAAATTGGAAATATACGGGGTGGCATGAGTAATGCCCTTTGTTTAAGTGGAACAAAATTAAAGCCTTTTTGATTATGCTTTATTTTTTCGAACATGAATGTATTGCCACAGGTTAATGGATTAATATAATATATTAACAAAATTGATATAATGCTTATTTGGTTTCATAATGTTCAATACAAATGAAATCAAACCAAATTTAAGAAAAAAAGTTACAAAAGAATAAAGTTTTAGAATTTAGTCATTTATTTGAGATGCTCAAAATGTTCCCCTTCATGTTCCATACAATTCTGACCTCTACCAGCAACACTTTTACAAACTTTTTGACACATTTCAATGGTAATTTCATGAAATTTATCTGAAATTGCATTCTTTAATTCTGGAATTGTTTTCGGCTTAAGATTGTAAACCTGATCTTTCAATACACCCCACAAAAAAAAGTCCGGTGGTGTTAGGTCTGGTAAACGTGATGGCCATTCAATTGGTCCTCTTCGTCCTATCCATCTACCTTCAAAATTTTCATTTAACCATTCCCTAACTCTTATCCACCTCAGATGCAAAAACAATCTCCTTGGTCTAACACTAGTGAAACGGGGATAGACTCCCTCGCTGATTGGCTGATACTGACTTTAAGCCCTACCAACAACCTTACCTTGCCATGGTTAAAGAACCCAATCTGCCCTGCTATTTACCCATAGCTGAAGGGAGAGTAGGATTCATACCTTTCCCAAGGGTATTAGTGCTAAGTGAAATGCAATTACCACGTCCAGGATTTGAACTCGGAGCGACGAGTCTATTTCCCATGACTTTAACCATTACACCACGCGCTTCCTATTATATATATATACATATCCTATTTATAATATATTGTATCATTTGTATTATTTGTCCTCATTTTTATTGTTATCTGCACAAAATTTCATCCAATAAGCTCTCCAGCCTTCTTCAGGTATTTTTTGTCAGACTCCAATTGGACACATGGCGTAAATGATATAGGCATTGAGTTAATACAGTTCTTACTGACAGTTATCTCTTGGCTGCAGGTTCAATCCTGGTCAAGGGCAACAGTAACATAGAATAATTAACACAGCTTAACACTTGTTTTATGGCAATTATGACAAGAAGGTTTCTGAGTTTAATAAGAAGGTTCCTGAGTTTGAAGAGAAGGTTCTCAAGTTCAAGGAGGGGTTTCATGAGCTCAAGAAGGCTCCTGAGTTCGACAAGAAATACCTGAAGAAGGCTGGAGGGTACATCGGCCAAAATGTTGTGCAGATAACAATAAAGATGTTTCTTTTTTTGCTTTCGTATATTGTGATTTTTTTTTCTTTTTCTTTTCACTGGATAGACTTATTTATTCCTTTACTTTTATTTTCTCTTTTTCTTTTGTTTATTGGAATAAAAGCGTAACTAAGACTGGTTGCCATACTAATGCTAAAGAACCGGGTCTATTCTACTATTTACCCATAGATAGGGGGAGAACAGAGAAATTCATACCCTTCCCTTATTTATTTTTATTTTTTACATTTACCATTTTTCGTTTTTTAACCATTCGCTTTTCCACCCCCCAGGATAGGCTAGTTTGTTTTTTTCAGCAGCCACTGGCTAGCAGTTTTTGAGGACAGAACTTCGCGAATATAGCCATTTTCTCTTCACCGTATACACTTATTTATTCATTCACTTTTATTTTTGTCTTTTCTTTTGTTTATTGGAATAAAACAGTAAATAAAGATGAGGACAATGATTCGAATAATCCAAATAATACAAACTGATCTTTGTAATTATCATTAGATTTTACTGGATATTAATCTCCATTTTATCTTTTTTGGTCGACATATTCCATAGCCTTTTTTTAAAAGTGTTAACTCAGTAACGAAGCAATATTCTGACAAATTCTTACATAAGTCAAAGATGCCAGATGCATGGCAGCCAGGCCTTTATCTGTTATAGCCTTAAACATATCCTAATTCAGACCAAATTATTAAGTTTTTGTCTTGTTTTTTTTTTTTTTTTTTTGGTATGCGCATTAAAACGTGATATCTTTTAAAATCAGATGAAATTGATCATTTTTTCAACAATGCAATTTTTTTCTATTTGAGGTGATATCTGCTTTCAAGTTGTTGAACATTTTAAAACTTTATTATTCCATAAATTATTTCCTCTAATATTTTAATCACTGTTTTTTTTCACTATAAAGTTTCAGTTAATGTTGCAAACACATATTTTCTAATGTATTCATTACAATTAGTCATCATTGGGTGTTGTTCATTTTTCATCCACTTAAGGAAGGTCAAAATATTTGGGTAAAAACAACAAAAAGGAAGATACTCATCCAAAAACTGACACAAGGTTTTTAAATGACAGAATAGAAAATAGGTATAACAATTTTATATATAAACATCTTTGTATCCATCTCTTTACCTATATGGCCTATATTGTATATATTTGTATATGATGAGTTATTTGGATTGCAAGTGTATTTGATTAATTGATTTGAATCCCTGATATAAAGAGAATGAAGCCTATGGAAGGGTTAGGTTTTTGGGGTGTATATAAAAGATTTGTAGTATAAGTAATAACTATTGCATAGGCATAAAGCATTGAGATTTATAGTAACTAGCAAATATATGCAAGTATTTAAGTTTTAATATAATAAAATATTATATTAAATTAGAAAGGCTAATGAAAATGAATAAGAATGAAGATAAAAAGATTTGGAACAGAGGGGTATAATCGAAAAATAGAACAACTTTGAAACTAACTCTTCCATCATTTTCCATTACTCCCGTCTTTCATTGGTAAATTTTCCTAATTTAACTAATTTAGTTAAAATAGGAAGTAAATCATAATATTACAGTTATTTCTTCTTGTTAATGAATTTTTTTCAAGATTTATCCCCGAGATTGTTGCTCATATTCAATAAGAAAAAAAACCCAAACAATTAGAAATCAATAATAATAATAATAAGCATATATTTATTAAAATCAAATTTTTAAGATCAATATGCAAATTAGCCTTCCCATTCATACAGTAAACCGCTCTTTTGTTGCATATTTAAATACAATTGTATGTTAATAATATGTAGATATGGTCAACAGTCTTAATGATGTAAAACAATTTTATTAATAATTGAGGTTTAAATAAAAATAAAATCCTGGAGAATGTGATGCAAATAACAAAAGGAATTGTGATTTGTATAGTAATATAGTTTCGGTTACAGACAAAAAACACACAATCTCCATTATAATAAGATGTAAAAAGGTGAGCCACTTGATATACCATGCTTGCTCTATACACAAGGGGAAAGAAATGACACACTGTGGATGTAATGAAAATAACATACCTTGAAACTCAAAGTGTGCGCGGACGAGTCTGGCTTGCAGGGTCATCGCGGGAAAGAAATAAGCTGCTGTAAGCACTATATTTAATGATGGGCGATCTCGAACCAGCGAGAATGGGATTGCACGTATGCAAATTCTCTTGAGATCGGGCGTGCATATAAGCATACGGCGATGGCTAGAGGGAGGGTCAAACGATTACGTACGACGACTACGAAAAAAGCTGGCAGCAGCATTTTGGCTCTTGCGATGGGTGGACGAGGCATTTCGAGATAGATTTTGATTGTTGGTGAGCAGAGTGCAGCATAGTTGGGAGAACATTATTACTAGACACACATACACAAACAAGTTACAAATTTATTTTATCCTATCATTGATACAAGGAAAAAAAACAAAAAACAAATGTCTCTGAATGTTTGAGATGAGGCTTGATGATTGCTATTATCTGTGTTATTCGGACTATTGTCCTCATCTTCATTGTTATCTGTACAACGTTTCGGCACATATGGCCTAGTGGATAAAGTAGTTAGGTTAAGACAGTTCTAAGTGACAATTATCTCTAGATTGCAGGTTCAATCCTGATCAAGGGCAGCAGTAACATAGAATAATAATTAACACAGCTTAACACCTCTACCCCAGCTATGGTTAGCGGAATGAGAACAGGATACCCCCGTGGACTGAATAAAGGGTTTGGTTCAAAGTTCTGTGATAGCTCCCAATAACGACAAGAAGGATCCTGAGTCCGAAAAGAAATACCTGAAGAAGGCCAGAGGGAATATTGGCCGAAACATTGTACAGATAACAATGTAGATGAAGACAATAGTCTGAATAATGCAGATAATAAAAAACAAATGGTAAATTGTTTCAAGAAAAGTGGAGAAAAAATAAAATGGAAACTAATATTTATATCTTAGACTTCATTTTTTTTGCTAAGATTTCTATCCCTCTCTGTCCTCTCTGTGTCACCTCTCTCATTTTTAATCTTTGTCTTCTGTCTTTCTGTCTATCTCTCTCCTCTGTCTTAACATATTTGTAGGTACATTTTTATATATATGCAGCAACTTACCTTCTATACATATATAAAGGGCAATTGGTGTGTATGTATGTATGTGCGGATGAAACAACAACAAAAAAAAATTAATGACAAAGTAAATTTATACACATTAAATATCACCAGTTATTGCTTTTTGAGCAAAAATTATGAAGATTTGATTGATATTCAAAGATACGTAAAAATTGAAATATACATAGAAATAGCATTGACATTCTACTTAAAAATGTCCAGCATTTGTAAATCTTAAAAGTAAACAAATCAATATACTCGTTTTTTGTTTTTTTGTCCCCCTGGGTAACTGCTTTTAGTATATATATATAAAGAACAGTTGGTATGTATATCCGGAGGAAACTATGAAAATAAAACAATGACAAAGTAAATATATATACACATTCACAATCACCAGAGATAAGTGTTGAGGCTGCTGGTAAAAAATGAAAATATAAAAACTCACACCTTGCTCTTGTGTACTATGTATGGGGATTAAAATAAAATTAATATAAAATAAAAATAAAAAATCTCCCAGAAGCCCACAGACGGGCATGCACAGAGAAAAAGACCCACTTCCTACTGCCAAGAAGATCCCTCAGCCAATCCAACTCATGCCTTGACTGGGACAATAGGAAATTTCCTCTCCATAAAATAGCTATGAAACTAGAATAAAAGTCTGAAACCTAAAAATGCCTTTTGTTTTTCTCTTTTTTTCACTTCCTCTAATTCCTTTTTAGACAACCTACAAGAAAGAAAACCAAGTATATTTGGGGTTTGAGAAAAGAAATTAGCAACAATCAGCGAACACACACCAAGGATAACCAAAAATTCAAACCCCATGTAAACAACAACTACCTTATCCCAAATATGTGATACGACGTTGGGTGGTCAAAGACCCCTGTCCTGTAGACAGGAGATACACCTGGTGTGTGTTCAACTCTCGAGGGGTAGAAGATAAAAAGAGACCTTTGATTTTGCGCTTCCACTTTTATAATCCTGCTGGATGCGACACCTAGAGGCTATTTGCAGACACATGAAGTAATTACATTTCCTGTCCCCTAGCATCAATTAGGAGAAACATGGCAAGTAAGGAATGTAATCCTATATTGCCAAGTTAATTGTTCATGTCACATCTGTTTACTCATAGACAAACTTATGTTATTCCTGAGGGTATTGTGACATAAGTAGCAATGTACTCAGACACCAAATCTCCATTATAATAAGATATGATGCAACTTTGATCTTCTAAATGAAGTTTTTCAAATCAATTTTACCTGTTTTCTCTATTTCCTTTTATAAGTCCATCGCAGACAACAATGATGTCACTCTGTGTCTTCAATAGTTGTGGACCCTCTGGTGGCTAGTTAGTCCAATTCTGGACTAGTAGATGCAGTCACATACATTACATGGGAAATTCCCATCTGCATTTGGTGGTTCATGACAATGAAGATGTCGCTGATCTGCAGCCCTGTTAATCTTGATATTAAGCTGCTCCGCTCCTGTGCGGTAGGTGTCTCACTAATCCTTGTCTGTTGTAGGCCAGATCTTTCAGGCTTTCTTCAGTGTTATCTTAATATGGTCTTTGAACCACTTTTGTGGGCCTCCTGTCTTTCGTATGCCATCTGCAAGTTCACCATAAAATATTTTATGGGGGAGTCTGTCTGCAGGCATGCAGATGGTATGACCCAACCATTGCAGTTGGCGTTGCGACAGGATGGTCTCAATTGGGTCAATGCATGCTGTTTCTAATTTCTGATAGGGGGATTTTGTGCCACCATTTTACACCCAGTATGCATTGGAGGCAGTTGATGTGGAATGCCTCCAGTTTCTTCAGGTGTCTGCGATATAACACCCATGACTCAATTCCATATAAGAGTATGGATAGGCATACAGCTTTGATGGTTATTGTCGTAGTGCCACCACCTTACACCAAGTATGCATTGGAGGCAGTTGATGTGGAATGCCTCCAGTTTCTTCAGGTGTCTGCGATATAACACCCATGACTCAATTCCATATAAGAGTATGGATAGGCATACAGCTTTGATGGTTATTGTCGTAGTGCCACCACCTTACACCAAGTATGCATTGGAGGCAGTTGATGTGGAATGCCTCCAGTTTCTTCAGGTGTCTGCGATATAACACCCATGACTCAATTCCATATAAGAGTATGGATAGGCATACAGCTTTGATGGTTATTGTCGTAGTGCCACCACCTTACACCAAGTATGCATTGGAGGCAGTTGATGTGGAATGCCTCCAGTTTCTTCAGGTGTCTGCGATATAACACCCATGACTCAATTCCATATAAGAGTATGGATAGGCATACAGCTTTGATGGTTATTGTCGTAGTGCCACCACCTTACACCAAGTATGCATTGGAGGCAGTTGATGTGGAATGCCTCCAGTTTCTTCAGGTGTCTGCGATATAACACCCATGACTCAATTCCATATAAGAGTATGGATAGGCATACAGCTTTGATGGTTATTGTCGTAGTGCCACCACCTTACACCAAGTATGCATTGGAGGCAGTTGATGTGGAATGCCTCCAGTTTCTTCAGGTGTCTGCGATATAACACCCATGACTCAATTCCATATAAGAGTATGGATAGGCATACAGCTTTGATGGTTATTGTCGTAGTGCCACCACCTTACACCAAGTATGCATTGGAGGCAGTTGATGTGGAATGCCTCCAGTTTCTTCAGGTGTCTGCGATATAACACCCATGACTCAATTCCATATAAGAGTATGGATAGGCATACAGCTTTGATGGTTATTGTCGTAGTGCCACCACCTTACACCAAGTATGCATTGGAGGCAGTTGATGTGGAATGCCTCCAGTTTCTTCAGGTGTCTGCGATATAACACCCATGACTCAATTCCATATAAGAGTATGGATAGGCATACAGCTTTGATGGTTATTGTCGTAGTGCCACCACCTTACACCAAGTATGCATTGGAGGCAGTTGATGTGGAATGCCTCCAGTTTCTTCAGGTGTCTGCGATATAACACCCATGACTCAATTCCATATAAGAGTATGGATAGGCATACAGCTTTGATGGTTATCGTCGTAGTGCCACCACTTTATACCCAGTATGCATTGGAGGCAGTTGATGTGGAATGCCTCCAGTTTCTTCAGGTGTCTGCGATATAACACCCATGACTCAATTCCATATAAGAGTATGGATAGGCATACAGCTTTGATGGTTATTGTCGTAGTGCCACCACCTTACACCAAGTATGCATTGGAGGCAGTTGATGTGGAATGCCTCCAGTTTCTTCAGGTGTCTGCGATATAACACCCATGACTCAATTCCATATAAGAGTATGGATAGGCATACAGCTTTGATGGTTATCGTCGTAGTGCCACCACTTTATACCCAGTATGCATTGGAGGCAGTTGATGTGGAATGCCTCCAGTTTCTTCAGGTGTCTGCGATATAACACCCATGACTCAATTCCATATAAGAGTATGGATAGGCATACAGCTTTGATGGTTATCGTCGTAGTGCCACCACTTTATACCCAGTATGCATTGGAGGCAGTTGATGTGGAATGCCTCCAGTTTCTTCAGGTGTCTGCGATATAACACCCATGACTCAATTCCATATAAGAGTATGGATAGGCATACAGCTTTGATGGTTATTGTCGTAGTGCCACCACCTTACACCAAGTATGCATTGGAGGCAGTTGATGTGGAATGCCTCCAGTTTCTTCAGGTGTCTGCGATATAACACCCATGACTCAATTCCATATAAGAGTATGGATAGGCATACAGCTTTGATGGTTATTGTCGTAGTGCCACCACCTTACACCAAGTATGCATTGGAGGCAGTTGATGTGGAATGCCTCCAGTTTCTTCAGGTGTCTGCGATATAACACCCATGACTCAATTCCATATAAGAGTATGGATAGGCATACAGCTTTGATGGTTATTGTCGTAGTGCCACCACCTTACACCAAGTATGCATTGGAGGCAGTTGATGTGGAATGCCTCCAGTTTCTTCAGGTGTCTGCGATATAACACCCATGACTCAATTCCATATAAGAGTATGGATAGGCATACAGCTTTGATGGTTATCGTCGTAGTGCCACCACTTTATACCCAGTATGCATTGGAGGCAGTTGATGTGGAATGCCTCCAGTTTCTTCAGGTGTCTGCGATATAACACCCATGACTCAATTCCATATAAGAGTATGGATAGGCATACAGCTTTGATGGTTATTGTCGTAGTGCCACCACCTTACACCAAGTATGCATTGGAGGCAGTTGATGTGGAATGCCTCCAGTTTCTTCAGGTGTCTGCGATATAACACCCATGACTCAATTCCATATAAGAGTATGGATAGGCATACAGCTTTGATGGTTATCGTCGTAGTGCCACCACTTTATACCCAGTATGCATTGGAGGCAGTTGATGTGGAATGCCTCCAGTTTCTTCAGGTGTCTGCGATATAACACCCATGACTCAATTCCATATAAGAGTATGGATAGGCATACAGCTTTGATGGTTATCGTCGTAGTGCCACCACTTTATACCCAGTATGCATTGGAGGCAGTTGATGTGGAATGCCTCCAGTTTCTTCAGGTGTCTGCGATATAACACCCATGACTCAATTCCATATAAGAGTATGGATAGGCATACAGCTTTGATGGTTATCGTCGTAGTGCCACCACTTTATACCCAGTATGCATTGGAGGCAGTTGATGTGGAATGCCTCCAGTTTCTTCAGGTGTCTGCGATATAACACCCATGACTCAATTCCATATAAGAGTATGGATAGGCATACAGCTTTGATGGTTATCGTCGTAGTGCCACCACTTTATACCCAGTATGCATTGGAGGCAGTTGATGTGGAATGCCTCCAGTTTCTTCAGGTGTCTGCGATATAACACCCATGACTCAATTCCATATAAGAGTATGGATAGGCATACAGCTTTGATGGTTATCGTCGTAGTGCCACCACTTTATACCCAGTATGCATTGGAGGCAGTTGATGTGGAATGCCTCCAGTTTCTTCAGGTGTCTGCGATATAACACCCATGACTCAATTCCATATAAGAGTATGGATAGGCATACAGCTTTGATGGTTATTGTCGTAGTGCCACCACCTTACACCAAGTATGCATTGAGGCAGTTGATGTGGAATGCCTCCAGTTTCTTCAGGTGTCTGCGATATAACACCCATGACTCAATTCCATATAAGAGTATGGATAGGCATACAGCTTTGATGTTATTGTCGTAGTGCCACCACCTTACACCAAGTATGCATTGGAGGCAGTTGATGTGGAATGCCTCCAGTTTCTTCAGGTGTCTGCGATATAACACCCATGACTCAATTCCATATAAGAGTATGGATAGGCATACAGCTTTGATGGTTATCGTCGTAGTGCCACCACTTTATACCCAGTATGCATTGGAGGCAGTTGATGTGGAATGCCTCCAGTTTCAGGTGTCTGCGATATAACACCCATGACTCAATTCCATATAAGAGTATGGATAGGCATACAGCTTGATGGTTATCGTCGTAGTGCCACCACTTTATACCCAGTATGCATGGAGGCAGTTGATGTGGAATGCCTCCAGTTTCTTCAGGTGTCTGCGATATAACACCCATGACTCAATTCCATATAAGAGTATGGATAGGCATACAGCTTTGATGGTTATCGTCGTAGTGCCACCACTTTACACCAAGTATGCATTGGAGGCAGTTGATGTGGAATGCCTCCAGTTTTTTCATCTGTCTGTGATATAACACCCATGACTCAATTCCATATAAGAGTATAGATAGGTATACAGTTTTATATACAGAGATTTTAGTATTGATGTTGAGATCTCTGTTCATGAATACTCTTTGTGATAGCCTACCAAAAGACGCTGAAGCCAGACCAATCTGCTGTTGCACTTCACTTGTGAGATCATTTGCGTTGTTTAAGACAGATCCCAGGTAAGTGAACTCCTTTACATTTTTCAGTGGCTGGTGGTTAATGAGGAGTTCAGGAATTGGAGGCTGACACATGTTGAGAACTTTATAAACAATTTGGGTACAGAAGAAACTTTTTTTTTTCTTTTTAACTTGTTAAATTAACACATTCAAATAAATGTTGTGTTCTGGGTATGAAACTAAACTGCATTTAAGGGTGAGGAGTATCATAAATATTACTCCCAGGTCCACTTGATAGGACAGTGTGCAAAAAAACAAACAACAACTCTTAAAAGCACAGCTGTTAAATTAACACATTCAAATAAATGTTGTGTTCTGGGTATAAGATGAAAATCTAAACTGAATTTAAGGGTGAGGAGTATCCCTTCATAAATATTACTATGTGAGTGTGTATGATTTTTGATGAATTCATGTTAAAGAATAAAAACTAATGATAAAATAAAAATATATCTAAGAAAAAATGAGGCTATGAGGGTGTGTGACTGACATGAACCCTCAAACAGACAGGCTTCATATATTTTCTATGAATATTACTTCACAGATTAGTGGAGAGAATGAGACCCTAGCACTGACACTGCTCTTAGCTATAGTGAATTTAGCTTATATATATTTACCAGCCCCTCCACATGAGCAAGATGTGACACAAGGTCAATTACTTAAGCGGAGTTTAACAGGTTTGAATTCAAAGTTTTCCTTCTCCTAGACCGTTTGCCTAACCAAGGTTAAAGAGCCCAGTCTGTCCTACTATTTATCCATAGCTGGAGGCAGAGTAGGATTCATACCTTTCCCAAGGGTATTAGCGCTAAGTGAAATGCAATTACCACATCCAGGATTTGAACTCGGAGCGACGAGTCCATTTCCCATGACTTTAACCATTACACCATGCGCCTCCTACATTTATTTAATTGATTTTAGCTTATAGGTAAGTCCAGCACTGATAAAAAAATCCTAGTGGAACAGACAGTTATCAGACATCCAAATAATGCGTTAAGCTATGTTAATTATTATTCTATGTTACTGCTGCCCTTGATCAGGATTGAACCTGTCTTCGTAGGTCACAGTTCAACCCATCTAAGCTAGCAGGTAGCAATTGTGTATTCTCTGCTGATCGCTTGATATGCCATTAAAATCAGTTAATCTATAATGTAAGTGGTCGATGGGATGTATAGAATATATCTATTAATAATGGAGATTGTCTGTATTTCTGTCTGTAACAAAAACTACGCCATTGCTCTACGTCACAGCTTACGTCACAATATTCTTATGCTATATACACCCAAAATTTGAGTAAGCAATTTTAAAAATTGTTTTTTACTCTCGTCCGTTTTTTTTTTTTTTACAGTAACAAGAAATTAACTAAAAAGTTTACAAATAAATAAAAACCTACGATTTTGTGTAAAATTGATGTGGAAAATATTCAAAATAATTGTTTGCACGCAACATTTTATTTGAGAGGGACGGGGCTCAGTTTTCATTTCAAATTGTTTCATTTTTAAAAATTTTTCACTCCTTTAATAAATATGAGGATTTTGCTTACTTATGATACAAACCCTCTGACATTGAATTTTTGACTCCCACCCTCTCAGGCAATGTCTTTCAAAAATTAATTTTTACGCTGCCCAGAGGGTGTTTTCTGTTGCTAGTATTGGTAATTACAATAAACACACCATAAGGCCACATATATTAAGACAGAAAATCAAAGAACTCATAAATTCTACAAGTAATAAGTGTATTAAAACAAAAGATTACAGTAATCAAGAATACTGATCAAAGTCCTGCAGAATAGGTTTTTTTTAAAGTTCATGTAATAAGATAAAAAGAAGGTGTTGAGTTAACTCCAACTGAGAAAGAAATCTATCTATCTATCTCACCTATTCTTATCTATCTATCTATCTATCTATCTATCTCAACTATCTATCTATCTATCTATCTATCTCAACTGTCTTATCTATCTATCTATCTCATCTATCTATCTGTTCCGATCTATCTATCTATCTATCTATCTGTTCTTATCTATCTATCTAGCCTGTTCTTATCTATCTATCTATCTATCTATCTCAACCTGTTCTTATCTATCTATCTATCTCAACCTGTTCTTTATCTATCTATCTATCTATCTCAACTTGTTCTTATCTATCTATCTATCTCAACTTGTTCTTATCTATCTATCTATATTAGTTCAATATACAAATCAGCAGTAAAGTATCTTAGAGAGAGAGAGAAAGATATAGTGAGGATTAGTATTATCTGCGTTATTCGGAAAGAAAGTACCTGAGTCCGAGAAGGTTCCTGAGTCTGACAAGAAATACCTGAAGAAGGCCGGAGTGCATATCGGCCGAAACGTTGCACAGATTATAATGAAGATGAGGACAATAGTCTTAATAATGCAGATAATACTAATCATCAAGCCTCATCTCAAACATTCAGAGAAATAAATAATGAGGAGTCAGACGATATGGACTGGTTAGGCTTAAGTTTGTCTTCTCTTCTCTCTCTTTGAAAACAATTCTTATTTATATCCTTTCTTAGGATTGAAATAAGTAAGTAAAAAAAGTAAAGTCGACGGGGCGGCCTAAAGTCGGTATCAGCCAGTCAGCGAGGGAGTCTATCCCCTTTTCAATAGCGCTAGACCAAGGAGATTGTTTTGGGGGGGGGGCATCTGAGGTGGAGCGCCACACCTACCATCAGCTCCTTACTTTACCGCACAGATCCCTGTGCTACTCATACGCTGAGTTGGCGAGGACCGGTATCGAACTAGGAACCTTGTGGTTTCTAGCCGAACGCTCTATCGACTGAGCTAACCCGGCCCCTAGGATTGAAATAAAAATTCTTTATTTTAGGTGTGAACGCTTTTGATTGGTTGAAAATTATCATTTTTAATATTTCTATTCTTTTCTTTCTATACATGCGCCGATCCCATGCGCAAACCCTCCATTTTCATCATTTCATTTCTGCTTTCAAAGCGTTAACTTCCGGCTCACCACAAATATATCTTTCATTGTCATTCCTTTCTTTCTTTCTTTTTTTTTTCCATTCAATTCTTTCTCTGCTTTTAATACATTTCTTTCATTCTCACATTTTTTTTCATTTTATCCCCTTTTTCTTCAATTACATCAGCAAGGGGCTGGGTTAGCTCAGTCGGTAGAGAGTTCGGCTAGAAACCACAGTTGTTCCTAGTTCGATACCAGCCAATTTATTTTGTCACAGACCTCATGTTTATATATATATATATATATATATATATATATATATACACATATATATTATATATATATATATATATATATATGCGAGGGCCAGTTTAGCTCAGTCTGTAGAGTGTTTGGCTGGAGAACCGCAAGATTCCTGGTTTGATACCGGTCCTCGCCAACTCAGCATATGAGTAGCACAGGGATCTGTAAGGTAAAGTGAGGAGCTGATGGTAGGTGTGGCGCTCACCTCAGATGCTAAAAAACAATCTCCTTGGTCTAGTGCTATTGAAAAGGGGACAGACTCCTTCGCTGACTGGCTGATATTGACTTTAGGCCGCCCCGTTGACTTTACTTTACTTGACATCTTTCTTACCCCCCTCCTTATTTTCATCCATTTTTTTCTATTTCAATCAGAATTCTTTTGTTGATCCATTCCATTTATATTAAATTGATTATTTTTCTTTAAAAGAACCTTGATTAATGACAAAGGTTCTTGTAATTCTAGGTCATTATAGAGCCAGGTTAGCTCAGTCGGTAGAGCGTTTGGCTAGAAACCCCAAGATTCCTAGTTTGATACCGGCCCTTGCCAACTCAGTGTATGAGTAGCACAGGGATGTGTGCAGTAAAGTAAGGAGCTGATGGTAGGTGTAGCACTCCACCTCAGATGCATAAACAATCTCCTTGGTCTAGCGCTAGTGAAAAGGGGATAGTCTCCCTCGCTGATTGGCTGATATCGACTTTAGGCTACCCCGACGACTTTACTCACTTCCTGTAGTATATCCACAGGTCCAGTAACATTTAAAATGTAAGTTTATTATGCACCTATTTCTTTTTTTTTTTTTTATTTTAGTTTCTTTACGCGGAATTGGGAATCAAATTTATATATAACACACACACACACACACACACACACACACACACACACACACACCACACACACACACACACACACACACAAGAGGAGGCTAGGTTTTTTTTTGAGCACATGTTTAACGTTCCATTTAGTTCAAAAGCGTGGTATATCCATAGGTCCATTTGCAATCATTGACGAAGGACTTGCAATACTGAAGAGCACCAAGGAACAACCACAGGATTCTTTACCAAGGATTTCTGCTAGACAAGCACTCTTGCTTGAAGTCTAAAGAATGGCCCATAAAATTGTAACATTTTCATTTTGAACATGATGAAAAGACGAAAAGAAGGATAGAAAGAAAAAGAAAAAATAGGAGATAGTTAGATCAAGATTGTCATACTTTTTACATATTGAACTATTTCACAATAGCTTTTAAGTAAACATATCAAAGATTGCAATAATTAAATTATCATACTGTGGCATATCCACAGGTCCTGCTAGTATAATGTAAGCATAGAAATATTCATCAGTTTTTACTGTTTCGTCAGAGAGTCACTAAATGTAACATTTAAAATGTAAGTTTATCATGCATGACCTAGTTCTTTCTTTTTTTAGTTTCTTTATTCGGAATTGGGAATCAAATATACATATGTAAACACACACACACACACACACACACACACACACACACACACACACACACACACACACACGTAGAAGAGGAGGCTAGGGTCTTTTTTTGAGCACATGTGCAACATTCCATTTAGTTCAAAAGTGTTATAGATAAAAATCATAGGAAGAATCAAATATCTGCATTGCAAGTAAATTTTATCTTAGTTCCATTTTTTGTCATGTGTTCAGTTTTTTTGTTTTTTTTCATTTTTTTATTTTCGAATGCCATGCCGACATTTATCCATCCATCCATTACACATTCCATAAAGTTTAAATTCGTAACAAGTCAGTTTTTTTTTTGTTTTTTTTTACAAATGTATCAGAAATTGAACGTTCTTCTCAACAAGTGTTCACATCAGCTTTTTAGGGTAAAACATAATGAGACTGAAATTTTCTAATATAATCAAATAAATATGACTTTTTCTCAGAATTTTTGAGATGAGGCTTGATAATTAGTATTATTTGTATTATTCGGACTATTGTCCTCATCTTCATTGTTATCTGTACAATGTTTTGGCTGATGTGCCCTCCGGCCTTCTTCAGGTATTTCTTGTCATTCGGGAACCTTCTCGGACTCGGGAACCTTCTTGGGCTCAGGAAACTTCTTGTCGTAATCGGGAGCCATCATGGAACTTTGAACCTAACGCTTTATTCAGTCCATGGGGGTATCCTGTTCTCATTCCACTAACCATAGCTGGGGTACAGGTGTTAAGCCGTATTAATTATTATTTTATGTTATTGATAACCCTGACCAGGATTGAACCTGCAGTCTAGAGATATGTTGCAAGATGGGTATATATTATCCTGACTTTTGTGAGCTAGGACTACTAATGGAAGGGGGAGGATGAAATAAATAAATAAGAGATGATAAAGGTTTAAAAAATAGTGATGACCCAAAACAGGATGAACGATGGTTTGACCGTAGCGTGACCCCGAACTGTGAATTGAGTGGCAAGCGGAAGTCGGGTGTTGACCGCAAGCGGAAGTCAGGTGTTGACCGGAACCGGATGTTACGTGGTGACATGGAACAATGAAGAAAGGGATCGTCCTCTTTTCGATTTGGGACGTCGTAGGGTACGGACCTGATCTTGGGTCCCTTATGGGATCACAGTAATCTAAAAGTATAGTTCTCTCTCTTTCTCTCTGCCTTCCTCCTCTCTGCTATGAGCCCACTAGACGAGCACGATAATAAAGGAGCAGTTGTGACTACATATTTCTCGTGTTGTAATTTCTATCAACACCATTTTAGCACTGTGAATTTGGAGGCACGTGGACGAGACCCACTATATAATATATACGCCCCGCCACCTTACCGTTATCGTAGTAGCGCTCAGAAAAAAGGACAACGTTACTTATATCATTTTGGTACCGTGAAAATATACCACTACGGTACAGATAACTGTCACTTAGAACTGTCTTAACCTAACTCCTTTATCCACTAGGCCATGTGTCCCATATAACTTTATTATATATTTATTATATCTATTAATAATAGAGATTAGCTTCTGGTTTTTGTCTGTAACAAAAACTATGTCACTGCTTACGTCACACTACCTAAAATCGTCATAACATACAAATAAACACACTCAAAATTTGAGCATGCAATGTTAGACAGTCATCATTGGTTTTTAAACAAGTTTTAATAAACACATCCCTGGTATTATCTATCTATATATAGTTTGTTTTATTTTAATACATATTTAAAGTTTACATTTCAAATTGTTTTATTTTTTAATCCTTTAATGAATTTGATGACTTTACTTACTTAGGGTACAAACTCGCTGACATTGAATTTTTAACTCCCACCCCTCAGGCAATATGTTTCAAAAATCTATTTTTACATCGTCCGGAGGGTGTTTTTTATTTTGCTAGTCTATTAATAATGGAGATTTGCTTCCGGTTTTTGTCTGTAACAAAACTACATCACTGCTTACGTCACACTGCCTAAAATCTTCATAAATAGAATACACTCAAAATTTGAGCATGCAATGTTAGACAGTCCTCATTGGTTTTTTAAACAAGTTTTAATAAATACATGCCTGGTATTATCTATCTATATATAGTTTGCTTTGTTTTAATATATATTTAAAGTTATCAGAACTAAGTTTCCATTTCAATTTTTTAATTTTTTACCCCTTTAATAAATTTGATGATTTTATTTTACTTATGATACAAACTCTCTGTTATTAAATTTTCATCTCCCATCTCCTCAGGCAATATTTATTTTACGTTGCCCAGAGGTCGTTTTTTTATTTTGCTAGTATTTATAATATAAATTATATAATATATATTATATATTATATTATTATATATCATATTATAATATATACATTTATATAAATTTATTATATATTTATTAGTCATGCAATGTGATCTCCCCATTGAGTAATGAGAAATATTATCCTTTTGTATAATGCTTTTAATTACATACACACCAACTGACCTTTATATGTGTATAGATGATGATTTTTGTGTTGTAAAATGATTACATAACTTATGTATCATATTAATACACTTGTTCCTTAATCTTCCGACTGTTATCATCTTGCAACAGCCTCTTGTTAAAAATCAGACTGACCAAATCGTCCAAGATGAAATCCAAAAATGTAAATCCTGAGTATCTGGTATTGCTTATCCGCAGAATTCTTCTTACTTTTTATTACCTCAGCTAAATAATGAACATTTCTGTTTTTATTAAAAAGAAAGAAAGGGAAGAAAAGGAAATGCTACACAGAAAAAATATAATTAGAAAGAAAGAAAGAAAGAAAGAAAGAAAGAAAGAAAGAGAGTAGGAGAAAGAAAGAAAGAAAGAAAGGGAGTAGGAGAAAGAAAGAAAGAAAGAAAGAAAGAAAGAGAGTAGGAGAAAGATAATGCTAATCTGTTTCAATCAAACATATTTAAAAGAAGAAAAAAAGAAAAAAGTGTAAGAGTTAAATCAAGATTATTATACTTTTTACACAAGGAACTATTCGCAATAGCTCTTAAGTAAACATATCAAACATTATAATAATTAAATTATCATACTGTGTACATCCACAGTTCCAGCTAGTATACAAGGTGTGTCCAAAAAGTATTGAGATTTTTTTGTACTTTTTGACATACCTTGTATTCTGAAAAAAATTAACATTCAATTCATTCTTCATTTCTATCTAGGTAAATATAGCTTAAAACTTGGTACTTTTTTGACACACCTTGTATTCTGAAAAAAAAAAATGAATGGAATGGTTTTGTTTGACACACCTTGTATATACTAGCAGGACCTGTGGATATAAAACAGTAGGATAATTTAATCATTTCAATGTTTGAGATATTTACTTAAGAGCTTTTGCGAATAGTTCCTTGTGTAAAAAGTATAATAATCTTGATTTAACTCTCTCTCACTCTTTTTATCATTCTTTTCTTCTTTTTCATTATGTTTGATTGAAACAGATTAGTGTTATTTATTCCACACGCTCACTACTCCTCTCTATATCTTTCCCCTACTCTCTTTCTTTCTTTTTATTATATTTTTTCTGAGAAGCATGACCTTTTTCTTCCCTTTCTTTCATTATAATGAAATGGGAATGGTTTATTATTTAGCTGAGGTGATGACACTCATAAGAAATAAGATTTCATTGGATAAGCAACACCAGATAATCATGATTTCCATTTTTGCATTACATGATTTGGACTGTCTCATTTTTAACCAGAGGGTTTTGCAAGATGGTAATGTCCATACAATTAAGGAACACAAGTATTAATATATAGGTATATTTTTATATCCAATGATTTTTAGAATAAGTGTGGGATTTCTACAAGAGCAGATACTACACTCTGATCTAAGTACCAATTCATATGTCCATGGGTAATTCAATAGATGAGGGGATTTTTTTTGGAAGAAAGCAAAATATTTTTTTTCAATTTTTTTTTCTCCATAAATGTAAACATTACATTGTTTGGAATTGTTTTATATTGTAAATTATTTCAATTGAGCTTATTCAAAATGGTGGCAAATTAGAATGCTCCATGCTTGAACAGAGGTCTGAAATCAAATTTTTGGTGGCTGAGAAGTGCAAACTATTTTAAATTTACAGAAAAATATGAAGTGTATGGAGAAAGCATGTCCATGCCTTAGTAAAAAAACCCAAAAAACCCCCAAACAAACAAATAGTTAAATTCGGTTTGCCGCTCTGAGCCACATAAAATACATGTTGGAACTTCTCCCCTTTGAATGTTGCTGGGTTGAAAATTACCCTTTTTAATAGCCCACTTCAAGGATCTACTACATAGTAAACATACTTGAGTGCCAGTAGCATTTGACACTGTATTATTGTGTTTTCTCAGATCACTCACCAGACCAGACCATATTGGAACTTCCATACTCTCCATACATATGAATTACATGTTGGAACTTATATACTCTTCCACATAAACTACAGCTTAGAACTTCTCCCCTTTGAATGTTGCTGGGTTGAAAATTACCCTTTCTAATAGCCCACTTCAATTTTTGGAGTTTAATTCGGTTGGACTCAAATTCTTCCACAGACAGGTATATCTATATATCTATATATCTATATATATATATGTTTGAGAGTGAAGACGCGTTCAGATAAGTCATATTTTACATTGATATTTTTAAAGTGTAGAAATGTATATTCTTTAACACATTTATTTCTATTTACCCTATTGTTTACTGCCAATAGTCTTAACTCCAGTGTCACTGAAGATATTAACTCATTTTGTCTTTTTTGTTTAAATAACCAATGTATTTCCACTCCAACCTGCAAGTCAAGGGTTTCATATGTGTGACAGGGTACATAAAAACAAGCTGGATCAGTGGGCCATCTGCGTGCTCACAACTGCTCACAACTGAACTACTTGTAGAAATGGCCTTATTCTGTGAAGAAGCGGCAATCACAATATATATATATATATATATATATATATATATATATATATATTGGTTTGGCGGTTGGTTATGAAGGCTATCACAAAGCAAGTGTAAAAGAAAAATGAGATAACTATGATGTTGTTCATTTACCTTTATTTTCTAATATTTTGGGATGAAAAAATCCCTTTGTCAGAAGATTTCTGAAAGCATGGAGCCCATTTAATTTTCTTTTTCATTTACTTTTGTCATGGACACACACACACACACACACACACACACACACACAAAAACAAAAAAAAACAACAATTCTATCAGATTAAATTTTTTTACTAACATTTCTAAAAGAAGCAAAGAGAAGAAAACAAAACTTAATTGAGATTTTTCTTTATTTTTGGTTTTCTTTACATAAAGAGCTGAAGAACGGAAATAAATTTATAGCAAAAAAAAAAAAAAATCTGACAAAGAAAACTGAAAATGAACTTGGTTGAATCGGGAGGGAAAACGTCCTGTTGTTGTTGTGAATATCTTTAACAAGAAAGATAAAACATCATCTTTTATACTCTTTCATTTATACGATGACTGCTTTTAAAAATCTTAGTTTAGAACCCAAATAATGATTTTAATTAGTTATTTTTTTATTTTTTTTATGAAAGTTTGTGAAAGATCAGTGGTAGAAACAGGAAATACAATTTAAAAAAAACCCAAAAAAACAAAAAAAACAAATCAAAAAAGTAAAAAAAAACAAAGGAATCTTACAATAAAACAATTAAAAGTCAGTTTCTTTGTTTTGGCACATTTACTATTAATTTGAAAAGAAAATTTGTCTAAACAACAACATGAAGATAACGATACTGAAGAATAAGTTCCAATTACCATCAAACTGGGAAGACAAGGCAGCAAGCGATTGTAACATAAATACAAACTCGAAATGCTACAAAGTCCACTGCAAAATGACAAAATATATATAAGACTCCACAATGTCATTCAAATCAAGCAGTCAAACAACCAATTAGAACTCAAACAGTGTCCAAGACAGCTGGTATAAATAGGAATCAAGAATGATCCATTCATGAATCAGGGTGATTTGGATCATTCCATTCCTTGAGTTCTGATTGGTTGTTTGACTGCTTGATTTGAATGACATTGTGGAGTTTTATATATACTTGATCATTTTGCAGTGGACTTTGTAGCATTTTGAGTTTGTATTTAAGTTACAATCGCTTGCTGCCTTGTCTTCCCAGTTCGACGGTAATTGGAACTTATTCTTCAGATACTTTGAAATTAAGATCTTGCACAATTACGTTTACATTACAATAACCTTAAAAAAAAAATAAAATAAATAAATAAATAAATAAATAAATAAATAAAAATAATTTATTTCTAAATCTAAAAGGCTGTAAAAAAATCAATCCCTATTCAGTGTTGATTTTGAAGAGCATATATATATATCAATAGGGTGGGGAGGAATCTTTCATAAATGAATTTTGTACTTACATCAACATAATTACCAACAAAAAAGGGCTGAATCTTAATGAGCATGGAATTATTGATAATTACTAAGATATCTAAAGTTTTTCTCTGAATGTTTAAGATGAGGCTTGATGATTAGTATTATCTGTGTTATTCGATTACGACAAGAAGGTTCCCGAGTCTGACAAGAAGGTTTCTGAAGAAGGGCACATTGTCGAAAATGTTGTACAGATAACAATAAAGACGAGGACAATAGTCCGAATAATGCAGATAATACTATATCTAAACTTGAGCACTGTTAATAATATGTTTGACCAAAAAATTATGAGAAAAATTGAATTTAACAACAGTTTTCAAATAACATGCTGAAGAATTGAAAACTACTTTAATTATTCTTGTCTAAATTTTGTTTGATATGATTTACTGTAATTCATTTTTTATTATATATATTTACCAACCCTCCGCATGAGCAGGATGTGACACAAAGTCAATTTCTTAAGTGGAGTTTAACAGGTTTGAATTTAGAGTTTCCCTTCTCCTATACTGGTTGCCTAACCAAGGTTGAAGAGCCCAGTCTGCCTTACTATTTACCCATAACTGGATGGAGAGTAGATGGATTCATACCTTTCCTAAGGATATTAGAGCTATGTGAAATGCAATCAGCCTTGTTCAGGATTTGAACTCGTCTCACCGTGTCCATTTCCTATGACTTGAACCATTACATCACACGACTCCACCTTAATTTCTTATTATAAGGACTATTTTCATTATCTATGTTTTTTTTTCACAACCTCTCATAATAAAAAAGGAATGTAGATGAAATAATTATTAACTGTTTTGTTTGGTTTGGTTTACGGCATATCAACTTCAGTGGATCATTTAATGCCAACAAAATTTGAAATAAAATTTATTCTTAATGGATAATCAATTTTTTTTATAAACTCATGTTTTTCTATTCAACCAATAGATGGAACCCTAACAGGTGCTACCACTCTGGATCAGAGTAGACCAGGGAGCAATAGTGATGAAGGGGTGCTCCACATTCCCCAGACCTTCAGAACTGGAACCTCACCATCAGATAGAGTTTAATGTCATACCCAGACATGAAGACTCTCAGCCACCACCTTCTAGTACCTATATGATAAAAAGGGCTTGGGGTTGCCATAAAGGCAATAGGGTCGGGACAATCATATAGGTGTTAGGGCTTCGTGACCAGCCGAGTGATAGGAGTGGGCCTCTCCGACTGACCGTCTAGCCCAAGTAAGGGTCAAAGTAGAGTGTTGCATGTCATAGACTGCTCTGGGTTCTATCCTTAATAACTGTTAAGGGACAGTTGTCTCCCCTAAAAAACTATTGACTCTTCACTGAAAAAAGTGTAGTATCAGACAGCAACATGGTTGCTTAATGAATAGACAACTTGTAGACAGTTAATTGTTTATCCAAACCCATCTTGTTGCATGAAAATAAAAAGGAATATTGTTGCATTTTAAAACTCATTTAACTGATTTGATATATTTTGTTATTTGCAACATCTTGGGATATAACAATAACAGAAAATATTATTACCATTTGTAAATCCCCCAAAAGAAGCCTGGAGGGTAAATCAACTCAGGAGAAGTCTGGAGGGTAAATTCCACCAGGAGGAGTCTGGAGGATAAATCCCCCCAGAAGAAGTCTGGAGGGTGTGGCCAAAACATTGTAAAGAAAGGAACAACACAGACAAGGAAGATAATTCAGCTAATAAAAAAAGGAATTACTTTCTGTTGTAAGTGAAAATATTTCCCCTACAAGAAAGTTGGACTCGTCCAATGAAACACATAAATAATAGGGACTATACGAGGGTATTGGTGGAGTAATAGCTAGTCTTGCTACAGAGATTCTAATTACTGTTGTTAAAGAGCTGCACATTGGACTCTTATTTATATCTTTTGTACCAAAGGGTAATAAACCTGTTAACTTTCTCTTCCGGATTCAAAGTTGTTATTTGATTACTCAGACACAACACTTTCATTATATTGGCATTGTCCTATTTGGTTTAGATAAAGAAACACACACATTTTATTCATACAATAAATAAATATACTGGCCATAGAACATCTTTTAAAAAAAATAAAGAAACCAACTTGTCATAAATTTCTTAGATCTTATCTTAAACACAAAGACAATTTTACAAAGTTTTTTTTTTAAAGAATGAGTACAAAAGCCGCTAAAAGACGTTTGACAAACATTTTTTTTTTGACGGTTGTAGAACTCTATCCCATTTAAATACAAAGCACCGCGCATCTGATTGGTTGTTAGTAACAGCCAATCAGATGAGCAGTACCCCATATTTAAATGGGATACGTAGCCAGAAACACTTTTCTCCACACGGATTACGAGGTTTAGATGATTAGGTAAGTTAACCCTTCTTTAATAATGATAGAGATTTTGCATTTGCTTCAAGTATTAGATGACAAGGTTATTAAAAAAAAAAGGCCAATTTACTGGAATTTTTTTAAGCATAAAAGATTAATAAAACTTAAGATTGAAATAAGTGAATAATCAGGACTGTTCTCACCTAGAAAAATGTTCAGTTATTTTAAAAGATTCTAATTAATGGGAGGCTTGTGCAGAAAACTGTACAACCTGGCACATCCTTGTTAAACAAGGAATGAAAAGGAGTGAAAAAGAGAGGAAACAAGCTGCTGCAGAAAAGAGAGCCATAAAGAAGGAGAGACCACAGCATCTCCAGCAAGCCTCACCGTTTGTTTGCAGTCATTACACCAGAGATTACCATTCAAAAATTGGTCTGTTCAGCCAATCGTACAGTTGCAGATAAAAAAAGAAATGGACACTGAGCTATCATCTTTAGTAGACAGAAGGATACCAACAATTATTTATTAACTGTTCCTAATTTTCTTGAATAAAAATTTATGTACAAAAAAAAAACAAGGAACAGAAATAGCAGCCATGAATTCTCTTTCCGCAGTTTAAATTGAAGAATTACTCTAAGTACACATATATCATGTGACTTTCTGAGACCAAAAGTTTAGCCTAATATTGGGTGGAGTAGGGGGTTACATTGGCATCAATAGAATATGAAAATAACTGACTGTAATGTAATAATGAAAACCCATTTTTTACACTATATTTATTTAACATACACTTAATTCAATGGTGAATATTATACAGTGAAAACCTCAGATCAAAATTCAACTAAAAATTGCATGTCATTCAGTGTACTTATACTCACAATAATGCTTTTGCAAGTGTATATATATGTGTGTGTGTGTGTGTGTGTGCGTGTAAGTATATATATATATATCAAATTTTATCATCTGACTCATCTGATTCATCTGAATCATCTCATTCAACGGGGAAGAAGTCTTTTCAATGTCATATTTGCGTCAAACTTTGTAGATCTGCAGCAGGTTTGATGAGTCATTTGAGGGCTCATGCAAGGAAGGGTTCTGGTGGTGGAGTTGTGGGATTGTGAGGGACGGCAATGATCTGTAAAGATTATGCTATTGCCATGCCATATATATATATATATATATATATATATATATATAATCAATGGTAATATTATGGTTTTACACTCATAACTTGAAGTTTCATGGAAATCCAATCATCAGATGAGTTCAATGGTTGAGATCTTAAAAAAGGACTGGTTTTTAAGATCTCAACCATTGAACTCATCTGATGATTGGATTACCATGAAACTTCAAGTTATGAGTGTAAAACCATAATATTACCATTGATTATAAATCTGCTCTGCTTTATTAGCATTGAGCACCTTTTCATGCCAATACTTTTCTCATTTTTTTCATTCGGATTTACTAATGTTTTATTTTTAACGAATAAAGGGAGGCAACTTCGTTGGCATTACTACAAAAAATGCAAATTTTGAAAAAAATTATTTTTAGTAAATCCGAACTATAATAGCGTCCGCGGAACTAACCGACGTTATATACAGTCCAAAATGTGACATTGAGTAAAGAACTTCAACAAACACCATGGGATCTTGCTCAACAACCTGATGATTGCCCCTTAGCATGAAACCTGGGTCACTGTTTATAATGAACATTGATCTGTGAAAACTTTGTAAAATAAATAAATATATATATATATATATATATATAATATATATATATATAAAGTGTTCATAAAGTCTTGCAGCAGATTTAAAACTTAACTTGCTTTGTCCAAATGATAGAATAATTTAGTAAAAAAACATGAAAGTCCAACACTTGTAGTTTTATTTTTCATGTATGTTTTGATTATTGCATTTCATCAAGACTGCCATCTTTGTTCTGACATTCTAAATCTGTTGCAAGACTTTTTATGAACACTATATATATATATATATATATATATATATATATATATGTCAGATCTTAGCCCTGAAGAGCACTAAGCGAAACTTTTAGTAGGTATATCTTACTCATTAGGTTTATCTTTATATATATATATATATATGTATATATATATATATATATATATATATATATGTGTATGTATATATTAATTTTTTGCTTCTAAACTCTACTAGTGTGGAAAAAACCCAAGTAATTCAATTTTTCAAAATAAAGAAATTTTTCCAACTGACATCTGGGGAAAAGATTTTTAAAAAAGAAAAGACCGGCACATCCATACTTTCTGAAAATAATCATCAGTATCGTATGTAGTGGCCAAAAGAAAAAACACAGGGGGAGTTTTCTAAGTTGTTTATGTAAAAGGTGCTCAATACATTAAGTAGAGCATGTTTCAAAGGACCTACATGAATAAGGCACTATCTACTAAGGTTTTACCTGAATGGTTATTCAGGATAATTCTGACTATATATATATATATATATATATATATATACATATATATGAGGTAAAATAAGGAATGAAAGAACAAAATATGTGTAGTATATAAAAAAAAGATAAATATGTGTAGTATATTTTGCTGGAACTTTAAGTTCCGCTTCCTCAAGCCTTTATTATAATATCTTATTATAATGGAGATTGTGTGTTTTTCTGTCTGTAACCGAAACTAAATCACTACTCAAGTCCCAATTCCCTTAGTTATTGACGTCACATTCACCATGAATTTATCCTTATTTTAACCTCAATTATTAATAAAATTGTTTTACATTATTAATACTGTTAACCATATCTACATACTAACAACATGCAATTGTATTTATATATACAACAAAATAGCGGTTTACAGTGTGAACGGGAAGGCTAATTTGCATATTGATATTAAAAATGTAATTTTAATAAATATATGCTTAGTATTATTGATTTCTAACTGTTTGGCTTTATTTTAATGAATATAAGCAAAAATCTCTTCAATGAATCTTAAATGAAATCCATTAACAAGAAAAGATAACTGTACTTTTATTCTTTACTTCCTCTTTTAACTAAATACTTAAATTAGAAAAAATAACAATGAAAGACGAGAGTGATGGAAGAGTAAATTTCAGTTGTTCTATTTTTCGATTATACCCACCTCTGTTTCAAATCTTTTTATCTGCATTCTTATTTAGTTTCATTAGCGTTTCTAATTTAATACGATATTTCATTACATTAAAACTTAAATACTTGCACCCGGAGGGTGCATATATTTGCTAGTATATATAATAAAGGCTTGAGCAAGTGGAACTTAAAGTTCCAGTGAAATATACTACACATTTTTGTCTGAGTTTTGTTTTTTCATTCCTCATATATATATATATATATATATATATATATATATATATATATGAAGAATGTAGTTTGTAATATTTATAAATAAAGAGTGCTTAATATTATTAATAGAGTATAAGTATCTTATTTAGGATAGCATAAACACATTGGAATTTGCTGACTGTCAGTTTCTCATGAATATGATGCGCTGATGTAAAGGGAATGTTTATAGCAGGATTTCTATTTCAATTGGAAATTAATAGAAAATGACACCAATGAATTCATTTTACATAGAAATATTTAGAGGTGTGAAAGAGCCCAGGGAAAATTAGAATCATGCTTTTTGTAAGAACATTAATTTTTGACAAGACATAAAGAACTTTAGCCTTTCATGCTGATAGCCTTTATGCTACCTCTCCGTTAGAACATAGAATACAGGGATAGATGGATTCATGCCTTTCTTGAGAGAATTAGTGAAAATTTAAATTTCTATTTATGGTCTTTATTCTGGTAACCATTTCTGCAATATGGCATTATTAAAACAATAACTTTTTAATTTATTTTTGTCTTTTAATGGCATTTCATTTTGAAATTTTATGTTTAGAGAGTGGGTCAAATGTGTGAGGTCAAGTGTTTATTTGGCTCTCATGCCACTTATGAGCACTGGACACAAGGTCTCATTTTTACATGGGTGCATAAAGATTGCGTCAATCCCATCGGCATTCCCCCTCAAAGGAGGCACTGGGCAATAAACCCAGCCCTGCCCCTTTAAATCAAGGGGGCAGGTATTTCCTGGGGGGATAGCCTCCTGGGATCGATGCTGTTAATTTAACACACCGGTCCAGTGGCCGAAGCACACCGGACCCCCGCCTTGAAAGACGGGTTGAAAATGTATGAGGTAAGTGTGTCACCAAGGGGCCGGGGATATTTTTGTTTGAAAATATTTAATAAAATTTCTCTCTAAAGTCAACTGACTGACCCCCTGAAAAATGAAAACACCATTTCCATACACACATACCAAGCTGTCCCAACTTTCTTCCCATTCCCCTAGACTACCCACCAATAACCCATCCCCTTTTCTTTCCCCCCACCCATTTACCTTTTCACTATAAAACAGAATGTGCAAGCACTTAAATCAATAAACTTCTGAGGAAGTCTCAACCAATAATGAAACGAAATATCAATTGAACATATTCGTTTGTGTTGTTATATCCACATTTTCCTCTACTCTCAACCACAAATTATAGTAAGTACAGATAATTACTGGTCTGATAATTAGGAGTTGTGGGTCAGACTGACAAATTGTCTGATTAACTTGTCAATTATCTTGCTAAACCCATTGATCACTCATAAAACTTGGGGGTCTGCAAAGAATAACATTTGAAGAAATCATTTAAATATTAAAGAATTCTAATTTTTAAAATATAAGGTTACTTTCATATCTGGTTTTAAAATTTGAGAATAAAACTTGGTTATGCATTGTTATTGTTTAAATAATTTCTAGATGATCTTTGAACTCTTGTGGGCATCAAAATAAAACAAAAATAAGAATAAGATAAAACTAAAAAAAACAACAAACTCCTATGGAGCCTCCACCAGAAGAACCCTTTTGTGCATGTCCGACAAAAAGGACTGACTCCCTACCCCCTAAATGGATACCTCAGCCATTTGAATTTAGGCAGCAACTGAGTGTAGTCATTTCCTGGCCAGGGGATGTCCCCTTGCCACGGTTGACTATGCCCCGTTCAATAAAGCTCAAGTCATAAAACTACCTCTTGCCTTTATCTCATTCCTTTCTCATTCCTTTTTTGTTCCTTAAATTTCATTTTAGCTTACCAGCCCACAAGAAGAAAGAACCAGCTTTATTGGGGATAAGATACACATACGAATGAGCTAAACTTGTCCCTATAAGCCTTATCCACAAATATCCTGTAACTGAGCTGCCAAAATTCACAGAAAAAGCAAGCATAAAACTCATTCAAACTTTTCTTCAATTATTTAAAGCTAGTACACAATGCTTATGACGTGGAACATTGATGGTGGTTTGAGTCATTAGTTAGGGAAAAGTTTTAGTAGTTAACGGAAAAATTTGAAGGATGATGTCAGAAAGGACACGTGGCATTATTTTTGATTGGAAGAGGAATGATGACATGGCAAAGGGGAGAAAGAAAGAGTGAGATGTGCTAGTGGAAGAGATTCAGTCTGGCTGCCGAAGGGTTAAGACAGGCTGAGGCCTAGTATCCCCCATGTGGTGATCATGGGCAAAATAAAATAAACACTACTTGATCAAGAAACAAAAAGATGTCTTTGTAATTCATTTAATTTAAACAAGCAAAACCCAACTAGACAACAAGATGGCAGTCGAAGATGGTAGAAGGATCAACCAGAAAGAAATAAGATCTCCTCACCAAGTAAGTCTAATCGGTTTCTCTCTCTCTAATTTCTCTCCCTGAAGAATTTTTTGATCAAAAGAACTCTCACTCTCATCACAACATACATCTATAAGACGATATTTGGTACCGTGCCCGGAGCATAGTAACTTAATTGATACTTTGCCCCTACCATACCGTGCATACAAGGCATAGATTTTTTTTCAATTATTTAAAGCTAGCACATCATTTTGTTTTTAATATATATGTATATATGTATGTATATATATATATATATATATATATGTAAGTACTTATTTACATATATTATACAGCAAAATGAATTGAATAAATTAAACAAATGAATGTACTGACAAGAATATTTTACTAATTTCATGATAAACAATATTTTTTGTAAAATTAATTTCTCTTGCATAACTTTGAATTTAGCATTATGATATACTTGAAGTCTTGAGTGGGAAAGGTCAGAAAGACAGCCATTTTGTTGGTCTTTATTTACTTCACTCACACACACACACACACACACACACACACTGATAGGTATGCGTCCTGCACATATATATATATCTCATTCTCTATGAACACCTTACACTTGGAGGAAGGTAGATAATATATACATACTTCCACATACACACACTATATATTTATATATGATATTGAGATATAAACTTCAATTTTAGTATCAAATATTTTATAAACATTATAAATGACATTTATCAACATTCAAAGAATGTGTGCTTAGAATCTGTAAAGAATTTATTTTCCAAAAGAAAATATATTTATTGAATGATCACTATATTAAAAGAAAGGCTTTGAATGATCACTATATTAAAAGAAAGGCTTTGAATGATCATTATATTAAGATGTTTATTATTTGTATTTGACTATAAGTTTGACTTTTCAGAATTTTGTCTTGATCTTTATTGTATTTAAAATGACAACATTTTAGCCATTGTATCTTTCAGTCTTCCTCAGGTTTTTTCTGTGTATCCGAGGATAGCAATGAACCAACCTGGAAAATCATTTTGAATAGGCCAAAGGATACAATGGTCACAACATTTTACATACCACAATAAAGATGAGGACAACAGTCTGAAAAATCAAAATTATACACATCAAGCCTCATCTCAAAGATTCAGACAAATAATATTTGACAGTAAAAAACAAAACAAAAACAAAACAAACAAACCAAAAAAAAAACATGCACCGTTCTTAGCTAAACCTCAATCTTGATTTTCTTCAAAATTACAATGTAATATTTTGTTTTCATATTGTACAGTATATAAGTTTATCTTACAAATTTAAGAATATTTTAGGTACTCTATAAAGGGGAAACAATTATTAAACCCAAATAACTGATGTTTAATCTTATATATAATTAATTCCTTGTTAGTATTGGAGAAATGATAATAAAGTGCTCAATTACTTCTGTAAGAGCTGTATTTATTTATTTATAGTTTACAATACATTTAAAAGTCTGTTTTACCAATGGTTTCGGAGCATCACCTTTAGGTGATTGGTCGTCATCAGAAGCGTTCACTGATGACGACCAATCACCTAAAGGTGATGTTCCGAAACCATTGGTAAAATGGACTTTTAAATGTATTGTAAACTATTAATATATATATATATATATATATATATATGGTTGAGAATAGAGGAAAAATGTGGACAAAACAGCACACACAAGCAGTAGATGTAGAGTATAAATATTTCAATTCACATTGAGTGAAACGTCTTCAGTTTTTACTTGAAACATTGGTACAGCATACAATTTTTTTTATTCTCCTCTACATCTACTGCTTGTTTGTGTTGTTTTGTCCACATTTTTCCACTATTCTCAACCACATTTTGTCGGATTTATTCAAATCCTCCTATCCTCATATATAATATATATATATATATATATATATATATATATATATAATGCCATTTTATAAAAATATTTAAAGAAACAAAACAATACAAAAACAAAAATACAATGCTACTACGTCCCATAATCATTGTTACATTTGTATATAAATTTTATACATAAAATATTACAACAATTATGGGACAGATGTTGTTTTTTTTTCTTTTTAGGGAATGTGTTTGTGTTAAATGATTCATTGCTAAATATTAAAATTTTTTTTTTAAGTAGAGAAAATGGAATTTTTATTTATTACCTGTACATGTGTTAATTATATTTACCTGAACAACTATATTACCTGGGTGTGTTTTAATTATATTTACCTGAATAACTATATTACCTGGGTGTGTTTTTAATTATATTTACCTGAACAACTATATTACTGGGTGTGTTTTAATTATATTTACCTGAACAACTATATTACCTGGGTATGTTTAATTATATTTACCTGAACAACTATATTACCTGGGTGTGTTTTAATTATATTTACCTGAACAACTATATTACCTGAACATACAAAAATGACATAGACCTAAACAAATGAGTTAAGAATTTCCATTTTAAGTTTTCTCTCGTTAAAGATATCAATTTAACAGCCATTCAGCAATGCTAGAACATTGCTTACTATGATGTCACACTGAAGCCACTGCACCACAGGGAATCCCCAATGATGCTAGAGATCAATATACTAAATTTTTGAAGATAATATTAATCCTAATATCCAGTTATATTTGGAATGAATAATGATAATTTGGAATGAATTATGATAATAATTGTAGCCATATGCTTGAAGTCGACCCATGATCAGAAGTAAATATGGCTGAAAAAAAAAAATAATATGATTGAAAGAAAGATGATAACAGGAATTTTTCCTCCAGATATTCAGGATAATCTCTTAAAGAATTAAATAGATCAACAAAATTTGTTATTTCCTTTGTAAAGTGAACATTTTTTTTTAATTTCATTTTTCTGTGGCTACAAATTATATATATATATATTTTTTTTGAGAGAAAAAAAAATGAACAAACTCCAGTTGGGGCAAAGTTTAGTAGGAAAGTATCCAGGGGTGAAGATGGCTGTTCTCACCTGAGTTCAATTTTTTTTAAAGTTAAATTTTCAAATTATTTTGAACAAAAAAAAAAAATGATACAATTTTTTATATTACTTTTGGTCCATAATAGTTGTAAAATTTGGTGTATGGAATTCATATGCAAACTAGAAAAATTTTGACTCATTGGGTCACCAACTGAGCTCTGAGTAGATAATAGGGATCAGGAAAAAAGTGAGTTTGCAAAACGAATTAAATTTCAAAAGATAAATACAGCTGAAGAATTAAAAAACAAAACAAAAACAGAACATTATAATCATTTTGATAAAATTTGCAATTAATCATAAAATGACACTTCGGGCAAAAGGTGAAGTAAGAGATGAGTAAGTTTTATACTTAATTGTAAATAATGATTAATTAGAACTAATTAAAATATAATTTTTTTCAAACATAACTTAATCCCAGAACTAAGGAATATTTTGGCATGTATTTTGTGTCAGTGTGGCGTTATTATCGTATTTGCCTGGATAGTTGTCTGCCCGTTTAGTCTTGCTGGTTCCTGCCTCGGGTGTATTTAAGCAGCTGATTTGAACTTCTCTTTCTCTTTTTGCCGCTGCTCGACCTACGAGACGCTATGGGTTAGACTCTGGTCTACCCCCCTCTTGTTGGGGCTTTGGACCTCCCCCCCCTTACATTACTGTAAGTGATTCATACAGGATGGACTATTCCTAGTCTCATGTCTGTTGCTTTTATGTTTATCCTTTTACATGTAACTTTGTATTACTTATGTATGTATGTTCATGTACACCTCCATGTATTATGTACCCTGTTAATTCTTGTGCTGTATATAAAATGTTTTGTCTATCAACCTTTGTCAGAGTTTTATCTTCAAGTATTATCACTTTGAATCTTACATCAGTAAACTAAATGGAAAAAAGCCTTTAGGAAACAATCATTGATTCTCTCAGCTTTAGTATAATAATAAATATAACTATTAAGGACAAATGTTGTATTATATTCTAAAATTAGTACACTACTGGTAATTTATTAAATTAATAGTTATAATAAAAATTCAGTGAAAGATGTACTGAATCAAAAGTCTCTCACTCTCTCTCTATATATATAGGGTGTCCATAAAATCTCTTTACCCCATTCATCAGATATCACAACCCTTGTTACATAATTATTAGATCCCTAATAATTATATAAGGTAGTATAGAAACATAATGGCGATTAGTGCAGCTGATGGCCTTGAGAGTGAGTGACAGCACTTGACCTCACTCTCACTTTGTCTTCCGGGGATAAATCGTGAGAACCGGAAGGCATAGAAGACCCTGTCTTCTAGTTTAAGGATAGTAAGTTTCAGTCAGTTGGCAAGTAGGAGCCGAGCTCGTAGGATGTGCGCAGATGTCTGGTTTGGGGATTTACAAATAAAGTAACATCAAAGTAAATCGAAGTCTTGTGTTTATTACCTAAAAACTAACAATGACATAGGGCTTCTGATAAGGAGAAATCCTTAACAGAAACCAGACCCGAAGTCCCCAAGTCAACACCAGACGCTAGACCAGACCAAGTCAAGATGTTAGAAGATAGAACCAAAGCCGGCCAGAAGAAAATACGACCAGAAGTAAGAAGTAAGAAAGGATATACAACACCCTGCTTTCTGTGGGGTTTTGCTAAAGATATTGACTATTGATTATAGTTGTGGGACATCCCTGATTTAAAGTGAATGCCATTTTGACCATTGGTAAGGCTATGCTACCATGAACATGGCAAGAAATCAAGTAACGTCTAAATGTGCTTCGTACTACTAATGGTGCCCATGTAGAGATCTATTAAACAAGGCAAATAAACTTCAATATCTATTCCTAATTTTGTAATTTCCACACATTTGTCTCTTCATTGGGCTTTATAATAATCTTTGTTGTAAAGTGACTTGATGGACGCCATATATATATATATATATATATATATGAGAAGTAAATACACATGCAGTGTTTTATGATATGGCTTTTTTTAGCCGACAATTTTTTGGGAGAATATGTGCTTAATTGAAGTTGTACCTAATTTTGAAAGTTAATTAATTAATAATCAATTAATTAGGTGGGCACACCTATTTTAAATGTAAGGCTAAAAAAATTGAGAAAAATCAATCTCTGTATGTACATTTCGGCCTATTATATTACATACAGTGATTGATTTTTCTCGATTTGTTTATCCTTACATTTAAATAGGTATGCCCGCCTAATTAATTAATTATTAATTAATTAACTTTCAAAATTAGGTACGACTTCAATTAAGCACATATTCTCCCTCCAAAATATATATATATATAAAATTATAGAAGAAATATTATGAGTTAATTTTCTTAATTATAGTTTATGCATATTCATGCAATCTTCAGACGGTTAAATATTGAAATATTAAAATATGCATGAAACTATAGTTACGGAAAATTAACACCATAATATTTAATCTATGATTTTAAATCTGCTCTGCTATTTTAACATTGAGCACCTTTATATGCTAAAGCTTTTTGCATTCATTCTCCATTATATATATATATATATATATATATATATATATATATATATATATATATATATATATATGTGAAATAAAATTGGAACTTAATCCGACAGTGTAAATATGATATATTGAAACAACAAAGGATGTTTATAAATGCATCGGCTCATCAGGAGAGAATCAGGCCCTGAAACGGTTTGCACATTCTCTCCTGATGAGCCCATGCATTATAAACATCCTTTGTTTTTTCAAAATATCATATATATATATATATATATATAATATATAATGAATAGAGAATGAAAAAAATGAGAAAAGTATTGGCATGAAAAGGTGCTCAATGCTAATAAAGCAGAGCAGATTTATAATCAATGGTAATATTATGGATTTACACTCATTATGTATAATATTACCATTGATTATATATATATATATATATATATATATATATATATATATTATTATTTATTTATATTAAGAAGGCAATTACAATTTGTATAAAAAAAAATAATAATGTTCAGTGTCTAATAAATTGATTAGACACTGAACATTATTTTATTTTTATACGCATTGTAATCGCCTTCTTAATATAAATAAATGATGATATACTTAACAATACTTCAAGCAAATTATCAAATAATATATATATATAATATATATATATATATATATAAGTGTTTTTTTCATAGATTTTTAGAAGCATTGTACGTATGTGTAAAATATAAATTTGAAGGCAATTTACAATGCAATGTAAGTAAGTAAAGTCGTCAGGGTGGCCTAAAGTCCTCCTTACTTTACCGCACAGATCCCTGTGCTACTCATACGCTGAGTTGGCGGGGACCGGTATCGAACTAGGAACCTTGTGGTTTCTAGCCGAACGCTCTACCGACTGAGCTAACCCAGCCCCTTTCGAGATAATTTCTCATCATCAGAGGTAGAAGTACTTGTGTTTTTTTAGTACCCATCCCAGGGCGCCGGCGTAATCGTTTGTTGTTATTAAGTTGAAGGAATGCCAGATATTTGAAATGTTCAGGATTTTCCGTGATGGCATGTCGGTCGGTTGTACGTACGCTGATGCGGTTCTTCGAAATTCTTTTAGTTTTTTTTTTTTTTTACTATAAATTAGTACTTCTACCTCTGATGATGAGAAATTTTCTCGAAAATATTTAGCTAAATAAACATCATTTAACACCTATTACATTGCATTGTAAATTGCCTTCAAATTTATATTTTTATATATATATATATATATATAATATATATATATATATGATTCAAATCAGGATTGTTTAAAATATACCAACTTGAGTTGATCGCAATAGCGCAAATCTTTGGGGCATTTTTTTCCTGCCATCGTTATGGATTTTACCAGCTACATTGAAAATGGGTTGTACCCATTTTCAATGTAGCTGGTGTCTTACAGCTATTTAGCTCTTTATATTGAGCACTTTTTAATTGATTTTAGTGAAAAAATCCCAAAGTAAATTAGATGGTATACTTATTTGCTTGGTGGATTTAATGGTAACTGCAGTACATATATATATATATATTATATATATTATATATAAGAGATTTCTTATTTGCTTGAAGCATTGTGTATGTATGGTTAGGAGGTTGATTTAGAAGGCTATCACAATGCAGTTTGGAATAAATAAAAAATAATAATACGGTAACAATGGTGTTGTGTGTTGACCTGTATTTTTTATTATTTCTTGAATTTTCGAGGTAATACCTCTTTATCAAAAGAATTGAACTGAAGCAGTACAGCTATGGCATTTCTTCCATTTAGGAAGAAATGCCATAGCTGTACTGCTTCAGTTCAATTTCTCAAGAAATAATAAAAAATACAGGTCAACACACAACACCATTGTTACCGTATTATTATTTTTTATTTATTCCAAACTGCATTGTGATAGCCTTCTAAATCAACCTCCTAACCAATACATACACAATGCTTCAAGCAAATTATGAAACTCTCTTATATATATATATATATATATATATATATATATATGGTCCAACACAAGCCTTCACCACTATAAACAAATCCCTGTGTGGGAGTTCATTGTGTGTATGAACCCTCATACATTGAAAATCAATGGGAGAGTCCATTTATATATATATATATATATATATATATATATATATAAACAATAAGGATTTACCCTGACAAAGGGCTGTTATTTCTTTGTATACTAAAACATTTTTTGTAGTTTTTCTATTATTGTCATTTTATTTTATTTTGTATTTAAAATAATAATAGATAGAATACATGTATGCATGGATAAACTCCTGGCCAAAACACGTGTCAGTAAAATAAAATAAAATAAAATAAATCCTATTTTATCCATCTTTTTCTTTCCTTTATTTTACATTTCAACATCTATATATATATATATATATATATATATATAAGGAAAAAAACCTAAAGGAATTTCAAAGTAAATTGTTTGCAATGTTTATAATAATTGAATTAGTAAGAATGTGTTTATAAAAAAAAGCATTTATGTTTTGATGTTAGGTGCATACATATTTAAAAAAAAAAATCAAGTCATTAATGTTTAGCATTTAAATAGAAAATATAACACATATTCTTTTATAAAAATGTTATTTTAATATTATAATTTTAAGTACAAAATAAGATTATATATATATGTATATATATTTGTATATACACACACACACATTGTAGAACAGTATTCTCTTGTTGTTTCTTTTTAAATACAAGACAAACGTGTATTAAGAATCAAAGATTCATACTGTGTCATCCTTTCTTTTTTTATTGTGTAATAATTTAAAATTATTTTATTGATGTGCTGGGATATTTTCATTTTATGTATTTGTTCCCCTGATTGTTAATTAAAAGCAATCAATATTTAAAAAAAAAAAAAAAAAAAAAAACAACTTTGTATTGTCTAAAATTGGTCAAAAAGTAAATATTTAGTATTCTCTTTTAACTTTGGTTAGGAGAATTTAAATATTTTGTGGATCATATATTAAAAAAAGTCAGATTTTTTTATCTTATATTAAAATTTGTTTTAAAAAAGTGTCAATAAAATAACTAGACAATTGTCCTTTGATTAAAAGAAGAAATCTTTGAATCTAAAATATTTCAAAAAAAGCAAATAATAAAAGGGAATTTTTTAAAAATATTCTCTAAAACTTATTATATATAGAAATGTAAATAAGTAAAAAAAGAAAAAAAAAGAAAAAAAGAAGTATTCCAAAGGATGAATTGATTTGTAGATGATGAAATTAGTTGATGTTAAAACGTTTTGGTTTTTATAAAACCATCACCAGGACAATTGGATAAGTAGGGTGATTTTTTTTCTCCCTATTCATCCAATTGCCTTAATGATGGTTTTATAAAAACCAAAATGTTTTAACATTGAGTAACTTCACCATCTACAATCAATGAATAAAGGGTGATTTTCTTTTTTGCCCTATTCATCCAATTGTGTTGGTGATGGTTTTATAAAAACCAAAACGTTTTAATGTCGACTAACTTCACCATCTACAAACAATTTCATTTGGAATACTGTTTTTTTTTTTCTTATTTCTATTTCTATATACCATTGGATTTATTTCCATATTTTTCCACCTAAAGCTTATATAAAAAAAAGTTAACTTTTTTTTTTCTTTCATCCTCTTTTTTTTTTTTTTTTTTTCCTTTTTTCAATTTTTTTTTTTTAAAGTCTTATGATCTAAGCAAAGAACCCAGGCAATCCCCAAACCATTTTCACACCTGCAAAATTAAATTTCCATCTGGAAGTTAAAGCCATGGACCCCACATCCCATTGTTAAGATAAGGGACTGACATAATATCGTTAGGGGGTTGGGTACAATCCATTGATGTTTTATTGTGGTAGGCCAATCTGTCAAGAATCAACTGTAATCTCCGCGGATAAACTTTGGAGAGATCCTTCTGTTCCAATGGATCCTTGGCAATGTTAAACATCCAAACGTTGTTCTCCTGGGGTTGTCTGTCTTTCATTGTCAAGTGCCTTTCATAAGGAGGAGCAAACCAATGGCCACGTCCTTAAAAAAAAAAAAAAAAGAAAAAAAAATGACAGTGAAATTAAAATGAAAATTTCTTATTATAATGGAAATTGTGTGTTTGTCTGTCTGTAACCAAAACTACAGGGTATCCACAAAGGTCTTGAAATTTTTTTTAAATTGAACATTTAATAACTCATATTGTACAAATGATAAAATCTTTTAGAAAAAAAACATATAAAAGTTCAACTCTTGAAATTTTATTATTGATGTACTATTTGATTATTACATTTCAACATGACTGCCATCTTTGTTGATGTATTTTTAAACTGCTGCAGGACTTTATGGACAGTCTGTATATCGCTACTCAAGTCAAAATTCCCTTAGATATTTACGTCACATTCTCCATAACTTATTTTTATTTAAACCTCAATTATTAATAAAATTGTTTTACATTATTAATACTGTTGACATATCTACATACTAATAACATGCAATTGTATTTATATATACAACAAAATAGTGGTTTACAGTGTTAATGGGAAGGCTAATTTGCATATTGATATTAAAAATTTGATTTTGATAAATATATGCTCAGTATTATTGATTTCTAATTGCTTGGTTTTATCTTAGTGAATATGAGCAAAAATCTCGGGGATAATTTTTAAAAGAACTCCATTAACAAGAAGAAATAACTGTAATTTTATTCTTTACTTCCTATTTTAACTAAATAGTTAAATTAGGAAAATTCCTCAATGAAAGTCGGGAGTGATGGAAGAGTAAATTTCAGTTGTTCTATTTTTCGATTATATCCCCTCGGTTTCAAATCTTTTTATCTGCGTTCTTATTTAGTTTCATTAGCCTTTCTAATTTAATATATTTTATTACATTAAAACTTAAATAATTGCACCTGGAAGGTGCATATATTTGCTAGTCATTACAAAAATTGTAGAGAGATTTTTCTGTTATCTATATCATGTTTCTTTATTATTTCACAATTTATTATCATTATTTCGCTAATTACTTACTTAATACGGCTGGTTTAGCTCAGTTGGTAGAGCATCCACCTTAGAACCACAAGGTTCCTGGTTCAATACTGGCTCTTGCCAATTCAGTCTATGTGTAATACAGGTTGGATCTGTGCAGTAAAGTGGGGAGCTGATGGTAGGTGTAGTACTACACCCCAGACACAAAAACAATTTCCCTGGTCTAGTGCTAGTGAAAATGGGATAAACTCCCTTGCTTCCAGGCTGATACTGACAATAGGCCACCTTACCAATGTACTTCACTTACTGAAAAGAAGTTTCATCCTTACTATGTGCTCTATACTTCAGGCCTTGTGCCAAACCAAAGATACACTTATTTCTATCTTATTCAAATGGCTCAATCTGTAAAATATGTAATATGCAAAGGTAATCCCTAAAGTAAGGTCTCCAAAATATTTAGAAATCACAGAAATGTTTACTGTCAATGATGTTTCTATCATTTTAAAGTTTGAACATGTTATGTAGCAGTTCACTGTAGAGCAGATGTTTAGGAAGCTTTTTAGTCTTCCCTACAAACAATCTATCCTTTCCAATGAATTTGACTTTCCATAATCAGAGACTTGCACAGAGACTTGCACATTTAGTTTCAGTATTCAGTGTCTTGCTTTGCCACTTCACATTGAGTATTCACTTATTACTTTTTTTGGTTATTTCCTATAACTCCAACATAAACAAAGGGGAACCACTCTTGACTGATAAATTATTTATTTAACTATTGATCCACTAGAAAAAAGAAGACAGGGTTAGGGTTAGGGTTAGTTTAATGGGAAAATAAATAAATAATTTATCAGTCAAGAGTGGTTCCCTTTTTTTATGTTGGACTTATAGGAAATAACCCTCTTTTTTATCTCAAATTGTTATGGTCATTTGAGATATACTCATCACCCCTCAATAGTTGTGTTGTGCTTTCTTTGAGCCTAAAATATTTCACTTACAATCTATGTATTTATCTATTATTAGTTATTATTATTATAATTATTATATTATGATAATTACTCTTATTACCCTGCAATGCTGGATTTGGCACAATGTCAATTTTTAAGAGTAGAGTTTAAAATGTAGTTTAAAATATTGCTCAGCCTGGAATATCAGGCTAACTGATAAAACTGTGGTGATCATTTTTTTCTGAATTTGTCAGATGAGTTTTGATAATTTGTATTATTTGGATTATCATTTGGTTTTTTTTTTACTATTGTCCTCATCGTTATTGCTATATACACAATGTTTTGGATGATGTACCCTCTAGTCTTCTTCAAGTGTATCTTCTTGAACTCAGGAGCCTTCATGTCATAATCAGGACATTCTATCCCCAGGGATTGAATAAAAGGTTCAGTTCGAAGTTTTTTGAAGACTCCTGATTATGTCATGAAGTCTCCTGAGCTTGAAGAATGGTTCTTGAATTTGAGAAGGTTCTCCAAGTTTGACAAGAAACACCTGAAGAAGTTTAAGGACAAAAAGGTAAAAAAAACTTCTAAAAACTACTGAATTGCAACATAAGGGAAACTAAAAAACATAGTCATGATGAAAATATGCTAGAAATAACAAAGATAAAGATACTCGTCATTAAAATGTACAGAAACAATCTGTTATTTATTTCAGATGTCTAGTAAAAAGTGAAATGGACTGAATGACTTACCCTGTCTTCCTGTCAGTACTTTCCACACCCCCAAACGTATGGAAGACTTAACTCGTGTATCAAAACTTGTCCCAGGCAATCGTTCACCATGTAATTCAGAGCAAGGGTCAATGTTGAAAAGAATCTCCTTACGCTTTGTATGCCTTCCATAACTAAAAAAAGAAAACATAAAATTGTAAATCAAATTTATTTTCAAAATATTTTCAAATATTACCTTATAGAAATTAGGCTTGGATTGACAATTTACCACCTGCTATTTGTATTCGTGTCTGTGTGTGTCTACATCTAAAAACAGCCGCTCATATATATATATATATATATATATATATATATATATATATATATAAATAATAATACTAATATTATTAGACCATGGTTTCAATCAAATTGAAATGAGTTCTTCAGGACCCTATCCTACGTTTAACTAAGTTGATGAAAAAATCATTTCAATTTGATTGAAACCATGGTAGACCCTTCATTTTTTCTCTAATAATAATATTATTAGTGTTATTACTGCTCTGTATCTGGCTGATACTGACTTTAGGCCACCCTAATATCTTTACTTTACTTGATGTAGTAACATGCTAGCAGGAAAGATTAAAAAAAGGGATGTGCAAGAAAAAATCGTGAGGGATGTGGATGAAGGAGAAGATTTACAAATAAGCAGGGACAAATGAGATTGTACTCTATAATAAACATTATATATATATATAGCTAGTGAAAAGGTGATAGACTCCCTCACTGTCTGGTTGATACCAACTTTAGGCCACCTCGACGACTTCATATAGAGGGAAAATAAACAACCTCAGTTGTTTACCAATTCCGTTCTTCAGTAAATGGTAAATGATACACCACACTACATGTCCATCAGAAAAATTAGTTTACATTAATTAGTAATTAGTAATTATTAGTATTAATTACTTGGTCTTCTGGTTCTATTTATTGCACGTATAATTATTCCGCTAGCTCACACTTTTATTTAGTACATTTAGCAGGGTGAGAGGTGGGGGGAGGAATCAATCCTTTCTCAAGAGACACAATTAATATCAGTTGAAATTCTTATTCAGTTTACCAACTTTATTTTTTTATGACTGGTAATGTGTAATGCACCAATACAGTAGTCAAATTGTAATGCAACATTTTGTACTTTTAATCTAGAAGAAGGAAACTATGAATTCAAACCTGTTAAACACTTTTGAAAAATTCACCTTGTGTAACATCCTGCTCCTATGGAGGTGTTAAAAAAAACACACACACACATTATATATATATATAAATATATATATATGAAGATAGGAGGGTGGAGTCAAATCTGACAGTATGAGGTGAGGTAAAAGGAAGAGTGAACAAAAATGATGACTCAAACAAGTCCAAGTAGGAGTGAAATATTTCGTCCTTCTGACACAAAGAACTTCCTCAGTCGATCTGACTTTTTTATTCAAAGCAAAATACGTACATTTGTGTTTATAGAAGAGAAAGTATTTTGTTGTTGGTTCTATACAGTTTGTGTTTAACCCCCCCCAATAGCTCTAACAAAAAGGTGATAGACTCCCTCAATGTCCGGCTGATACTGACTATAGGCCACTCCATCTACTTTACAAAGTTTTTCATCTACAAGTAAATATTTATGTTTAATTCTTAGCTTCTTTTAACTGTTAGATGTTTTGGGGTTGAAAAAATTTAAATGAATACACGGAGCTACGGTAAGAATGCATTTGAGGAAAAATGTATCTTTTGGAAGGGGTATATGCTTTTTTTTCTTTTTATTTAATTCAATTTTGTTTTGTTTTTGTTTCATTTTTTTTTTTGTTTTGTTTTTTATTAATCCCCACAAGCTTACTGAAGAACCATGCACTTTAAGTAATGATGATTGTTTAGATTCAATGTTTACATCCACACGGTCAGAGGAAAATATTCAATGTCCAACCCCTTTTTGCAGTTATGGTTTGGTTTGGTTTGTTTTTTGTATGGCATATCAACCTCAGTGGGTCATTTAATGCCAATAAAGTTTTGAAATAAATTCATTCTTAATGGATACTCAATTTTTTTTATAAATACATTTTCTATTCAACCAATAGATGGGACCCTAATAGGTACTACCACTCCGGGTCAGAGTGGACCAGGAAGCAATGGTGATGAAGGGGTGTTCCACATTCCCCAAATCTCCAAAACTGGAACCTCACCATCAGATAGAGTTTAACGTCATTCCCAGGACATGTAGACTCTCAGCCACTGCCTTCTAGCACCCATATGATCAAAAGGGTTGAGGCTTGCCATAAGGGCAATAGAGTTAGGGTAATCATATAGGTGCTAGGGCTTGGCGTGACCAGCCGATTGATCAGAGGGGGCCTCTCTGATCGCCCGCCAAGCCCAAGTAAGGGCCTAAATGGAGTGTTGCATGTCATGGACTGCTCAGCCACCTGGGTTCTATCCTTAAACTTCAAGTTCCCACCCATGGCTAACAGGTAGCACCATTGGGGGAGTCATACCCCTCTGCAGAGATGCAGTCAGTATATTCTAACGCCCCACCGACAGGGCGGTGCAGTTAAGTAATGTATCGTTCCAAACGTGTATTCATTCTTTAATTCTCATTTCTATATTGTTATCAATTTAATTCTAATTATAAATAATTGCTAGTAAAAACAGTTAAAATCTAATTCTAATTATATCTTAAGGGTTTAATAATACTAATTCATAGTTTTTATTGTTCGTTTTTGTATTTATCCTATTTAGAATAAATAACTATTTAAGAAAAAAAAAAATTATTTAGTTAAATTTAGTAATGTAGTTCTAGCAACATTTTAGTGACCGACCTAACCTATGTCTACAATTGCAGATTGATTCAAATCTATTATTTAAAAGGTTTTTCCTATCAGGGAACCTAATTATTGTTAACTTTTCTTGTAGACAAAGATAGCATGGATCATTTAGAGATCTGCACACATTTGATTTTCTTAGGATATTCCATTCAATAATTGGTGTCACACCTTTATCTATCAAATGCCAAACATATCTCGATAAAGTAGTTGCATTTCTAAGCTTAATATTTGTAAATGAATGTCTATGATTTGCAATTCTAGTTTTGAACTCTGATTTTGTGCATCCCACATTGATACTTTTCAGTGATTGGTAACAAGAAGCTGCACTGATCCAAACCCTACAGAACAGTTGTCAGACATTTTGGGGCAGAAGAGTATGAGTTAACCCCCCCCCCATGTCCTAAATACTCTATACCTGATATTGGATTACTCCTGCTGACGTGTGCATGACATCTCACTTTTTTTCTATTTAAGTTTTGTATTCATCAATCATCTTACTATGTAAGGCTTTTGAGCACTGAACATTTTGACACATACTTTAGTATTTAGGTAACAGTACTAATTCTAATTTTACCTTTCTATTTACAATTTAAAGGCGCTGGTTTAGCTCAGTCGGTAGAACGTTTGGCTAGAAACCACAAGGTTCCTAGTTTGATAATGGCCCACGTCAACTCAGCATATGAGTAGCACAGGGATCTGTGTGTTAAAGCAAGGAGCTGATGATATTATGGCACTCCACCTCAGATGCAAAAAAAAAAATCTCCTTGGTCTAGCGCTAGTGAAAAGGGGATAGACTCCCTTGCTGTCTGACTGATACTGACTTTAGGCCACTCTAAACGACTTTACTTACTAATCCTAATATTATCTATACTAGCGGGATCCATGGAATTTCTATGAAACGAAACAAAAAATCGAGAGGAGCTATTTAATCTAGAAACGATGATTTGCAATTTAATTACATATAAATCCCTACTGTTGTCTTAGCAACAAATAATACAAAAATATACAATAACAATCAATATAATACTTAATACACATATCCTTTGTAAGTATTTAATTCTACAGAAACTTCAAGATCAATAGAGTTGCATAGTGTAAAATAGGGAAAGACGTTAGATCAAAATTAACAAAATATCTTCTGTCATTCACAATTTCACTATTACAAATAAAACTAAAATGTATGTGGGGATTAAAATAAAACAAAAAAAAATGAATAAAAATAAAAATAAAATTAAAATAACAGCAAATTCCCATGGGGCCTTGACCGGAAGAACCCTTTGAGCATGTCCGATAAAAAGGACTGACTCCCTACCCCAAAAAGGATACCTCAGCTGTTCGAACCGAGTGCAGTAGTTTTCCTAGCCAAGAGGCATGTCCCCTCGCTACAGACGACTATGCCCAATTCAATAAAGCCTGAGTCATAAAACTACCTCTTGCCTTTGTCTCTTTCCTTTTTGTTCCTTTTTGTTCCTTAAATTCCATTTCAGCTTACCAGCCCACAAGAACAAAAAAACAAGCTTTATTGGGGACAAGATACAGATGAACAAACCAAAAAACATGTCCCCATAAAATGGTGACCCCAATGTCCCTATATGTAACTCCTTTTTCTTCAATTCATTTTAATTTTACATTGGGCATTTAAGTGATGCAAGACCATTAAGAATATTTGATTTTTAAAGTTGGGTAAAATAAAATGGAACAAATGAGTAATCTGCGATTAAGCAACACCAGATAATCTGGATTTACATTTTGATCGTATCTTGGACAATTTGGAGAGTCTCATTTTTAACAAGAGGGTGTTGCAGAATGATAACGGATGGATGATTTAGGAACAAGCATATTAATATATAGATATTAATACGCGTGTTCCTAAATTTTATGACTGTTATCATCTTGCAACACCCTCTTGTTAAAAATGAGACCATTTAAATCCTCCAAGAAAAAATGCAAAAATTTAAAAATGTATCTAGTGTTGCTTATTTGCTAAATAATGGACCATTCGGATTTTATTATAAAGAAAGGGAAGAAAAAGGACATGCTACATAGAAAATATAATAAGAAAGAAAGAAAGAGAAGGGAAAGATAGAGAGAGGAGATGAATGCATGGAATTGATAATGCTATTCTGTTTCAATTGAACATGATGAAAAGAAGGAAAGAAAGAAAGAACAAAAAATAGTGAGAGAGTTAAATCAAATTATTAAACATTTTACATATTGAACTATTTGCAATACCTCTTAAGTAAACATATCAAACGATTAGTATTATCTGCATTACTCGGACTATTGTCCTCATCTTCATTGTTATCTGTACAATGTTTTTGCCGATGTGCCCTCCGGTCTTCTTCAAGTATTTCTTGTCAGACTCGGAAACCTTCTCAGACTCGGGAACTATCTCGGAGTCGGGAACCATCGGGTTCTCGAGTCTGAGATGGTTACTGAGTCCAAAAAGAAACACCTGAAGAAGGCCGGAAGGAACATTGGCTGAAACATTGGCAGATAATACTAATCATCAGGTCTTATCTCAAAAATTCAGAGAAATACTATATCAAATGATGTAATAATTAAATTATCATACTATGAGATATCCACAGGTCCTGCTTGTATATTTAATTGATACAGCATTTGTGAGGTTCCCCTAATAACAATATCAATTCCTATCAATGATATGTTTATTTAGAAAGATTCCAAGAGTACATACCAAATAGTCTTCCATTGGTTAAACCCTGCAAGTTTTTTGGTCCCTTTCAAAGATCCTCCAGCCAATCCGACAAATGTTGGGTACCAATCCGTGATATGCATCAGTTCCCGAAGTTTCCTTCCCCTCCGCCGTAGAAGTTTGCTGTACACAAAGCCGACACCTCTCACTCCACCTTCCCAGAATCGGCCCTTCTCTCCTCGCAACGGCCAGTTTGAAGATCCTTCAGAAATACTGCCTCCATTGTCTGCAGGAAAAAGGTTAATATTATAACATCAATTGCAAGTTTAGTTTGGTTTGATTTGTTTTACGGCATATCAACCTCAGTGGGTCATTTAATGCCGATTAAGTTTTGAAGTAAAGTCATTCTTAATGGATACTAAATTTTTTTATAAATATATTTTTCTATTTAACCCATAGATGGGACCCTAACAGGTACTACCATTTCGGGTCAGAGTGGACCAGGGAGCAATGGTGATGAAGGGGTGCTCCACATTCTCCAAACCTCCAAAACTGGAACCTCACCATCAGATAGAGTTTAACGTCATTCCCAGGACATGTAGACCTTCAGCCACCACCTTCTAACACCCATATGATAAAAAGGGTTGGGGCAATAGGGTTGGGACAATCATATAGGTGCTAGGGCTTGGCATGACCAGCTGGCTGATTGGAGGGGGCCTCTCTGGCCGCCTGTCTAGCTCAAGAAAGTGGAGTATTGCAAGTCATGGACTGCTCAACCACCTAGGTTCTATCCTTAAGCATCACGGGTCACCACTCACGGCCAACAGGTGTCCTCATTGGGGGAGTCTTACCTCTCTGCAGAGGTGCAGTCGGTGTATTCTAATACCCCAGCCGACAGGGCAGTCAATTGCAAGTAATTAGTGATAATATCACAGGTAAGACATATTGAGCAAAGATGTCAAAGTTTTCATTCGTTTTCATTTATCTTAATATCCCATAACATCTTATTATAATGAAGATTCAGTGTTGGTCTGTAACCAAAACTATGTCACTATACCATTAGGAATTGCATTAGTTTATCAATTGATATTTAATTTATAAATCTTTAATATAATATATAGAATAAATTTTATTTATTAACAATGCCTCTATGAAAATCTGAGTTAGACTTGCCTCAAAACAGCTCATGTTATTAGTTCATTTAAAATCCTACAATGTGACTTATATATATCACTAAGAAATAAAAGTTTACATAATATATGGTGTGGTTAATTTGCATTCTGGTTTTAACAAAACTGGGTTTAATAAATAATTACTTGGTGTTATTGATCTCTAATATTATTGTTTTATTCTCCAATATATTAAAATCAATCTTATGAATGATTTTATATAGAAACAAATTAAATATAATCAAGATAAGTGTAATCTTTTTATATGTGTTCTTATTTAATTTTGTTAGTCTTTCTAATTCAATGTATTTCATTACATTAAAACTTGAATATTTACGCCAGCTCAGAGGGGGGAGCATATTCTTGCTAGTTTAAAAAAAATGTTTTTAGGGTGTCATACTGAGTAATTCCCCCTTTAAGGCATCTCTTAGGTCAATAGGAGAATTCCTTGGTTATACTCCTTTCCTCTCTTATTATTGTTTTTTAGAAATGCATTCTAAAATATATTAATCTAAAAATGAAAAGTATAATTTGTATTATTCGGACTATTGTCTGCATCTTCATTGTTATCTGTACAAAGTTTCGGCCAACATGCTCTCCGGCCTTCTTCAGGTATTTCTTGTCGAACAATAGTCCGAATAATACAAATAATACAAATCATCAAGCCTCATCTAAAAAATTCAGAGAAATAGTAAAAATGAAAAGTTAGAAATTAAGGTAAGTGTTACAAATAAAAAATGGTATTTTATATATAACTAGCAGAGCTACTTGGTGTTGCCCAGGATTTAAAAAGTTAATAAATCTCATCTATACTTAATAAATCAATAACAATTCATTTTCTATATATTTGTTTTATTATATTTTATTTTCTATATATTCTAGTTTTTTAGTTGTTTATTATTATTATTGTTATCTCCTTTTGAGTTTTCACACCAGTGTTAGCTGATAATATTTCACTGGAGTCTGAGTGACAGCAAGTCTCCTCAGGTCTCCAGGACTCTTCTCAGTATTCTGGCAGCTTCTTTTATTTGCTTTTTATTATGTCTTATTCTTTATTAATTTGTTTTATTTTTTAATCATTTTTTAACTCTTAATGTCCTATACCGCCTGATTCCACCTGGCCAGAAGTCGCATTCATTTTCCTAATCTGTCCCAAACAATAGCTTTGTTTAAATGTAATATTAAACATATTTAAGAGTCCTTAATTTAAGTGAAATAACAGGTAACTTTAGATGCAAAGGCCATTTTTAGCCATCTTTTGATAAATCCTTATATGAATTGGGCTCTGGACTTAGAATATTCTCAACAGGATGTTAAGAGTTAAAATTGATTTTTTAATATATCATTGATTTATACCCTTATTATATTTATATTTAGCTTTAAAAGTTGTTTAACCCCGTCTCAGACAAAAATTTTATCCAATTTTGGTCTTTACTGGTCTCCACCAATTTTCTATTATAAAATATATATGTATATAAATCTCAATTTATATATGTATATAAATATTGTTACATATATATAAAATATATATCTTATTATAATGGAGATTGTGTGTTTTTCTGTCTGTAACCGAAACTATATTCCTACTCAAGTCACAATTCTCTTAGTTATTGACATCACATTCTCCATGATTTTATTTTTATCTAAACCTCAATTATTAATAAAATTGTCTTACATTATTAATACCGTTAACTATGTCTACATACTGACAACATGCAATTATATTTATATATACAACAAAATAGCAGTTTACAGTGTGAACGGGAAGGCTAATTTGCATATTAATATTAAAAAATCGAATTCAATAAGTGCTTAGTATTATTGATTTCTAACTGTTTGGTTTTATTTTAATGAATATAAGCAAAAATCTCTTCAATGAATCTTAAATGAAATCCATTAACAAGATAAAATAACTGTCATTTTATTCTTTACTTCCTCTTATAACTAAATACTTAAATTAGAAAAAATAACAATGAAAGACGAGAGTGATGGAAGAGTAAGTTTCAGTTGTTCCATTTTTTATTATACTCCCTCTGTTTCAAATCTTTTATTATACTCCCTCTGTTTCAAATCTTTTTATCTGTATTCTTATTTAGTTTCATTAGCCTTTCTAATTTAATACAATATTTTATTACATTAAAACTTAAATACTTGCACCCGGAGGGTCATATATTTGCTAGTGTATATAATATTGTAACATATATATAAATATTGTTAAAATATATATTGTCAAAATATATAAATATTGGTAAAACATATATATAAATATTGTTACATATATATAAGATATATATGTATATAAATCTCAAATATAAAAGTTGATGTGTGCTTGGTTGTTGTACAAACAAACATACGTACAGAACCTTTCTTTTATATATATATATGTGTGTATGTGTGTGTGTGTGTGTGTGTGTGTGTGTGTGTGTGTGTGTAATGGATAGTTGGAGACTTTTTTGTTATATTGGAATCATAGAAAAATATAAGATGTCAAATAAAAAAATAAAATTCAAAGTGATGAATATTGTGTTGTTTTGAATCGTTATTTAACCTAATATTTCAGATGACTTCCACCCTTTTTCAAAGGATTCTGTAGACTAACTGAGCATAATTAAAAGTAAAGATAAAACAAACATGAAAAACTCCCTAACAACATTATATATATATATATATATATATATATATATATATATCACTAATCAATCAGTTTAAGAGAATCAAATCTTGATACACTTGTTCATTTTATGGTTGAGAGCAAATTGATACCTCAAATGGTTAGATTGTATTTACCGGTAGATCAAATTGATCCTAGCTCAAATAACCAGATTGTCCTTACTAGTAGATCACATTGATCCTAGCTCAAATGACTAGATTGTAGTTACTAGTAGATCAAATTGATCTAAGCTTAAATAACAGGATTGTACTTACTAGTAGATCAAATTGATCCTAGCTCAAATAACAAGGTTGTCCTTACTAATAGATCAAATTGATCTGAGCTTAGATAAAAATATTGTATTTATGTGTAATTCAAATTGATCTAAACACAAATAACGAGATAGCTCAAATGACTAGATTGTCCTTACTAGTAGATCAAATTGATCCTAGCTCAAGTGGCTAGATTGTACTTACCAGTGGATCAAATTGACCCTAGCTCAAATAACAATATTGTCCTTACCAGAAGACCAAATTGATCCTAGCTCAAATAACAAGATTGTCCTTACTAGTAGATCAAATTGATCCTAGCTCAAATGACTAGATTGTATTTACTAGCAGATCAAATTGATCTAAGCTTAAATAACAGCATTGTACTTACTAGTAGTTCAAATTGATCTTAGCTCAAATAACAAAATTGTCCTTACTAGTAGATCAAATTGATCCTAGCTCAAATAAACAGATTGTACTTACCAGTAGAAAAGACAAATACGGTGTTCTTCCACATTCCACGTCTTTTCAATTGTGAAACCAAATAAGCAATAGATTCATCAACACAAGTGACCATGGCTGAAATAAAAGTAAAAAATTGATTGTCATCTTCTGCTAAAAGGCATGAACCAAAGATTTCCCCAGCTTGTCAGTGGGACTGAAGATACACAAACTCCATTTTCTTCAGAAGAGTAAGACCCCACACTCCCTACAAAAAAAGGGTTGTTCTGAGTATGAAACAAAATTGAATCCTGTTGTAGGGATGTGAAGAATTTTTCTTAATATTTTCTCACATAAAATTCTTGAAAATAAAGGTTAAAGCTGATTCCTTCCGTAATTTTGAGAAGATTCATTATCATTCCAAGAATTCTTCAGAGGGGGCCAATTGATCAAAGGGGGCCTCTCCGACCGCTCGTCTAGCCTAAGAAAGGGCCAAAGTGGAGTGTTGCAAGTCATTGACTGCTCAGCTACCTGGGTTCCATCCTTAAGCATCACAAGTCGCTACCCATGGCCAACAGGTTGCCCCATTGGAGGAGTCTTATCCTTCTGCAGAGGTGCAGTCAGTGCATTCTAATGCCCCAGCTGACAGTGCGGCCTATCAATCAGATATGCATCACAAGAAGCATCACAATGATTTAAAAGACTTTATTTTGTAGTCTTCCTTGAATGTAGATTTAAAAAAAATGGTGCCTGAATATTCCAGGAATTTAAAAAAATCCCTCTATGAAACAGGACTTGATTTGCTTACCTGCGAGTCTTCGTCTTTTTCCTGGTGGAATTCTTGAGTCTTTGTATTTTTCTTTGTATTTTAATGGAACTTTCAAAGGTTCATGGACTGCCTGCAAGGACAGCATCATAAACAGAGGCTGTGAAGAAAAAAAAGAAAGAAAAGTCTCTTAATATTTTTGGTAAACTTGTTTGTACTGACATATGTAAGTATGTATTTTCAGTATTGTTTATATAAAAATTTGCATTAAAACAAAATAGCTGAAAAACCTACTCTACAGAAGAGATTTCCAACTGGTTAAACCAAAATACATTTTTATGAAGTCTTAAAATGAAAGACTAGAAAGAAGAATTTGCTTGAAAAATGAATTCTATAAATGATTTTGGGACTGTAAATCAAAGGTTGAACAGTTCACATCGAATTAGAAAATTGTCTTAGAAAATAAAAAGAAATAATTCAATGAAAAATATAGTTGATAATTAAAAAAAATAACAGTTATATAGGGATTATAGATGATTCCCTAATAAATTCATAGAATGACTAATGTTTGAACAGCAGTATTGCATCCAATGAAGCCTTCGTCAGATGATGACTCTGGGTTAAGGCATGGTTTTGGGGCCAAAGTATCATTACCACTAACCCAGAGCACCCGAGCAGTATCTTATGATACCACCAGACTTTGTTGGTTTGTTGTCACTCTGTGGGATTACCATATCCAAACTGATATAGTTAGTGCCTTATCTTGGATCTTTTTTATGCATTTCCTCTTGTCTGATGGAGAAAGTTCAAATTTAGTCAAGAATGCAGAGGTTGAGTTGGTAATGAATCCTCGGCATCTGATTTTGATAGGAAATAAATTCATTATCCAACAATTTCTGACACATTGCTTTCCTCAAAAAGGATTGTTAATTCAATAATGAAACCTTTTTTTAGCTTAATGGACCAGGTGATAATATCAGGACATTGGGTTGTTAACGTTTCAGTTGGAAATACAAGTTGATGTTCTAAATCGTTACAATGTGCCAGTCCTTGCAGTCATCAAACAATGATGATCTGTGCCTATTTTTACATGAAAGTTTTGAAATATTTCCTTCTTTAATGAAATGTATTACTTCATTGTTATTAAAAGCTTTATTTGTAGTCTTACAACATCTCGGCAAAAATCTCCAGGACTTCATTGTGCCTATGCATGTAGCTTCTTAGGGTATACTCACATCCAGTGAGAATATATTTGAGGCTAACAGCTTTCACCACATGCTCTGGAGTGTTAAACTCATTTAGCTTGTAAGGCCAGATTGAAACAAACTAGATCTCATGGGTCAGATAAAAAACAATTATTTAAAAAAAAATAACTATTCATAATATAAGGCCAATTATTCTTATAAACTCTATTCATAATGGAGGACAAACTAAATCCAATTCAACAGAAATATGTCCATTTTTTTTCATGATTTTATATCCAGCATCAACTTTGCTTTTGTATAATGGGCTTAGGTAGATAATAAAAAAAGAAATTAGATGTATAATTTGTAAAACTTGAAACCATTTCAATACAATTTGGGTTAAGTTGAACTTAACGGACCTAAATTCGACCATCGTATGTCACCCCGCAAAAAAAAAAAAAATCCCAAAATCAGGGAATTAACCAAATTTAATGAAATTTTCAGTGTTGATATATTAATAAATAAAAGATATAATGCACCAGTTATTTTATTCAAAAACTTTTACATTTTTTCAGGTCAGTTACCTTTGAACCATGTATCTTTTATAATTTGTTATGTTCCAAAGATATTATCAGATCCAGTTTTGTTAAAACCAGTATGCAAATTAACCACACCATATATTATGTAATCCTTTATTTCTAAGTGATATACTAGAAATATTGCAGGATTTTAAATGCACTAATAACATGGGCTGTTAAATCATATCTATGCATCCCAGGGATACATATGGGAACCAATTTTTCCATTGAAAATACTTGCCACATTGCACACAACCAGCCCGTAACAGTTCGGGGATGTGAGTTCTCTGCTAATTGGCAGAAAGTAGGTTTTTTTTTTTTCTTTTTTTTACTGTATGTTTGTGATGCATTCCTTCCTTCACTTTCATTAAAGCTGTTCGTAATTTGTTCTGCAGTAACTGTCTATGTTAACTGTTATTTGACAGTAAAGTCACCACTTATTGCATAAAAAAGTCTTGGCATTTGAATTCCTTGCTGGTGAATGGGGCATTTTCCCCCTCTTCATCAAACCACTGCTAATAACGAGTCACCGTAACTGAATATGAGCTCCCATCACCCCACCAACAAGCTGCGTTATTTTGGAACTGATCTGATCTAGTCTTCTGGCGTTTGTTCAAATTCTTCTGAATGCAGCATTCAGCACATGAAAATTAAGTTATTGATGCTGACTTACCTGCTTATAAACCTCTGAACCTAATATATATATATATATAAAAATATATAGATATTAGGAAAGGGTAGCTGGCATTTTTGCCACTTGTTGCTGATCATAAAACTTTGGCTCATAAGTGCATGTGTGTGTGTGTGTGTGTATATATATATATATATATATATATATATATATACAATTGTTGTATACCCTTTTCATTTCTTACTTCTATTCTTCTTCTGACGTCTTTTCTATCTTACGTCTTCTTCTAGCATCTCTTCTAACATTTGGACTTCATCTTGGGGTCAGTCACACTTAACATATCTTCTTCTACATCAGTCTTGTTACCAAGAAATTCACCAACCACAAGAACGTGTTATTTTCTTAAGCTTTTATTTCCTTAACTAAACATTTCATGTAACTAACATCTGACTAACATACTGTGCGTATGCAGTGAGTTCCAGTTAAGGCAGGACATCTTCTCTGCCTGATGTCAAAGTGAAAACTGAGGACCCAACCAGGTCTTTCTGTACTATTCCATGGAAAGTCCCACCCGTGATATGAAAAGGGCCATCCCTTTAGAAAAACAGGGGATTGACAATAATCTTATGCAACTGCATAGATAATGTAACACAATAAATGAAGGAAAAAAACTTTAAATTTGCTTCATTACAATAATCTATTTCAACTGCAGCATCTTCAGGTAATGGCAAGAACATGAATCTTACTGAAAATTTCCCAAAGTAACAGCGTTTTTAAATCTATCAATTTGGGAGAGCGGGTGTCTTAGTTTGAGATGGTAATATGAACGGGGCTAGTGTATTTGAATGAGACGGGGTGAAACTTATGCTATGGATGGGGTGAATTTTAGATAGGGAAATTATTTCTTGGGAAATTAGTTGTAAATGTGAACATACAAAATGAGCAAAAAGTAAAAAATAAAATAAAGAATAAAAAAACACAATATGGAACGCTACGTTATTTTATATCAGTCTTTGCGTGCATCATTAGTTACTGTACACACATACTATATATATATATATATATATATATATATATATATGTTATTTCTGTACACACTATAATAATAAATCCACTCTACTTATGTATTGAACACTTTATATTTGTTATAATGCTGACTTATATGAATAACACTTGTACCAACCAAATATTGAGACCAACCCAGACAGTTCTTCCAGGCCGTTGTCGTGTCAGTACAGCTGTATGGCTGCAACACCTGGACCCTAACTAACCGACTAGAGAATAAACTAGATGGGAGCTGCACAAGAATGCTGCGGGTGATCCTGAACAAGACGTGGAAACAACACCCTACGAGAAAACAGCTGTACGGCCACCTACCACATATCACCCAAACCATCTGAATAAGACGGACAAGACACGCGGGACACTGCTGGAGAAGCAAGGACGAACTCATAAGCAACATCCTCCTGTGGAAGCTAGCACAGGGACCAGCCAGTGTGGGCCGACCAGCAAAAACGTACGTTGATCAGCTTTTTGCGGATGCAGGATGCTGCGCAGAGGACCTCCCGAGAATGATGAGCAATAGTCATGGATATCCGCGCTGAAAGCACGACATGATGATGATGATGATGATATATATATACATATATAATATATATATATATATATATATACAATGACATTTTCATAAATAGGTTAAAAAAATCATGTCTGAAAAGAGAGTTATGAAAAATAAGTTTGAATCTCAATTTTTTTCTCACCTTTTTTGGGTTGTGCTTCTTAACGACATGTGCAGCCTTTTTTGTAAATAGGTAAGTGGAATAGGTCTTTCTTCCTTTATACTTCAAGTCAGGTTCTGTGTTATTCCAGAGGTCAAGTCCACAGAATCCTTCAAAGCATCGACGATGTGTGTAGTGGTTACTTGATCCCGTCAGAAAACCTTCAAATAGAAATGTGGATATGTGAGACACAGGCAGCAACAAATAAAATAAGAAAATCCCTCTTTTCAGTGGCACTTATAAAAAAAAAATTTCTATCCAAGAATTGTTTCTCTTATTTTTTCTTACCACTGTTGGGTCAGTAAAACGGTAAGTCTGGGTGGACATAAATCCAAAATGAGTTATCTTCCCTTGCTGCAGTTCTTTGCCAATAGGTGGCATTGGTATTTGGCCACAAGCCAGGAAATCTGAATTCCTGTCTCTTTCATCCCAGGCCGACAACGAGTAAACATGGTCTAGGCGCCAACCATCTCTAACACTTAGGTGGGGAGCTTAGCCCCCCAACCAGTATGTGACATTCCCTCTGATGCAAGTCATATGCCTATTTCCTCATAATACGTTTATGCATCTGTTTTGTATATGTTTGTCTTAAATGTATCCCCGTCACTTACGGAATAAATATTGTTCTTGTTTTATACATTTGTCGGATTGTTTTTATGTACACACACATGTACCCACGTTGGGAGGTTACTCTAGGCCTTCCAACAGTAATATAACTTCCCCACATGTCACACCACTGATATGTCAAATCTATATATAATGAACATTAGATGGCTGTCTGTAACCAAAACTATGTTACTACTTACATCACATTACCCTCAAGAATTGTGTAAGTTTATGAATGAGTATTTAATTTATAGTCAAAATCATTAATACATAGAATAAAGAACAACCTTGTATTATATATACTCAGAAATTAAGTATGCAACATTCAATGGTCCACATTGTTTGTTAAAACAAGTTTAAATGAATGCATGCCCAGAGTTATTGATTTATATATGTAGTTTGTTTATATATATATATATATATATATATATGTGTGTGTATATATATATATATATATGATGGACTCTCCCGTCGATTTTTGACGTATGAGTGTTCATACAATGAACGTTCACCCAGTGATTTGTGTATAGTGGTGAAGGCTTGTGTTGGACCATCCACACTTTTTGGCACAGTCAATAGGAAAGAATTGGTGCATCAAGGGTTGCCACAAACCCAATCAACGACCGACCTCAGGAATTTTGAATTCAGAGTTATCCCTCTCCTAGACTGGTTACCTACCCTAGGCTGAAGAGCCCAATCTGCTCTACTATTTAACCCATAGCTGGAGGGAGAATATATGGATTCATACCTTTCCCAAGGGTATTAGCGCTATGTGAAATGCCAACAGCTTCATCTAGGAATTGAACTCGAATCGAGTTATATATATATATATATATATATATATATAAAGTTATCCAAAGTAAATATAAAGTTTTATGAGAAAATTATTTACAAACAAGAAATAGTCGCATAATCTTCTAGATTAAATTTCATATTATACAATTCTGTTGTGATATTTTGTTTTACAACAGAGGATAATAAAAACAGATTGGTTTTGAGGACCCCCCCACCCCACACACCACACAAAAAAAAAAAACTTAAATATTTTACATTTTTTTACAAAAGAGCTAGGCAAAAATTAATTTTACATCACCTGGAGGCCATTTTTTTTTTTGCTAGTAATGAAAATAAGGCCAAATGAAATACAGTTTTTGGGCATATTCTACTTTGATTTCAAATAGTTTGACAATTTAGATAGACTTCTATTAGTTATAACTTATAAAATTGAAATATTTAAGTCAATGTCGGTAAAGTATATAAATATTTCAAGGTTAAAACATGCTTAGGGACCAGTTTAGCATAGTTGGTAGAGCATTCACCTAGGAATTGCAAGGTTCCAGGTTCAGTTCCAGTCATTGCCAACTCAGCGCATGAGTAGCACAACTTGGTTAATCTGATCTGCACAGTAAAGACTATACCAATTTTAATATTAGAAATATCCTGCTTAGAATCCTTCCTACCACTAACTTACTTGGTTACTTATATATTATATATATATATATATATATATATATATATATATAAGTAACCAGGTAAGTTATGATTTTTAAAAATCTTTGGTCTCGTGCTTTCCTTCTTTGGGCAAGAAGAAGAAGAAGAAGAAGAAGAAGAAGAAGAAGAAGAAGAAAGAAGAAGAACCCTAAACTTGAATTGTTTTTCAAAAAAAAAAATTCATTTAAAAATAAATGCCTTAACTAGACTACTTCAGTTCCAGTGATCTTTTGAAAAAGAGATATTATCTCGAAAATTCAAGAATTAAATACAGGTTAACACAACACCATTGTTACCGTATTTTTCTTTCTTTACACCTGCATTGTGATAGCCTTCTAAATCACCCTCCTAACCAATATATACACAATGCTTCAAGCACATTGTAAAACTCTCTTTATTAATATATATATATATATATATATATATATATATAAAAGTATAGTTGCATAATGAGGACAATGTTGGCATGCATCATTTTATGCTCAATGGTTATCAGTTATTTGCCACTTTTGTGATTTAAAAATGTTTTTTTTTGTTCTTTGGTGGAAATATAAGAAGTATGACAAGAAAAAAAAATGAAGATGACATATAATGTCAAAAATGTTGATACTTGAGGTGATAGCAACTTGAATGAAATATTTCTAAGAGAGATTGAAGATTGAATCAAATGGGGGGGGGCGTCAATGGTGTCTTGTGTGTCACAAGTCACAATATCATTTGGCTTTTATGCTTGGCTTATTTATTGCTCAAATTCCATTGATAAAAATCTCTAAGGGGTCTAATATACACGGACCAAGTCTAACATGCTAAACAATGTGCTATAACAGACATCCAGTTTATATCTATTAATAATGGAGATTCGCTTCCGGTTTTTGTCTGTAACAAAAACTATGTCACTGCTTATGTCACACTACCTAAAATCCTCATAACATAGAATAAATACACTCAAAATTTGAGCATGCAACATTAGACGATCCTCATTGTTTTTTTTAAAACAAGTTTTGATAAATACATGTCTGGTATTATATATTTATATATAGTTTTTAAAAAATATATATTTAAGTTATCAGAACAAAGTTTCTATTTCAAATTGTTTTATTGAGCATGCAATGTTAGACAGTCCTCATTGGTTTTTTTAAACAAGTTTTAATAAATACATACCTGGTATTATCTATCTATCTATAGTTTGTTTTATTTTAATATATATTTAAAGTTATCAGAACTAAGTTTCCATTTAAATTTTTAAATTTTTTACTCCTTTAATAAATTTATTTTTATTTTTTACTCCTTTAATTAATTTGATGATTTTACTTTACTTCTGATACAAACTCTCTGATATTAAATTTTCGACTCCCACCCCCTCCGGCAATATTTATTTTACGTCGCTCGTATTAATAATAGAGATTTGCTTCAGTTTTTTGTCTGTAACAAAAACTACATCACTGCTTACATCACATTAACCAAAATTGTCATAACATAGAATAAATACACTCAAAATTTGAGCATGCAACATTAGACGATCCTCATTGTTTTTTTAAAACAAGTTTTAATAAATACATGTCTGATATTATATATTTATATATTGTCTGTTTTTTTTTTTATATATTTAAGTTATCAGAACAAAGTTTCTATTTCAAATTGTTTTATTTTTTACTCCTTTAATGAATTTGATAATTTTACTTACTTAGGGTACAAACTCTCTGACATTGAATTTTTAAATCCCACACCTTTAGTCAATATCTTTCAAAAATTCATTTTTACATCGCCCGGACGGTGTTTTTTTATTTTGCTCATATATATAAGTAAAGTAAAGTCAATGGAGTGGCCTAATATCTGTATCAGCCAGATAGCAAGGGAGTCTATATCCTTTTCACTAGTGCTAGACCAAGGAGATTGTTTTTGTGTCTGAAGTGGAGTGCCACACCTACCATCAGATCCTCACTTTACCACATAGCCCTGTGTTACTCATATGTTGTTGGTGAGTGGTGGTATTGAACTAGGAACCTTGTGATTCCTAGGCAAGTGCTCTGTTTTGAATTTAGCTATGATTTTTTTTTTCATTTTGGATTCTTTTAATAAATTTGTTAGAACTACTGACTTAACAAGGAGTGTTGCATGATATATTGCAAGGTATATTCACAGAGAGACATTTGGAGAATACACAACATTTGGAAGAATATTCCATTCCAACTCACCTAGCACCTCAAACTCTCAACTCTTTTTATTATAGATAAACTGTCCCTATCATTCATTGTCCTCGGGAGGTCCTCTGCACAGCATCCGGTATCCGCGTAGAGCTGGTCAATGCAGGTCTTTGCTGGACGGCCCGCACTGACATGTCCAACATGTCTCACTTGGATGATTTGTGAGATAGGGGGTAAGTGGCCATATACCTTGTGTGGTGTTGTTTCCCCAATTTGTTTAAGATTGCACGCAACATTCTTGTGCAGTTCCCCGGTTTTTATCATAAATTATCTACTCTTACTAAAAAAATGAATGCCCCTTTCGGGCACAAATAATTATTTTTTAATATTATTAAGTATCATATTGAATTAAAAAGAATAATGAAATTAAATAAGAACACAAAAAAGATTACACTTATTTTTACTTCATTCTAATTGATTTCTGTATAAAATTATTCATAGGATTGCTTTATATACGTTTGAGAATAAAACAATAATATTAGAAATCAATAACACCAAGTAATTATTTATTAAACACAGTTTTATTAAAACTGGTATGCAGATTATCCACACCGTATACTATGTAAATCTTTATTTCAGTGATATATAAGACATATGCTAGAAGATGATAGCAAGAGGTCTTAATGTCCTGGGTATGATGTTAAACTATCTGATGGTGAAGTTCTAATTCTGGATCTCTGGGAAATGTGGAGTAGTCCATTATCATTACTCCCAGGTTCATTCTGAACCGGAGTGTAGTACCTGTTAGTGTCCCATCTATGGGTTAAATAGAAAAAATTAGTTTAAAAAATGTGCTTAAAAATTGAGTTAAATTTGAGTCAAAAAGAAAAAAGAATTGAGTGCCTATCAAGAATGAATTAAACGAAAACGTCTTTGGAATAAAATAACCCAACAAGGGTTGACATGCCATAAAATCTAACTAACTAACCAACCAACCAACCAATACTGTTCATTTACTAGGATGGTTTTGGCATTGAATTACCCATGTAGGTAGACAAGCCATTAGACAAAGAAACCAAATCATCCTGTGTTCTTTATTTATAGGCATGGAGATGCCATAATCTCAAACCTAAAGTAACCCATTCTCGCCCTCTATAAAGTGAAGACACCCTGTTAGACTTAACATTCAAATACCTCTCACAGTTAAAGACATCCTCATAAACTGCAACAGTCTCAGACAAACCCACACTAAACAATTTCAAAAACTTCTTCAAAAATATTTCTCTGAATGTTTGAGATGAGGCTTGATGATTAGTATTATCTGCGTTGTACAGATAACAATGAAGATGAGGACAATAGTCTGAATAATGCAGATAATACTCTTCAAAAATATCAAACCAGAAAACATCTTGGACGTGGACTGAATAAAGGGTTAGGTTCAAAGTTCCATGATGGCTTCCGATTACAACAGGAAGGTTCCCGATTATGACAAAAAGGTTTCTGAGTCCAACAAGAAATACCTGAAGAAGGCCGGAGAGCACATCGGTCAAAATGTTGTACAGATAACAATGAAGATGAGGACAATATTCCAAATAATACAAATACTTAATTTTGAATTTTCTAAAAGAAAAAAAAAAAAAAAAACGAAAAAAAAAAATGCAATCTTTTCATTAAGATCAAACCAAACTGATCCTTTCACTAAAACTGACCTAAGATAACCAATTAGTGCCATAAAACCCATACTTTAAATCCCCTATGAAAAAAACAAATTCTATCCCTTTTTGGCATTAAATGACCCAAAGAGGTTGATATGCTGTTAAACAAAAACTCAAAGTCAATCTTAATAAATAAGATTATATATATTTAAGAAATATTGAAACCACAAGGTTCCTAGTTCTATACCGGTCCTCGCCAACTCAGCGTATGAGTAGCACAGGGATCTGTGCGGTAAAGTAAGGAGCTGATGGTAGGCGTGGCGCTCCACCTCAGATTCTAAAACAATCTCCTTGGTCTAGCGCTAGTGGAAAGGGGATAGACTCCCTCGCTGACTGGCTGATACCGACTTTAGGCCGCCCCGTCGACTTTACTTACTTTATATAAAGATTACTAGCAAAAGAAAACACCCTCCAGGCGTCGTAAAAATTAATTTTTGAAAGACATTGCCTGAGAGGGTGGGAGTTAAAAATTCAATGTCAGAGGGTTTGTAACATAAGTAAGACAAATCCTCATATTTATTAAAGGAGTAAAAAAAAAAAAAAAACAATTTGAAATGAAAACTGAGCCGTCCCTCTTAAATAAAATGTTGCATGCATGTAATAATCTAACAATTATTTTGAATATTTTCCACATCAATTTTCCACAAAATCATAGGTATTTATTTATTTGTAAACTTGCTTACTCAAATTTTGGGTGTAGATAGCATAAGAATATTGTGACGTAATCTGTGATGTAGAGCTATGACGTAGTTTTTGTTACAGACAGAAACACAGACAATCTCCACTATTAATAAATATATATTATCATACTTTAAATGCCATATGAAAAAATAAATTCTATCTAACCCTTTTTAGCATTAATATAATTAATATAATAAATAAGATAACCAAAAAAGATTATATATACCACACTTTATATCCCCTATAAAAAACAAATTCTAACCTTTTTTTGGCATTAAATGACCCAGAGAGGTTGATATGCTGTTAAACATAAACTCAAAGTCAAACTCAATAAATAAGATAACCAAAAAAGCAAATCATGACATAAGTAAAACAGATTAAATACCAATAATATTTAGAGTGTCACATATATATATTTACCAACCCCTCTGCACGAGCAGGATGCGACACAACGTCAATTTCTTAAGCGGAGTTTAACAGGTTTGAATTCAGAGTTTTCCTTCTCCTAGACCGGTTGCCTAACCAAAGTTAAAGAGCCCAGTCTGTCCTACTATTTACCCATAGCTGGAAGGAGAGTAGGATTCATACCTTTCCCAAGGGTATTACGCTAAGTGAAATGCAATTGCCACGTCCAGGATTTGAACTCGTGGCGACGTGTCCATTTCCTATGACTTTAACCATTACACCACGCGCTTCCTACAGAGTGTCACATATAAGTATTTTTATTTGATTGGTATCACACCTTGTCTCTTTAGAAAAATGCTGTCATCTGGAATTTATGTCATTAGTAATTAAGTTGTTGTGATGTCACAGGGATTGTTTTAAGTGAAATGTAATTGATATTTATTGGAAATAAATGAAGAAGAATAAAAGTTAAGATTTTTCGGGTCAGTCATAATTACCTCATTTAAAAGAGGAAGTTATTTCACTAATTCCTAAGAAATTGATACTTCTCTTAAAATGAATTCCATCTAAAAGAAAACAAACAAACAAACAAAAAAACAAAAACAATAATGACCAACACAGATATCTAACATTTTTTTTCCAATTTTTTTTCTATTTATATATACTAGCAAGAATATGTGCCCACCAGGCATATGTATTTAAGTTTTAATGTAATGAAATATATTAGAAAGACTAACAAAATTAAATAAGAACTCATAAAAAGATTACACTTATTTTAGCCATATTTAATTGGTTTCTATATAAGATCATTCACAGGATTGATTTTAAAACGTTGAAAAAAAAAAATAACTATTAACACCAAGTAATTATTTATCATTTTTAAAAACCAGTATGCAAATTAACCACAGCATATATTATGTAAACCTTTATTTCTTAGGGATATATAAGACACATTGCAAAGCGTGTGGCATAATGGTTAAAGTCATGGGAAAATGGACTCATCGCCCCGAGTTCAAATCCTGGATGTGGTAATTGCATTTCACTTAGCCCTAATACCCTTGGGAGAGGTATGAATCCTACTCTCCCTCCAGCTATGGATAAATAGTTGGGCACACTGGGCTCTTTAACCTTGGTTTGGCAACCAGTCTAGGAGAAGGAAAACTCTGAATTCAAAACCTATTCAACTCCGCTTAAGAAATTGACCTTGAGTCCCATCCTGCTCATGCGGAGGGGTTGATAAATATATATAAGACACATTGCAGGATATTAAATGCACTAATAACATTGACTGTTTTGAGGCAAATCTATTTCATATTTTCAAAGAGACATTGTTAATGAATAAGATCTATTCTACGTATTTAATGATTTTGACTATAAATTATATACCCATTGATAAACTTATGCAATTCCTGAGGGTATTGTGGCCTAAGCAGTGATGTAGTTTTGGTTACAGACTAACAGATACCGAATCTCCATAATAATGAGATATAGTTGGATTCTTTATAGATAGAATGCATATTGCATTCATCAACTGGTGGGTGGGACTTTTATTATGACTAATTCTTTTTTTTTATATCTGAGCATCAGTGATTCTTAATATAGTGGTAATTTGTGAGTCAGAGTGGAAATAATTTGTTTACAAGTGTTAAGTAGATCAACATATGTTCTAATGTTTAC
>CM042150.1:35768942-35793942 GCA_023376005.1 Doryteuthis pealeii | reverse complement strand
GCATCTATCTAAATTTCTGATTGTTGTTATTTATATTATTTATATGATTTGGCTGGGTTAGCTCAGTTGGTAGAGCATTCAGCTAGAAACCACAAGGTTCCTAGTTCGATACCGCCCTTGCCAACTCAGCGTATGAGTAGCACAGGGATCTGTGCGGTAAAGTAAGGAGCTGATGGTAGGTGTGGTGCTCCACTTCAGACGCTAAAATAATCTCCTTGGTCTAGCGCTAGTGAAAAGGGGATAGACTCCCTCGCTGCATGGCAGATACTGACATTAGGCCGCCCCGACGACTTCCTTTTTTTTTTATACTTATCTACTTCTTGTTTTACTTATCTGCTGAGCTGGATCTGTGTTGGGCTGGCATATGTATAGTATATAGATACTTTTGTTTAAAGCAATCCACTTGTTGGGTCAGTGAAACAGTAAGCTGGGTGGACATAAATCCAAAATGAGTTATCTTCCCTTGCTGCAGTTTGTTCGCCAAAAGGTGGTGATGGTATTTGGCCACAAGCCAGGAAATCTGAATTTTGTCTTTTTACACTCAGGCTGGGTTAAGCGCCTGAGGCCTCTAACCCTTAGGTGGGGGGATTTCCCCCCAACCAACTATCAGTAAGTGACATTCCCTATGGCACAAGTCATATGCCTATTTCCTCATAATACATTTATGTATCTGTTTTTATTCTTTGTCTTAAATGTATCTCCGTCACTTATGGAATAATATTGTTATCGTTTTACACCTTTTTGGAATGTTTTATGTATACTCATGTACCCACATTGGGAGATTACTCTAGACCATCCAGCTTTAATATAACTTCTTCACATGTTATACTCTCAATTCCATTAAAAAGAAAGGCTGTAAATGGTTGCTCTACTAAGCCTTCTATCTTACTATAATGAAGATTCGGGGTCTGTCTGTAAGTGAAACAATGGCACTGCTTATGTCACAATACCTCAAGAATTGCGTAAGTTTATTAATGAGTATTTAATTTATAGTTAAAATCATTGATACATAGAATTTACTTAATTTACTAACAATTTCTCTATGAAAATCCAAGTTAGATTTACCTCAAAACAGCCCATGTTTTAGTGCATTTAAAATCCTGCAATGTGTCTTATATATCACTGAGAAATAAAGGTTTACATAATATATGGTGTTGTTAATTTGCATACTGGTTTTAACAAAACCGGGTTTAATGAATATTTACTTGGTATTATTGATCTCTAATATTATTGTTTTACTCTCCAACATATTAAAATGAAACCTATGAATGATTTTATATTGTAAGCAATTAAAATCTAATTATAATCTTTTTATATGCATTCTTATCGAATTTCCTTAGTCTTTCTAATTTAATATATTTTATTACATTAAAACTTATATTATAGGGTAGGATGATGCTTTGGGGTAATAAGAGATTTAGGTGTTTTAACATTTAAATGTAGCTAGATATTTTTGATTGCGTGTTCTTAGTTTTTTTCTTTAACCCCATCTCATTTTGTGGTTGCGCTGAAAAGGAAGGAATTTAAGGAACAAAAAGAAAGAGACAAAGGCAAAAGGTAGTTTTATGACTTAGTCTTTACTGACCAGGTCATAGTCACCTGTGGCAAGGGGATATCTTCCTGGCTAGTAGTAGTGACCAGACCCAGTTAATGCCTAAAAACGAAATGACCAAGAGATTCCTTTGGGGGTCGGGGGACTGTCCTTTTTGTTCAACATGCACGGAGGGTTCTGCCAATGAAGGCCCATGTGAGTTTGTTGGGGTAATTTATGAGGAAGTGCATCCCGGTCCCCTGCCTCTGAAATTGCTGCCCGGTGAATTTTAAAATAACCAACTTAGGGCGTTAAATGTATTTTAGGGGGGGGGTCTCTTTTTAGTCTTAATTCTTGTTTATTTATAGAAATTTGTCGTAATTCTGGTTTATTTATCGTAATTTGTCATAATTCTTGTTTACTTTGTAATTTATCGTAATAAAAAAAGAAAATCTTAGTATTTAATAGATAGATAGATAGATAGATAGAATGAAGATGGATAGTTTTGAATAGACTGAGATAGATAGATAAATAGATAGAAATTTCTATAAATAAACAAGAATTAAGACTAAAAAGAGACCCCCCCCCCAAATACATTTAACGCCCTAAGTTGGTTGTTTTCTTTCAGGTAACACTGATGTGGCGCCGAAACTTGGGGTAGTTATTATAAAATTCACCGGGCAGCAATTTTGGCAGGGGACCGGGACGCACTTCCTCATAAATTACCTTTGTTGGTTTTTTAAAAAAATTTTAATTTTAATTTTAATTCCAACAAAATACTTACACCCAGAGGGCGTATATTCTTGCTAGTTATTAGAATTGAACATAATCTCATTGAGCCTAAAACATCCAATTTTGGTGAAATTTGTTATCCAATTTTGGTGAACTAATTCCCAACTTTACTAAGGAGTTTGTGAAGAATGATAATCACTGATATTTTAAAGTTTACAAAACATTTCTATCCATTCAGTTCCCTTTCTTATTCACTTAGACTTATTGTGGCCATATTTGATGTTTCTAGGATTTGTTGCTCAATTTTCCCTCTTGGAAATAATATAGGACAGGATAGTAATTACTTTACTGAATGGTGACTTATATATTCCTTAATTCTCTTCCTTCAGTTTTTTTTGTCCCTGGGATCATTGCTTGATAACCTTTGACCTATACTGAAGACAACAAAGTAACCTTTTCTTAATACACAAGAATTTTGGTTTGAACTGACATTCAAATATACCCCCCCCCCCACACACACACACACTTAGTTTTTTTTTTTTCCATTAAAACACAATATAAAATTATTCCCTGAACAGATTTCAGGACATTCCAAAAATTAAGGGCTTTTTTTTTCTTCTTATTCATTTTTTACAATTTATTTTTCATTCATATTTTTATCTATTTTTATTTTCATTTTTATTTGTATTTTTTTTATTATTATTGTATTTTTTCAATTTATTTTTTATCTATATTTTTATCTACATTTTTATTTGTATTTATTATTTTGTTTTCAATTTATTTTTTATTTATATTTTTATCAATATATTTTTTTCATCTTTTTATCCTCCTCCCCCTCCCCCTCCTCTTTTTCCATTGTGAACTTTATAAATAGTCTATTTGTTATTCCCCTGACCCAACTTGACCTGCAATTCCACCTTGTTGGGGGACAGAGTATAAATATGTCATTCATAGATCCAAGCTATTTTGAAGGGTTCAATGGAGCAGACTGAAGATCTAAAATTAGTAAAGTTATATATATAAGTAAAGTTATATATATAATCTTATTATAATGGAGATTGTGTATTTTTCTGTCTGTAACCGAAACTATATTACTATTTAAGTCACAATTCTCTTTGTTATTTACGTCACATTCTCCATGATTTTATTTTTATTTAAACCTCAATTATTAATAAAATTGTCTTACATTATTAATACTGTTGGTAATATCTACATACTAATAATATGCAATTGTATTTATATATACTACAAAATAGCAGTTTACAGTATGAATGGGAAGGCTAATTTGCATATTGATATAAAAAAATATGATTTTAATAAATATGGGCTTCGTATTACTGATTTCTAATTGTTTGATTTTATCTTAATGCATATTAGCAAAAATCTCGTGGATAAATCTGAAAAGAAATCTGTTAACAAGAATAAATAACTGTAATTTTATTATTTACTTCCTATTTTAACTAAATAGTTAAATTAGGAAAATTTAGCAATGAAAGACGGGAGATGGGGAAGAGTAAGTTTCAGTTGTTCTATTTTTTTTATTATACACCCTCAGTTTCAAATCTTTTTATCTGCATTCTTATTTAGTTTCATTAGCCTTTCTAAATTAATCTAATATTTTATTACATTAAAACTTAAATACTTGCACCCGGAGGGTGCATACATTTGCTAGTATATATAATATATGTTATATATATAAGTAAAGTAAAATCAGTCGAGTGGCCTATTGTTGGTATCAGCCTAACAGTGAGGAAGTCTGTCCCCTCTTTGCTAGCACCAGGATGTAAGGATCATATAAAATGTCGTCAGGGTGGCCTAATGTCGGCAAGAGCCATACAGCGAGGGAGTCTATCACCTTTTCACTAGTGCTAGACCAAGGAGATTGTTTTTACATCTTAGGTGGAGTGCCACACCTACCATCAGCTCCTAACTACCGCACAGATCCATGTGCTACGCTAAGTCGGCGAGGGCCGGTATCAAATCAAGTATTTTGCGATTCCTAGTTCAGTGCTCTACCGACTGAGCTAAATCAGCTCTAGAAAATGATATGTATAAAAGTGTTGCTCTTGAAAATATAACATGAATTGAAATAAACAAAAAAAAAAAAATGAAGTATATTTAAATAGTTGTGTTTAAAAAAGAAAATTGCACAAGATAAACAAAAATTTATCAATGTTTTAATTTGATTTAATTATAAGTAAAAAAAAAAGAAGTAAAATCGTTGGGATGGCTTAAAGTCAGTATCAGCCAGACTGCGAAGGAGTCTATCCCCTTTTCACTAGCGCTAGACTAAGGAGATTGTTTTGGCGTCTGAGGTAGAGTGCCACACCTACCATCAGCTCTTCACTTTATGACACAGATCCTTCTGATACTCATACATTGGTAAATAATAGGTAAATTCAGAAAATAGGAAGGAAAAAATTCTGCTAAAAAAAACCCAAAAAACCCAAACAAACACATACCTCTTCAAATCTACGAGGCAAGTATAAAATGACAATTATTTAAGGTGATTTTTTTTTTTTGACTAAGTGTTGGTGAAATGCTTGTGTGCTACATTGGGTATACATACCCTGGGGTTTGCCATCCCTGCTCTACTGTAACCAGACACCAAGATATTAACTGAACTTTTACCTGCAGTTTTCAATAAATAAGATTCTATCTTAATTAAGAGCATTGTCATAGGATATTATGTTGACAATATAAATATTTTTTTTGTTTTAAGATCCCCCAAAATTCATCTAAGCATGTGAGGATTAAAATAAAATTGAAATGGAAAAGAAAATGTAAAAATAACAATCCCCCAGGAGTCTTCAGACAGGAAGAACACTCTGTATATGCACAAAAAAAAAAGGACCCACTTCCTACCTGCTAAAAAATCCCTCAGCCATTCCAACTCAGGCCTTTACTGGGAGCAGATGCTACAACTGGGAAAGGAAGAAATTTCCTCTCTGCAAAATAGTTATGAACCTAGAATAAAAGTCTGAAACCTAAAAATGTTTTTTTATCTGTCTCTTCCCTTCTTTTAATTCTTTTTCAAACAGACAGCCCATAAAAAGGTAGAAACAAAATATAATGGGGTTTGAAAGAAACAACCTGCAAACACGTGCCAAAATACAATGACCTTAAACCACATAAAGCCATAACTACCTTACTCCATAAGAGTCAGGGATTCCATTTTGTCAGTTATATTTTTCATATTCTGCCACAAAAATTATTTCGACTATGATGAATTATAAATCCCCTCATTTTCATTCTTGAACTTTTAAAATTAAAATTAAAAAAAAAAATGGCTTTGCTTCAAGTCATAGGATCAAATCCAGTGAGTAGCACTTGGAGAGTATCAGGAGAGCTCAGCATCTCAGTCCAGTATGGTTGGTCGCCTTCATGATCTCGGCAAAACCATTCAGAACTGCTGAATTGTGCCTTCTCATATTCCAAAAATATTCCTTTGATCAGTCAGCCGGTCACATTAATCCCTAGCACCTATATAATTGTCATTACTATTTGCAGAATTCCATTCCGGTCTCCTGCCTTAAAAAATGCTAGGACGTGATAGCTGAAAAAAAAACCAACCCCACCTAAGAATGAAGTCCCTAGCTGAAGCGTTGCCTGCTGTATATGAAAAAATAATTTGTCGATTGAAGGCGTTTTTATCAACAAATTATTATTATTATTTTTAGTGGTTTGAAGGCGTTAAAGTAAGCCATATTTTTGAAAATATTTAAAAAAAAAAAAAAATTGTAAATAAAAACGCCTTCAATTCTTTCATATACAGCAGGCACTGCTTCAGCTACAGACTTCATTCATAGGTTGGGTTATTTTTTCAGCTATCACCGCCTAGCGTTTTTTAAGGCAGGAGGCCGGGACGGAATTCTGCGAATAGCACGTAATTGTTCCAACCCAATTGCCGTTTTGAAGAAAACAAATACAACTCACCATAAAATGAATCAAATCCTCGCTCGGTTGGCAAGTATTTCTTTTGAGAATGTCCCAAGTGCCATTTTCCAATGAGATGTGTTGAGTATCCACTTTCTCTAAGTTTCTCTGGTAAAAGTGGACTGTCTGTTGGAAGACCACTTGGCTGCATTGGTTTAATGTTGATGTGCTGGAAACCTAAATGATGCTGAAATGAAAAAGAATATGGTAGTTGTAATGAGTAGATATATATATATATATATATATATATATATATATATTGGTAATTACAACAAACACATGATAAGGTCACATATATTAAGACAGAAAAACAAATAACTCATAAATTCAACAAGTAATATTTGTATTAAAACAAATAGATTACAGTAGTCAAAAATACTGATCAAAGTCTTGCAGAATATGCTTTTTTTAAAGTTCATGTAATTAGAAGAAGAAAGTGTTGAATTACCTCCAATAGAGAAAAAAAAAGGGAAGGGGTAAAGTTCTATATATCAGCAGTGAAGTAACTTGTTGAAAGAGAAAGATGTAGCTTGTAATATCTTTAACAGTAGACAAATATTTCTGAGTTGAGCGACAAGGAAAATCCTGGCATAAGTTTGTCATCTGAACTGGTCTTCAAAAATCCGTCACTTTTATAGGACTCCCTAGGCATGAAATCGGTCTTTTTGAAAAACTTCATTTTTAGGTGCGAACGCTTCTGATTGGTTGAAAATTATCATTTTTAATATTTCTATTTTTTTTCTTTCTACCTGCACTGATCCTATGCACAGACTTTTTATTTCCATCATTTTATTTCTGCTTTGAAAGCGTTAACTTTTTGTTTATACCAATAAAGATGAGGAAAATAGTCCACTAAATCCAAATACAAAAAATACATTTAGTCAATTCTGCAGGGGAAAATGGATATTTGAAGATTGATGAACGAAGCCACAGTTCACATAGTGCTAATACCCTTGGAAAAGGTATGAATCCAACTATTCTCACTACAGTTATGGGTAAATAGTAGGTCAGACTGGGCTATTTAACCTTGGTCCAAATACTTTTTCTAAGTGTTTCACAAGTCACAAAAAAATTGGTCAAAAAAATGTACGAGTAGCAGGTCCATCTGTTCAATGAAAACCATTTTCTGGTCAAATTTCGTTTGTAATATATATATATATATATATATATATATATATATATGTGTGTGTGTGTGTGTGTGTGTGTGTGTGTGTGTGTGTGTGTGTGAAAATCATGAATTTATCTCAACCATTGATCCATTCTGAAATCAGATTAGAAAAATCCCCCCCCCCAATGAAAACAAAATTGGGAAATATTTTGAATGAAAAAAATGAGTATTCTTCCAAGTTATAGCTGTGTCAGTACTACTGTAGGGTTTAAAATTGAGTTTTAAAATTTTCTTCTAAACTATCGCTATGAATCTTTCAAAACTTTGCCGGCATTAAATGACTCATCAAGGTTGATATGCCGCAAAACAAAACAAAGCAATAAGTGCTGGCAATTTTGGTTCTAAATAACAATCAAAATAAATCCCATGAATGAATGAGTTTATGAATGATATAGGTTTTTAACTGATACTGCTTTTTATTATAACATTTGTTGTGATGTAATTTCATTCTCTTCATGAGAAAGTAAAAAGAAACAATGTTTTATTTTAGAAACAAAACTCCAATTATCTAAATATAAAAAGAGCATTGAAGATATTTTAAGATTGAGTAGGGCAATTAAGATTATGTTATTCTAAGTGGGGTTATCAGAAGGGCTAAAAATTGGGCCAATCTCAATTCTGCTTACCAAAACTAAAAGAAAAAAGAAAGACTGTATTATATTTAAAATCAACTTTTGTATTTTGAGGGGGAGTTAAACTAAAAAAAAAGAAAGACTGTATTATATCTTAAATCAACTTTTGTATTTTGAGGGGGAGTTAAACTAAAAAAAAGAAAGACTGTATTATATCTTAAATCAACTTTTGTATTTGAGGGGGGAGTTAAACTAAAAAAAAAGAAAGACTGTATTATATCTTAAATCAACTTTTGTACTTTGGGAGGAGAGTTTTAAGATATTTTGCTGAAAAAGGAATTAAAACAGGAAATTATTGGGAAAAATTTCCAAGATATTGGCGATGTCAACAATAATGAGGTATGTGTGGATTAAAATAAAACAAAAATGAAATTAGAATAAAAAACAAAAAATAAACACTAAACTCCCATGGAGCCCTCTCAGGAAGAACACTCTATGCATGTCTGACAAAAAGGACTGACTCCTCACCCCTAAAGAAGTATCTCAGCCATTTGAACTCAGGCCATAGTTGGATATAGAGAGATATTCCCTTGCTACAGGCGACTATGACCCGGTCAATAAAGCTTAAGTCATAAAACTACCTCTTTCCTATGTCTCTTCCTTTTGTTCCTTAAATTCCTTCTTTTCAGTGAGATACCAAATGAGATGGGGTACCAAGCATAAAACCCTAAGAACCCGCAACCAAGAATATAAAGCTACCTTTAAACCTGTAAAACACCCAAAACCACTTATACCCCATAAGTAAATAGATAGACAACATTCATATTCACTTAGAAGTAATGCTAAATAACTAAAATAATCTTTACTGTAAGCACCTGTGTATATACATGCTTTGTTTCATTAATCCCCTTTTTCTTATGCTGTTACTTTAGCCCCCTTTTTTCTTAATTTTTTATTAGCCCCCCCCCCAACTTTTTCTTGTTTCATTAGTTCCCCCTTTTTATTGTCTTCTATATTAGCCCATTTTTGATTCCTTGTTTTTTATTAGGCCCCTAATTTTTTTTCTTGTCTGATACCCTTCCACGCACTGTCTGCCTTTTTCTTGCTATATTTCACTACCCACCTCTTTTTGTTTGTTTTACTTTCTTTTTTAGAAATTTTCATATCTTTATATTTTTCTCACTTTTGTTTGCTACTTCCTTATTTGCACTGACTGAAAGTTTTTTTTTTCTCCCTTTTTTTTTTTTTTTCAAAATTAAAAGCTGGAATTTCACCGTCCATTCTGGTTCTCCAAGAGGAAGAAATAAATGGATTTTCATCATGTAAATACACCCACCTCCCACCACCACCACACCCATTTTATTCTAATGTTTGCCAATCAGTCTGGCATGATTTTGTCAAGTGCTCTATCCCCCCCCCCCTTCCCTTCTCTTTTGTTCACTTTTATCTGTTAACTCAGTGTCTGCTTGGTGGTTGAAATGATAATAGGTTTGTTGGCCCGCTTGATGGGATAGATGCTTGTGTGTTTCCCACAGCCAGCGATAGTTAGTCCACACCCAGGCACAAAAACCAGGATTTGCAAAGAAAGAAGAAAAAAAGATATATATCTTATTATAATGGAGATTGTGGGTTTGTCTGTTTGTAACCGAAACTACATTACTATACAAGTCACAATTCCTTTAGTTATTTACATCATATTCTCCATGATTTTATTTTTATTTAAGACTCAATTATTAATAAAATTGTTTTACATTATTAATACTGTTGACCATATGTTCATATTAAAAACATGCAATTGTATTTATATATACAACAAAATAGAGGTTTACAGTATGAATGGGAAGGCTAATTTGCATATTGAAATTAAAAAATTGATTTTGATAAATATATGCTTAGTATTATTGATTTCTAATTGTTTGGTTTTATCTTATTGAATATGAGCAAAAATCTCTTCAATAAATCTTAAGAGAAATCCCTTAACAAGAAGAAATAACTGTAATATTATTCTTTACTTCATATTTTAACTAAACAGTTTAATTAGGAAAATTTACCAATGAAAGACGGGTGTAACGAAAAATGATGGAAGAATTAGTTTCAAAGTTGTTCTATTTTTCAATCATACCCCCTCTGTTCAAAATCTTTTTATCTACATTCTTATTCAGTTTCATTAGCCTTTCTAATTTAATATCATATTTTATTATAAATTTAACTAAAATACTTGCACCCGGAGGGTGCATATATTTGCTAGTATATATAAGATTTTTTTGGGGGATGTTTGTTTATTTTTTTTTTAGAAGCATTGCTGAATAAAGTATATATATTAAATATTTTATATTTTTGCTTGAAGGCAATTACAATGCGAATATCGCATAAATTCGATAATTATAGAAGATAATAATGACAAGTGAATTTCGCAAAGAATTACTCGGCGTGTAGAATATTGTACAGACTGTTTCAACATTATTAAGTCTCATCAGCGATATATACTAACGATTTCCCTCCAACAGTCGGAGGGAAATCGTTAGTATATATCGCTGATGAGACTTAATAAAGTTGAAACAGTCTGTACGATATTCTACACGCCGAGTAATTCTTTGCGAAATTCACTTGTCATTGTTATCTTCTATAATTATCGAATTTATGCGATATTCGCATTGTAATTGGCTTCAAGCAAAAAATACTCCCATTGACTAATGGTTGAGTTCTCTGAATAGGGACTTAATTGCAGATTCACCGTTACGGCGTATAGCTAACCCTCGCGTTTGTTTACATAAACGTTGAGGACTCTAGTGAATTTCATTTCCGCTTATGTAGCGATTATTTATTCTCTATATTTGACAGCTGCCTCTGGCCGTACGGGTTAAAGGTTTGGCGAACGAAAGTTCATTCGGGTCTCGAACCCGGCCAGAGGTAGCTGTTACGGTATAGCCACACTGATGAAAGGTGATACCTTGAAAACGTGTCTGTGGATTACTTATTTATTATATATATATATATATATATATATATATATATATATATGAGAGTACGCACACAGTTTGTTTTGAGATGGCGATAGCCGACAATTTTTGGGATATGAATATGTGCTTAATTCAAGTCATACCTAATTTTGAAAATTAATTAGTTGATAATTAATGAATTAGGCGAATATATCTGTTCAAATGTAAAGCATAAACAAATCAAGAAAAAGTCAATCTCTGTATGTACATTTTGGCCTATTATGCCTCATCAGCAGTTAGAAACTGGATGCCGCTTTGTGTGTGATTCGAACCCTAAATGCCAGGCTGACAGGCGGGGATTCTAACCATTACACTAGCTGGTTTTCCTAGATTTCTCGTTTTGTTTATAAACTGATATATCCTACATTTTTTGGAGACTTGCTGCACGACAGTATGAGAGTATGCAAACATATATATATATATATATATATATATATATATATATATATATATATATATATATATATTTGTATGCTTCCAATATATATATATATATATATATATATATATGCTCCAAAACTCGATAGAGCTCTCTATTGAGATTTAAATTAACTTTCACTGCCAGCATATATAAAGCAATGATTGTCTGTTCACAGATTGGATCTCACTGGTGATCGTAAAATATATAAACAAACGTATGTATTTAATAGTTTAACCCCCCCCCCCCGTTACAACAGCTGTCAAATTGCCGGGAGGTTAAGAAGTTGGGCTGGCAAAAAGTCAGTCGGATTTCCCTCCTGAAGAGGTGTGAAACACATGTCTGTGGATGACTATATATATATATATATATATATATATATATATATATTTTTTTTTTTTTTCTATACACACACTCACACACTCTCATACTCACACCATAAAAGAGAATATTTGACATCATATTTCAAACCGTCCATTTTTCACCGTCCTTTCTTCAGATTTCAAATTTTGAACAGCCTGATAAACAAGAACTATCGCTTGCTTTTCTCGTTATTCTGTGATAAAAATTTTTTATCACCTTCCTTATACCAACAAATGCCCTGAAGATGATCTAATTAATAGATCGAAACACTGCAGCATTGGCCAATAAACTTACCACTCAACTTATTCAAACCTGTGGTTTTTCAATTTTCTTAATATACTACACACACACACACATATATATATATATATATATATATATATATATATACATACATACTAACAAGAATATACACCTTCTGGGTGTAAGTATTTAAGTTTTAATGAAATCAAATATATTAGATTAGAAAGCCTATGGAAATCACATAAAAATACAAAGATTACACTTATTTTAATTATATCTTAATTGGTTTCTATATAAAATAATTCATAGAATTGATTTTTATATGTTGGAGAATAAAGTAAACTAAGTAAAGTCGTCGGCGTGCTCTAAAGTCGGTATCAGCCAATCAGCAAGGGAGTCTATCCCCCTTTAACTAGCGCTAGACCAAGGAGATTGTTTTTGCGTCTGAGGTTAAGCACCACACCTACCATCAGCTCCTTACTTTACCGCGCAGATCCCTATGCTACTCATATGCTGAGTTGTTGAGGGGTGGTATCGAACAAGGAACCTTGTGGTTTCTAGCCAAACGCTCTACCAACTGAGCTAACCTGACCATTAAGTAATTATATATTAAACCAGGTTTTGTTAAAACCAGTATGCAAATTAACCATACCATATATAATGTAGACATTTATTTCTTATATATATTGATATATAAAACAGATTGCAGGATCTAAATGCACCAATAACATGGGCTGTTTTGAGGCAAATCTGACTTTTCAGAGAGACATCATTAATAAATAAGATTTTTTCTATATATTATATTGACTATAAATTAGATACTGATTGACAAACTTACATATTTCCTGAAAGTATTGGGACATAAGCAGTGACAGTTTCAGATTAAGACAAACACTGAATTTCCATTATAAGATTATATATATATATATATATATATATATATATATATATATATATATATATAAAGATTTTTGGATGTTTGTTTATTTTAGAAGCATTGTTGAATAAAGTATATATTAATATTTATATTTTTGCTTGAAGACTATTACAATGCGCATATCGCATAAAATTCTATAATTATAGAAGATAAATTCGATAATTATAGAAGATAATAATGACAAGTGAATTTCGCAAAGAATTACTCGGTGTGTAGAATATCGTACAGACTGTTTCAACTTTATTAAGTCTCATCAGCGATATATACTAACGATTTCCCTCTGACAGTCGGAGGGAAATCGTTAGTATATATCGCTGATGAGACTTAATAAAGTTGAAATTATTATTGACTCCGACAGAAATCGAAACCGGGACTTCAGCAGGATAGTCAGAAACTATACTGCTTCGGCCACGATACATCACTGAGAAATTCCTACGAAATTAACCTGTCAATGATATGAGGCAAGGGAGCGCTGAGTGAACAATAACAAACTCGGGCTTTAAGCTCTTCGGCGAAGGAAATAAGATTTTTGGATGTTTGTTTATTTTAGAAGCATTATTATCTTCTATAATTATCGAATTTTATGCGATATGCGCATTGTAATTGCCTTCAAGCAAAAATATAAATATTAATATATATATATATATATATATATATGCGAGAGGGAGTGAAGAGAGAGAGAGTAGATAAAGAATCTTTATAGAATATTATAAGATATGAGTAAAAGACATGCTCCCCTTCCCTCTCTCTCATTGAAACATCTCTTTCCCACTCCATTGTAAAAATACACCAAGGATTCTATTATTAATTTTTCTGGAAATCTAATTAGCCAGTCTGTTCCTGAATATTAACTTAACATGTACGTAATGTTTCCTCATGATCAGATCACTGGTGTAGGTGCCAACCGATTATAAACGGACAGAAATTGCATTTATGAAGTAGATATAACAAAATATCTTATATTAATTGACTAATTCCTGTGGTTATTAAGTTGGAAAGAATAATATTTTGTTTTTGTTTTTTTAAGATATAATTGGCTTATATTTAATCATCAATTATAATTTCAATTACGTTAACAGTTTCCTTCATTTTTGATGATATAACCTTATTGAGCAAGCAAGTTGCTAATGCCCCAAGCATAAAATTCTTGGGTTTCACAGTAAAAAAAATAACAAACAAACAAACAAAAAATGCCCTTTTAGACCTCTTCATTATTGATGTAGAGTTTTCTGATAAAAAAAAAATAAAAAAATTCCTAATCTTGTCAATAACTTCTATAAAGGCTAATGGTAACTTTCCATCTATAATACCGTCATTTAAATCTTACAACACTACAGCCATAATCTGTAGGTCACCCACGAATTATGTAACAAATAATTTTACCTGTTTCTCAAATATGAATAATGACATGCTACCGAATATTTAATAATGATGATAATAACAATATTATTATTATTATTATTATTATTATTATTATTAGTAGTAGTAGTAGTAGTAGTAACTATTCCTATTTGAGTATACTCATTTGTTTCCACAATTAAATGGTTTCAAGCATTCTTATCTAATACTAATGATCTATAAGCGTGGTGTAATGTTTACCTTCGTAGGAAATGGACACAACAAAATGAGTTTAAATCCTTAACGAAGCTGTTTGAATTTCTTCAATTTTAAACATTGAAGATAACAGCATTTAAATAGCAACTAAAAATTCTAAGTAACATTTTAATCCTATCATATTTTAAGATGTCAGCATTTGGAGAGCAATGTATAAATCACTTTAAATTCAAACTTGTTCTTTAAAAGCAGAATTTTTAAGGCGTTACCCATTTACAATTTTAGTTGACCTGTAACATTTGTAATCATGTCTTCTGATCAAAGCTGGTTTGGTGAATTGCACATGAATCCACAAATGCAGAAAAGACAAGGCTGCGCATGGCAACCCTTCCTACCCTCTCAACCTGAAAAGAATGCCAATATATGGTAATGGTGTGTAGATCATCTAGTGGTTTGACAAGGTACATCTAAGTGCATGAGAATATGTCACCTATTACATTTCATACATTCAATTGTTTAAACATTATATATATGTGAATGAATCAGCATGTCAGAAGCTGACCTGTTGAGTCATCTGTGTACACCTTGCTGAGCAATAGAGATTTCTGAAATGGAAAGATGGCCAGTTTCTGAAAAGCAGCGGCAACCATTCAAGTTGCATTTAATAAGAAATATATATATATATATATATATATTTATTTAAGAATGGAAATGAGTAACCTACTCGAGTTTCATCGATAGATTCTTCAGGGTTACTTTTAAATTAATCGAGTTTACGATTAATCTTTGGTGTTATAAACATGCCCGTTGGAATGGGACTTAAATTTAGTAGAGGAACGCTTGTTTACATGTTTAAATGTAAACAAGCGTTCCTCTACTAAATTTAAGTCCCATTCCAACGGGCATGTTTATAACACCAAAGATTAATCGTAAACTCGATTAATTTAAAAGTAACCCTGAAGAATCTATCGATGAAACTCGAGTAGGTTACTCATTTCCATTCTTAAATAAATTTATGCTCTACATTGTATTGAGCACTTTGTATTTGTTTTTTCTCAACCTTAACCTCTGGATATTGTGCGCTTCCAACGATCGTTCTTATACTCACCGGTAAGTTAATACTTATACATATACAAATATATATATATATATATATATTGGTTTGTTGGTTGGTTTCGAAGGCTGTCACAATGCCAGTGTAAAGACAAATGAAGGTAACTATGATGTTGTTTGTTAACCTGTCACTTTATTCTTAATATTTCGGGATGAAAAATCCCATCATCAGAAGAATACTCGAACTGAAGTGGTCCTAGCAGTTGCTCAATTTGTTCTGTCTCGGGTCTTCCAAATTCTGTGTGTGTGTGTGTGGTTGGGGGTGCTTGTTTATGTGTGTGTTTGTGTGTGTAAGTGTGTGTGCTTGTGTGTGTCAAAACCAACCAACAAACCAATATAAACACAATGCTCCAAGCAAATTACAAAACCCTTTTATATATATATATATATATATATATATATATATGTATATATATATATATAATAATGGACTCTCTCGTTGATTTCAACACATGAAGGTTCATACAATGAACAATCCACACAGTGATTTGTTTATGGTGGTGAAGGCTTGTGTTGGACCATCCACACTTTTTGGCACAGTCGATAGGAAAGAATTGGTGCATGAATGCCACAAACCCAAGTAAAGGTATATATATATATATTTACTTTGTCATTAATTGTTTTATTTTCGAAGTTTCCTCCAGATATACACATATACACAACTGCCCTTTATATATGTATAGATACTCTATATATGTAAAAATATACATGAAAATGTACATTTGAGTTCTCAATTTTTGTTAAATTCTATCAAAGAAGCACTTGATATCATCCACATATATATATACACACACACACACATATATATATATATATATATATATATAAATATATATATATATATATATATATATATATAGTAGAAAGGTATAGATAGATAACCTACTTAAGTTTCATCAAAAATGAATTATCAGAGTCAATCATAATGAATTAATCAAGAAATTGATTAAGGACAACAGTGGAAGTGAATAATACAATTATAATTTATAACCCTGACATATTCGGTTAATATTTGTATTGAGGGTCAATGTTGCAATTAACTCGATATTCTATTCTCTTGAAAGTCATTGCTGTCATTTTAGATGACATGGTTACACTAGTTGTTAAATAACAATATCAAAATTAAAAATTCTCAACCTTATTGCATTACCCTGAGTTACAAATTTATACAATTCACAGGTGAGCAATCCAGGTGAAGGCATTAATCCTCCTCCCCATTGGGAAGTAAGCATAACTGTTGGGTTACTTCATAATGAAACTTGTATTGCATAAGGATTGCCCCAATTACTAAGCTTAGCTTAGTTTGGCAAAAGGTTTGAAGTATGGGGCACCAGTGAGGATTGAACCCACTAAATATCTGCTAACTTTGCTAAATGACAACACCCGTCGAGGTGATCATGGAAACTAAAAGGTAAAAAAAGTCATAGAATAGAATATTATTGAAGTAAGAAATAAAAATGAATTTGTGATTTAATATTTCTAGATTGTTTATTTATTAAATGAACAATTTAGAAATATTAAATCACACATAAATTGTATTGCAAATATATAGCATTCTCTTCAAACAAAATGTACTAAAGTTCTTTTTTTTACTGTTTTTTAGATTATGGTTATATAATAAGAGGAGAGCTACTAGATTAGTGAATAATTTAAAATCCCTTTCGTATGAAGAAAGGCTTAGGAACATTGACTTACCAAGTTTGGTTTTCCGACGTATAAGAGGGGATATGATTGAAGCCTACAAATACATGCATGGTTTTTATTCAACGAACTCTGACCTACTAAACATTGCTCAAAATACCTATACAAGGGGACATAAATTAAAACTCCTTAAAAAATCTTGTGAAGCAAATGCAAGACAAAATTATTTTAGCTACAGAGTGGTGAATACATGGAATAAACTACCTTCATCAGTAGTGAATGCCCCATCTATAAACTCCTTCAAGGCAAAGTTGGATAATCTGTGGAATGATTATAAATATTCTGTGGATTTAAAATGAATATTTATAAGGAACAGCTAACAGGTCTCAGATCTAGTATACTAGCTGGAAAGATATTATTATCATTATTATTATTACTAGCAAATATATGCACCCTCCGGGTGCAAGTATTTAAGTTTTAATGTAATGAAATATCGTATTAAATTAGAAAGGCTAATGAAATTAAATAAAAATGCAGATAAAAAGATTTGAAACAGAGGGGATATAATTGAAAAATAGAACAACTGAAATTTACTCTTACATCACTCTCGTCTTTCATTGTTATTTTTTCTAATTTAAGTATATAGTTAAAAGAGGAAGTAAAGAATAAAATGACAGTTATCTTTTCTTGTTAATGGATTTCATTTAAGATTCATTGAAGAGATTTTTGCTTATATTCATTAAAATAAAACCAAACAGTTAGAAACCAATAATACTAAGCATATATTTATTAAAATTACATTTTTAATATCAATATGCAAATTAGCCTTCCCGTTCACACTGTGAACCGCTATTTTGTTGTATATATAAATACAATTGCATGTTATTAGTATGTAGATATGGTTAACAGTATAAATAATGTAAAACAATTTTATTAATAATTGAGGTTAAAATAAGGATAAATTCATGGTGAATGTGACGTCAATTAATAAGGGAATTGTGACTTGAGTAGTGATTTAGTTTTGGTTACAGACAGATAAACACACAATCTCCATTATAATAAGATTATCACTAAACTTTATATGTATATTTAAAAATCAAAACACACTGCCTTGATGATGGCCTTCTGTTTGACTAATTTTGTATTTTCTATCATTATTTCAAATAGGATCATCATCATCATCATGTTGTGTAATCAGCACGGACATCTATGACAATCTCTTGCCAACCTTCTCTATCATTCATTGTCCCCAAGAGGTCCTCTGCTCAGCATCCAGCATCCACGCAGAGTTGGTCAATGTAGGTCCTTGGTGGGTGGCCCACATTAGCATGTCCATGTGCTGGTTTCCACTAGAGGACGTCGCTTATGAGTGCATCCTTGCTCCTCCAGCAGTGTCCGGCATGCTTTGTCCATCTCACTCGGATGGTTTGTGAGATAGGGGGCAAGTGGCTGTACAACTGCTTCCTTGACTATGTGTGTAAGCGACAAATAACAATAATAAATTTCATCCATACCAAAGTATATATATTTTTCTTTTAATTAACTTTTCAACATATCTGTCAGATTCATTTCCATTTTTCTCATATATATAATATATGAGGAGTGAACGATTGAATAAATCCAACAAAATGTGGTTGAGAGTAGAGGAAAATGTGGATATAACAACACAAATGACTATGTTCAATTGATATTTCGTCTCTATTATTGATTGAGGCTTCTTTAGAAGTTTATTGGTTTAAGTGCTTGTACATTCTGTTTTTATAGTGAAAAGGTAAATGGGTGGGGGGAGGTAGAGAAAAAAGGGGATGGGTTATTGGTGGGTAGTCTAGGGGAATGAGAAGAAAATCAGGAGAGCTTGGAATGTGTGGAAATTGTGTTTTCATTTTTACAGGGGGTCAGTCAGTTGTCCAGAAAACTTGAAAAGATCAAAAATAAAATTGTTAAACATGAGATGTGTCTTTTGTTTAATTCTACATATATATATATATATATATATATATATATATATATATTGTATTCCTAAACTTGTTTTAAAATTGATCTTATTTGAGAGACTCACACAAGAGAGAGAGAGAGAGAGAGAGAGAGAGAGGAAGAGGAGAGAGAGAGAGAGAGAGAGAGAGAGAGAGAGTAACGAAAGACATGGAGACAGCAGCCCGTTGAGTAAAGGAAATGTATTAGTCTGATTCATTTCCATTTTTGACCAATGTTTACTTACTTATTTTTTCTTACTGTTAAGATTTCTAGAAATTGGTGATTTTTGTTTATATTAATTATATCACTTAATTAGTAAAAATCAAAAAACAAATTTTGTCTGTTTCTTAGGTGAGAAACACATTAATGTAGTCTGCGAGATTTCAAATCAGAATGATTCTCTTTCGGAGTTATACTTCGACACGTACACATACCAGAAAATTCTTATATATATATAGAAGATGATGATGGTTGAAAGAAGCATTCATTGCCCTGGTTTGAATTAAAATTTTCTTTTGAGATTCGTTCAGATATCCAAGGAATTTCTAGACTATTAATCTAAGAGTAAAATATTTACTACACTTGACTTAGCTATTATAGTCTAACAATAGAAAATAATTACCCAGTTCAGTTCTATTATAGAGTTATCTTTTCTTTTTTTGTCTTTATTGTTTTATAAAAGAATTTTAAGTAAACAGGAATTATTTACATGAAAACTTTGAATGTTAAATATTCAACATTGTGAAAATTCTGAAAGCACGAGATGCATACCGAATGGAAGGATTTCTTTTTTTAGTTTGTGATGGTTACTCATCAGATAAGGGTGGTAGTAACCTGTGTATGGTCCCATCTATGGTTAAATAGAAAAAAACATTAGCTTTAAAAAAATTGAGTACACCATCAAAGAATGAATAAAACAAAACGTCTTCGGCATAAAAATAACTCAACACAGGTTGACATGCGTAGAATTCGGACGCAACAAAGCCAATAAAAATAGCCTTAAGAATTTAAGTAAATGTAACAATGACATATTTGGTCAAGGCTGAAGAAACAAAGATTGCTTGTTGAGAATTGACACAAGGTAAAGAACAAACTTTTTTTTAAAGAGAATTCCAAATATGTTAGAGCATTGGCCTGGTGGTCAACAAAAGCCACACTGATGACGACCAGACAGACAGACAGAGGCAGACAGATTTTATACACAGATAGGCTATAAATAAGCACAATGATATGAACTCATACAAGCTTGGCAGTTAATTTAATGGGAATATAATTGTATATTCACATAGATGCATGTATATACTGGGTGATTGTAAAATAACTCCCTATTTTAAAAATGTTATCCCCCAGGTGTTCCTTGTAATCCATTGGAGGCAGACTGCTCTTGATGTTAGAATTGTAAGGAATTTATAAAGGCCAAAACGTTCTGTATGTGTATTTCACAATAAAGATGAGGACAACAGTCCGAAAAATCAAAATAATACATATCAATCCTCATCTCAAAAATTCAGACAAATAATACCAAAATCCATGTCTATACAACAGTGGTTATCAAACAGGGCGCACTGGTGCGCCCCAGAGCTTTTTCAGGTGCGCTCCGTAGTATTCCTGAAAAATCTATCCAGATATGAAAAGCAAATGTATACTAAGTTACTATATTATACCATTTCTTTACAAACACTCTGCTTGTTTCGTTGCGACATTATTATGATAGTCATAAGTTACTTTTCTTGCAACTAAATAAAAACACAGGTTTTAAACAATTTTATTGAGAAAAAATATTTTATTGCAATTTTTGACCTCATATTTATGTGAACTGTGATTTTCAAACCTCGCAACAATTAAGTGTAAAAAGAGAGGAACTTTTCAATGCATTGATGAGGAAATGAGAGTTTGTCTCTCAAACATAAGACTAAGTATTGACAACTGACCAGATTTCATCTTACCTTTCGGCATTCATGGTATTGCAAAGATGAAAATAGGAAGTTACTTTTCAAACAGCCTGTATATTTGGTTTGGTTTGGTTTGGTTTGGTTTGTTTTATGGCATATCAACCTCAGTGGGTCATTTAATGCCGATAAAGTTTTGAAATATATTCATTCTTAAATTAATACTCAATTTTTTATAAACTCATGTCTTTCTATTTAACCCATAGATAGGACCCTAACAGGTACTACCACTCAGGGAGCAATGGTGATGAAGGGGTGCTCCACATTTCCCAGACCTCCAAAACTGGAACCTCACCATCAGATAGAGTTTAATGTCATTCCCAGGACATATAGGCCCTCAGCCACTGCCTTCTAGCACCCATATGATAAAAGGGTTGGGGCCTGCCATAAGGGCAATAGGGTTGGGGAAATCATATAGGTGCTAGGGCTTGACGTGACCAGCCGATTGATCGGGGGGCCTCTCCGACCACCCGTCTAGCCTAAGTAAGGGTCTAAGTGGAGTGTTGCAGGTCATGGACTGCTCATCCACCAAGACTTCGTCCTTAAGCATCACGGGTCGACCAACAGGTGGCCCCATTGGGGGAGTCTTATCCCTCTGCAGAGGTGCAGTCGGTGCATTCTAACGCCCACCGACAGGGCGGCCTCTATATTTACAATTGTATTTATACAAAGGGGACTAAAAAGTTTTGCAGTATTTTGTTTGCAGTGTTTATATTACGTAACCAAGCTGTTCAAGCCATAGAAAATCCCCCTGTGATTATTAGTTTTGTGGTAATTGGTGTGTTGACACGTTGTGCATTGTTTCACTCCATGTGTAATTTGAAAGCTGCACAGATGAATATAATGAGTATAACGGTATAATTCAAGAACTTAGTCTCTCTCTTCAAGGGGAATCAATGGTCTTAGCTAGGAGAACCAGTTGTCTGTGACAGAATCATTAACTTTTTTTATAAAAGAATTGTATGCAATATGTACAATATCCTTTAAGAAGTCCACCACACAACGATGACGTCACTATGTCTTCAACAGTTGTGGACCCTCTGGTGGCAAGTTAGTCCAATTCTAGACTTGCAGATTCAGTCACACATTGCAAAGGAAATGCCCATCTGCATTTATTGGTTCATGATGACGAAGACGTCGCCGCTCTGTAGTCTTGTTAATCTCGATATTGAGCCGCTCAGCTCCTGTGCTGCACGCGTCTCATTAACCCTGTTTATTTGGCCAGATATTCAAGGCTTGAAGGTGTGATGGTGCATTTCTTGATGGACCAATTGCGGGACTGCTAAGATACTGGACTGGGGTCTGTGCAGCCTTTTTTCCACTTAAGATATATCACACACAAGTTTACTGCATGCCACCTTCAACTATGTACAATATATTATACTAGCAAAAGTACCCGGTCCATGACCAGACTATTTTTTTAGGAACACCAGTGAGAAAGGGAGAAAACAGGAGTAAGAGAGAAAAAGAAAATATTTTATACATTTTTTAAAAATCGCCAAGAATGTTTGTCTTTTTAGAAAATACTTTTTTTGTTTACATTTAAAATATCTTTTAAAATGTAATCCTAAACTTGTTTTAAAACTTGATCTTATTTGAGAGACTAACACAGAGAGAGAGAGAGAGAGAGAGAGAGAGAGAGAGAGAGAGAGAGAGAGAGAGAGAGAGAGAGTAACGAAAGACTGGTGAAAGCCCGTTGAGTTAAAGGGAAATGTATTAGTCTGATTCATTTCCATTTTGACGCAATTTTTACTTACTTTATTTTTTCTTACTGTTTAAGATTTCTAGAAATTGGTTGATTTTTGTTTATTTAATTATATCACTTAATTAGTAAAAATCAAAAACCAAATTTTCTGTGTTTCTTTGTGAGAAACACATTAATGTGTCTGCGAGATTTCAAATCAGAATGACATCTCTTTTCGGAGTTATAAGTCGACACGTACATACCAGAAAATTCTTATATATATATAGAAGATGAATGATGGTTAGAAAGAAAGCATTCATTGCCCTGGTTTGAAATTAGAATTTTCTTTTGAGTAATTCGTTCAGATATCCAAGGAATTTCTAGACTATTAAATCTAAGAGTAAAATATTTACTACACTTGTACTTAGCATTATAGTCTAAACAATAGAAAATAATTACCCAGTTCAGTTCTAATTATAAGAGTATCTTTTTTTTTTGTCTTTATTGTTTTATAAAAGAATTTTAAGTAAACAGGAATTATTTACATGAAAACTTTGAATGTTAAATATTCAACAATTGTGAAAAATTCTGAAAGCACGAGATGCATAACCGAATGGAAGGATTTCTTTTTTTAAATCTCTCTCTCTCTCTCTCTCTCTCTCCTATCTATCTATCTATCTATATATATATATATATATATATATATATATATATGACATTTCCAACCGTCCTTCGGGACAGAGGTCCAGTGCACTTCGGCCACTGGACCGGTCATGTTAAATCAATAGCGTCGATCCCAGGGGTCTATCCCCCCAGGCAACACCTGCCCCCTTGACTTAAAGGGGCAGGGCTGGGTTTATTGCCCAGCGCCTGAGGCGCCCACCTTGAGGGGGAATGCCGAAGGGATCGACGCAATTTTTGTTCTTTCCCACCCATGAGCTTCAGTTTGTGGGCGGGCCCACGTTAATAGGGCCTTGTGCCTAACCCGTACAAGTGGGGTACGAGGTAAATAAAATATACATATATATAGTACAGTTGGTGTGTATGTATGTATGCCAGGATGAAACTACGAAAATAAAACTACGGCAAATTAAATATTTATACACATTTAATATCACTGCAATTTTTTTGAAAAAATCATGAAGATTTGACTTATATTCGAAGATATTCCAAAATTAAAATATACATAGAAATAGCATTGAAGTTCTACTTAAAAATGTCCAGCATTTGTAAATCTAAAAAATTAACAAATCAATACACCATCTTATTTTGACCCCCTCCCTTCTCTACCCAGGTGACGTCGGATAGCTGTTTCAAGTACATACATAAAGTATGTGTTTAAGTACGAAACTACGGATTAACGACAAATATATTACCAAAGCAACCACGTTCAGGATTTGAACTCGGCTAGATGAGTCCATTTCCTACAACTAATTATTACACCATGCGCCTCCACAATAATTTACAGTTATATGGCATAAAGTATCCTATCAAATAACAGAAATATGGGGGAGAAATAATAATTCGGTCGTAAAGAAAGAACACAAGACGAATATAAATATATATTCGGGTTTAAAAATTTTATTGGTGCGAATAAGAGAAATGTTTTCAAAGTGTGTGAAAGTGTTCGTAAAGTAAAGTTCATAGAACTATAGATAGTTGCCAAATATGTTCGGTCGGCGGGTGTAGAAATGTTAAATGCAAGTGACAAATGTTACTTAGCTTTGTAAATATTATCGTGATGGTTTCTAGTTTGGAGAATATAGTCTGCGCTGTCGTTGTTCGTTTAGAATTTGTCTGGTCTCATCCCTGTGGTGCCTAGACTGGTGTTAAAGCTGACCTTAATTCGGCAGCTGCTAAAACTGTTCTGTTGCTGTTGAGTTCCCCGTTGAACCTCACGGTAGTTGACTGTTCTCAGTGCCTGTCGATACCGTTCTGTCGATTTAGGGCTCTCTGTGACCTCTAGCGTCTGGACTTTCGGGACTGATTAAGGGGCAGATAACCAAATTTCTGATACAAATGCAAATAAGTTTTAAACAGATCTATTTTCCCCATAGATTGGACCACGCACATGCACCCCGAACTAATGCATATATATATATACTAGCTCAAGTACCTAGAATTGTTTTTGTGACTATTAAAGGATTTATAGCAAGTGTTATGCTTTTTTTAATTTTTAGATACAA
>CM042150.1:35686442-35763942 GCA_023376005.1 Doryteuthis pealeii | reverse complement strand
TCAATGGTATTGTGGTCCTTAATGGTATATAAAGTCCCAATTACGGCAAGCATCTGCAAAACTTTCAAGAATCTTTTTAGCAACTCAGACACGTCTCTCAAACTTTCCTCTATACATAGGAAGGATGTTTATAATATTGTCAGTCATTGTTTTGTTGTTAAATAAACTGTTAGAATTGAGTCGTCGGGGTGGCCTAAAGTCGGTATCAGCCAGACAGCGAGAGAGTCTATCCCCTTTTCACTAGTGCTAGACCAAGGAGATTGTTTTTGCGTCTGAGGTAGAGCGCCATACCTACCACCAGCTCCTTATTTTACCGCACAGATACCTGAGCTACTCATACCCTGAGTTGGCGATGGCCGGTACTTTGTGGTTTCTAGACGAACGCTCTACCGACTGAGCAAACCCAGCCCTATGTTTGAATTGAACTTCGTTTTAATTCCTTATTTGTTGCTGTTAGTCTTAGAATAAATGCTATACAAACACAATGACAAAAAAAAAAGACACAAAAAAAACAACAAAAAACAAAAACAAACAAAATGGCTCAACAGTCTATGGCATGCAACATTCTACTATGGCCCTTTCTTAGGCTAGACGGTCGATCGGAGAGGACCTCTTACATCAATCTGCTGGTCACGTCAAGCCCTAGTACCTATAGGATTGCCCCAACCCTATTGCCCTTATAACAAGCCATAACCCTTTTTTATCATATATGTGCTAGAAGCGCGTGGTGTAATGGTTAAAGTAATGGGAAATGGACTCGTCACCCCGAGTTCAATTCCTGGACGTGTTAATTGCATTTCACTTAGCGCTAATACCCTTGGGAAAGTTATGAATCCTACTCTCCCTCCAGCTATGGGTAAATAGGGCAAATTGGGCTCTTTAACTTTGGTTAGGCAAACAACAACAAACAAACAAACAAACAAACAAAAAAAACAACAGACCCCCCCCCCCATAGATCCTAGTTGTTAAAATCAGACAGACCAATATTACTACGCAGCTTCAAAAAGTGGATTTATCAACATGCAATCTTGCTAAAAGTATTGTGGTCCTTAATAATATATAAAGGGAACAATTGCGGCAGTTAAAAAAATAGAAAGGAAGGTAAACAGAAACTTCAGACGTTCATTGGTGTTGTCAAGAAAATTGAAAAGAATATCGGTTAAATCCAACTTAACGGGCATAATTTCCACCATCGTATGTCACCCCGCCGAAAGAAAAGAAAATACTAAAAGTCAAGGAATTAACCGAATTTAATGGACTTTTCAGTGTTGATACATTAATAAATAAAAAATAAAATGCACCAGTTATTTTATTTAAAAGCTTTTACATTTTTTCAGCTAATTAACTTTGAACCACGTATGTTTGTGAATGTGTATTACGCCTCAAAGATACGTAGGTTCAAAGTTAACTGACCTGAAAAAATCTAAGAGTTTTCAAATAAAATAACTAGTGCATTATATCTTTTATTCATTAATTTATCAACACTAAAAATTTCATTAAATTCGGTTAATTCCTTGATTTTTAGTATTTCTTTTTCTTTTGGCGGGGTGACATTCGATGGTGGAATCTATGTTCGTTAAGTAGGGTTTAACCAGAATATCTTTATATGGCACTACAAACTGTTGTAACTACCTTTAAAAACTTCGAAGAACAATCTATAGTGACGTGCACACGTGAATTAATAGAATACAATACATCAAAGGACATCAAAGTATCCACAGTTGTTATCGAAGTGTGAACAGGAAAAGAATAGTATGGAGCAAAAGAATGATGAGTCACAGAGGAGAGAGTTAGACACAAAGCCATTTTTGGCAAAGCGTCAAAGAAAAGAGCGGAAATGGGGTACCTTCCATGCAGCCGGTACATAAAAGCAACTAAGAAAGACAACAGCTCATCTAAGAAGAATTTGGTGTAATGGGCATGCCCGATCCCCACCCCAACGTAAGCGGCAAAGAATCGCTTGTGCCGTGAACGAGAGACCCGGATGTGACGAGACGGATTTACATAAAGGGTAGCCGATCCATAATAAAAAAATGGACGGTCGCTGATGCTCAGAGAGAGAGAGAGAGAGAGAGAGAGAGAGAGAGAGAGAGAGAGAGAGAGAGAGAGAGAGAGAGAGAAACGAAGTAAGTGACTGGTAGAGTGTATTTGTCGCATACCCCACTTGTATGGACTGGGCACAAGGCCTCGTTTTAACGTGGGTCCACCCACAAGCCGAAGCTGATGGGTGGGAAAGAACAAAAATTGCGTCGATCCCGTCGGCATTCCTCCTCAAGGGAGGCGCCTCAGGCGCTGGGCAATAAACCCAGCCCTGCCCATAAAGGGCAGGTAATGCCTGGAGGGATGGCCCTCTGGGATCGACGCTAATAATTGTACTTTAACCCGGTCCAGTGGCCGAAGCACACTGGACACCCCCCCCCTGGATGGGGCAGGGAAAAGAGTGACTGGTAGAGAGGTGAAATTCGGCGGATTACTGTGTTTTGGGTAAAGAAGAACGAAGGTCAGACGAACGTGGTTACTGTGAGAGCAGTTTGCTGAACGAAAGGGATTACTGTTGTTAATTGAACAGACTTCAGTTGAAAAACTTTTTCCATTTGGAAGGGCCTTGGAGAATTAACAATATAGTGGGGAACGTCATAGTCGAAAAATCACATGGGCAGACGTTTGGCGGATAGACTGTTATCGTATCTGTTTTACAATCAAAGCAATGTACAGCGTTTTACCAAGTCCCGCGAACCTGCGTATATGAGAAAAGTAAGATCCCCTAACCTGTATACTAACAGAAGAACACATTCTAAGCAAATATATAAGAAATAAGAAATTTATTTATCAATAGTAGGTACAGTTATAAAGAATAAGTAAAAGAAAAACTTTATTTTTGTTAAACTACTATTGAAGGGAGGCCATGCCTAATAGCGTGAAGCTAAGCCCATGGACATGACCACCCTTGGACGCTCACAGGAAACGATACAAGACACACCAGACAACACAAACATATAGATATATATCATGAGACAAATTAGCCGTGTGAGAATCTAAATGCAAATCTGTTGTTTATAAGAGGCAATAAAATGCTTTTTCAAAAGTTTTTTAAGGACAAAATAATTTACCGAAACAAGCTTCACCTTTTCCTCCTTTTCTTCATCAAACAATACCGACTGAACAGTGTTCCAATAATTAAGTGCATTGAAATGAATCGAATTATGCCCAAAACTAACCGTGTTGATGATAGGGAAATTAAACAAACCAGTTGTCCAATAATGCTCAGGGACGGAAGATACAGGAGGTGATATGAAAAAAATTCTGCGAGAAATTGCAAACGCATTCGAACAGGCAATACGTAACAATAAATTTCAACCAGGAATAAAACATAAATCTTGTTAAAGCAGGAGCAAAAGCCAGACCAAAATCAAATTAATAACCAGAGCATCCGATTAGCAATAAAAAGGTATGGTGGTGGGGGGGGTGAAGAAATAAAATAAATACAGGTATTTGCCTCATACCCCACGTGTGGGCTGGGCACAAGGCCTTGTTTTAACGTGGGCCCACCAACAAACCGAAGCTCATAGGTGAGAAACAACAAAAATTGCGTCGATCCCGTCAGCATGCCCCCTCAAGGGGCGCCTCAGGCGCTGGGCAATAAACCCAGCCCTGCCCCTTTAAGTCAAGGGGGCAGGTATTGCCTGGGGGGGATAGCCCCCTGGAATCGACGCTCTTAACTTGTAAAGATCCAGGGCCGAAGCCACTGGACCCCCACCACGAGGGCGGGTTTTTGTACATGCTAAACATGCTAACAGAAATAAAATAAATACATACATTCTATAGTCTGCAAAACTTTTCAAATGTATCAGGTAAAAAGAAAAATCCAAAACGGAGGTTGAAAAAGGTTAAATCAAATTAAAAACATCATCTTCGGGCCAAATGAAATCGACAATTCTCATTGGATAAAACAATAACATCCGTCCTTCTGATTGGTTAATTTTTTATTAGTCAGAAGTAAAGATTTAGACCAATTCCGATAGGTCAAAAACCCTTTAGTGGATTGCATAAAATGCTCGTACTCGTGTTGACACCATTTTGTTTCGTGGAGCTGGATGCAAAGGGTGCAGTCGTCCACATCAAATAAACTCATGTAAGCACCATACCTATTTTTTAAAAATAAATTCTGAAATAAAACGTGTTTACTTTGGAAGGGATGCAGCTGGCCAAAATAATCACGTTTCCATGAATTCTTGCAACCATGCGGGGATTGATTGCTGTTGGCTGGGTCCCGGGGAGAGAAAGTATGATGTTGTGGATATCTGAAACGTTCAATGACCCCGGGAAATACATTACTGATGATTGGAGGGGCCAGGTACTACGCTAAAGAAATTTTATATTTTATTCTGGTACCCCATTTTAACCATTCCTCAACTGTAATTATCAAAGATTGTCTTCAGAAATGTGAACACATAAGAAAGACTGCTATACTCATTAAACTTCGTTTGTAAGGGTTGTGGATGAAAAAATTTGTTGCAGGCTGCAAGACATAACTTTTTTCAGCAAAATTTATTGTCCGTTAAGTCAACCCCTCTTCATGCACACACACACACACACACACCACACACACACATATATAATATATATATATATATATATATTATATATAAGGATATGTGCTTAATTGAAGTCATATCTAACTTTGAAAATTAATTAGTTAATAATTAATGAATTTAGGCGGGCATATATGTTCAAATGTAAGGCTATGCCCGCCTAAATTCATTAATTATTAACTAATTAATTTTCAAAATTAGGTATGACTTCAATTAAGCACATATCCTCCAAAAATTGTCGGCTTAAAGCCATATAAAAAAAAATAAACACATTTGTTTGTTTACTTAACTTCATATATATATACTAGCAAATATATGCACCCTCCGGGTGCAAGTATTTAAATTTTAATGTAATAAAATATTGTATTAAATTAGAAAGGCTAATGAAACTAAATAAGAATACAGATAAAAAGATTTGAAACAGAGGGAGTATAATAAAAAATGGAACAACTGAAACTTACTCTTCCATCACTCTCGTCTTTCATTGTTATTTTTTCTAATTTAAGTATTTAGTTATAAGAGGAAGTAAAGAATAAAATGAGTTATTTTATCTTGTTAATGGATTTCATTTAAGATTCATTGAAGAGATTTTTGCTTATATTCATTAAAATAAAACCAAACAGTTAGAAATCAATAACACTAAGCACATATTTATTAAATTCGATTTTTAAATATTAATATGCAAATTAGCCTTCCCGTTTACACTGTAAACCGCTATTTTGTTGTATATATAAATATAATTGCATGTTGTCAATATGTAGACATAGTTAACAGTATTAATAACGTATGACAATTTTATTAATAATTGAGGTTAAACAAAAATAAAATCATGGAGAATGTGATGTCTATAACTAAGAGAATTGTGACTTGAGTAGGAATATAGTTTCGGTTACAGACAGAAAAACACACAATCTCCATTATAATAAGATATATATATATATATATATATATATATATATATATATATAATAAACATGGAATTAGCCAGGGGATAAATGACACATGAGAAATCTAATAATATAATCTACATTCTGATGTTAATGCACCTTTTCTGTTATAAATTTAATTCATTTTTTTATTTGTTTGAATAAGCATAAAATTAAATCAATATTATGGTCATATGTGTTCCTGTGGTATACCAGAGCATTAAACATGTTATTCTATTATAAATACGTTTTATGTTCCTCTTTTATTTTCTATAAGTTTCTGAAAAAAATTGTTTTTTGGTGTTGTTACAGGCTATTCTATAAATTCCTCTTTCAAACATGGAGTCTATTTCTTGTTGGTTGTTATATATATATATATATATATGAGGGTAAGTAAACAAACAAATGTGTTTATTTTATATGGCTTTAAGCCGACAATTTTTAGAGGATATGTGCTTAATTGAAGTCATACCTAATTTTGAAAATTAATTACTTTATAATTAATGAATTTAGGTGGGCATATATGTTCAAATGTAAGGCTAAACAAATTGAGAATGTACATTCAGGGATTGACATTTTCTCAATTTGTTTAACCTTACATTTGAACATATATGCCCACCTAAATTCATTAATTATTAAGTAATTAATTTTCAAAATTAGGTATGACTTCAATTAAGCACATATCCTCCAAATATATATATATATATATATATATATATATATGTGTGTGTGTGTGTTGTGTGATAACCACTCTGCTTAGGACAGGATGTGACACAAGGAAAATTTTCAGGTGGAAATATATATATATACGCATATATATATACATATATACACACACACACACACATATATATATATATATATATATATATATATATATATATACACACACAAGGTGTGTCATAAAAGTATTTACCAAGATAGAAATGAACAATGAATGAAACATTAATTTTTTTTCAGGCCAGTTTTGAATTCAGTTTTTCTTCTCCGAAATTAGTTGCCACACATGGTTAAAAAACCCAGTTTACCCTATTTTCCCATAGCTTGGGGGAGGGGAAGAATAATTGGATTTGTATCTTTCCCAAGTGTATTTGTACAATGCAAAATGCAAACAGCCTTGTCAAGGATTTGAACTTGTATTGCCAGGTTCATTTCCACTACATCTTGTGTAAGTATTGAATAGAAAAATAAATTTATATCTACAAGATAGTTTAGGAAATTGTAGCGAGAGCAAACGGCAAAATTCACGAACCTGTGATGAGCCAACAACGGTCCATCAATCGAAGAGACTACGTGACTTGCCACTATAAATCGCCGCCTCAAGGGCACTCACGATTTTTACCTCCACAACTAGTCGGGCCCGTCACATGTTTTTTTCTTCCGCCCACATGTGCATCATGCCCCCGCTGTCTCTTCGATCGACGGACCGTTGTTGGCTCATCACAGTTTTGTGAGTTTTGCCGTTTGATCTCACAACAGAAATATCAACTTACCAAGTGTCGTCCCGAGAGTAGTTGACTACGAGATGGTGTGCATGTGGGTTGCACATAATAATTATCCAGTTTGATGCCGTTGTTTGCAAGTTTGTCGAGATTTGGTGAAATGATGTCTGGATTATGGTAGCCAATGTCACTCCATCCAAGATCATCCAAAAGAACAAAGACAATGTGAGGCTGAGGATTTCTCCATCGATAAGGGTTCCATGAGTAACCGAAGCAGATGATGAAAAGGGACGAGAGGACAATTAAGGTGAGGACAACTTTCTGAAGCTAAAAGAAAAGAAAAGAAAAAAAAAGGTGAAAATAATAAGATATGTTTGAGGAATAAAAAGAGTATGAAATAAGCCACAAAAAAACAAAACAAAAAAACAAGGAATAATAGGAACAGATAAACATAAAAAATAATAAATATATTTGAAAGATATAAAAATAGTAACCATATTAACAGAATATAAACATAAAAAATAATAAATATATTTAAAAATATAAAAATAATAACCATATTAACTGAATATAAATATTTATAAATTTAGGAATATTTAAAAAAAATCTATAAATCTATAAAAATTATTTGTAAATATATAAAAATAAAAATAAATAAATAATAAACATATAAAATGAATATAAATATTTATAGATTTATGAATTAAGGCAAGTACAACTTTCTGAAGCTAAAAGAAAAGAAAAAAAAAACAAGTGAAAATAATAAGATATGTTTGAGGAACAAAAAGAGTATGAAATAATCTAATAACCCCCCCCCCCAAAAAAACAAAAAACAAAACAAGGAACAGTAGGAATAGATAAACATAAAAAATAATAAATATATATTAAAAAAAATATAAAAATAATAACCATATTAACTGAATATAGATATTTATAATGGTTTGGAGGTTGATTTTGAAGGCTATCACAATGCAGGTGTAAAGAAAAAAAATAATTATAATTTTTTTTTCTTTACACCTGCATTGTGATAGCCTTCAAAATCAACCTCCAAACCAATATATACACAATGCTTCAAGCAAATTATAAAACTCTCTTAAATATCTATAAATTTAGGAATATATAAAAAAAATCTATAAATCTATAAAAATTATTTATAAATATATAAATAAAAATAATAAACATATAAAATGAATATAAATATTTATAAATTTATGAATTAAGGTAAGTACAACTTTCTGAAGATAAAAGAAAAGAAAAAAAAAACAAGTGAAAATAATAAGATATGTTTGAGGAACAAAAAGAGTATGAAATAATCCAATCCCTGCCCAAAACCCCCCCCAAAAAAAACAAGGAACAAAAGGAATAGATAAACATAAAAAATAATACATATATAGAAATAATAAACATATAAAATGAATATAAATATTTATAAATTCATGAATACCATATTTGACGGCATATAAGACACACACCCATTTCAGCAGGTCAGATTCAGGAAAAAAGTTTTAGTGTATTTAAGCATATATTGCCACCATACACTGTTAACCTTGATTATAACAATACCAGCAATAAAATAAGGATGCATAGAGTTTAGGGTAGATAAAAGAACTGAGCGTAAGCTGGGTTAGTAAGTATCATAGAGAAGATTAGCCTAGGCCTACGGGAGGTTCCAAACTTCAGCTACGATGTATAAGATGCAGGGCAATTTTTGAGCCAAAATTTTGGAAAAAAAATGCATCCTATATGCCGTCAAATACAGTATATAAAAAATTTATAAATGTATGAAAATTATTTATAAATATATAAAAATAAAAATATAAAAATAATAAACATATGAAAATATTAAATAGGAACAGATAAATATATAAAAACAAGAGTATGCAGAAATATTTTAATGACCAGCAGAACCTGTAGATATACCACAGTATGATCATTTAATTATTACAATGTTTGATATCTTTACTTAAGATCTATTGCAAATAGTTCAATATTTAAAAAGTATAATCTTGATTCAACTCTTTCTCGCTCTGTTTTTCATTCTTTCCTTCTTTTTATCTTTTCATAATGGTTGATTGAAACAGACTAGCATTATCGCTTCCATGCGCTCACCCCCTCTCTCTATCTTTCTGCTACTCTCTTTCTTTCTTTCTTTCTTATTAAATTTTTTCTGTGGAGCCTGTTCTTTTTCTTCCCTTTCTTACTTTATGATAAAAACAGAATGGTTCATTATTTAGCTGAGGTGAGGACACTCATAAGTATTTGGCGGATAAGCGAGACAAGATAATAAGGATTTACACTTTTGCATTTCATCTTGGATGATTTGGACAATCTCATTTTTAACCAGAGGGTGTTGCAAGATGATAACCGTTGTACAATTAAGGAATATTAGCTAATCTAGCTTGCTAACCATTACTCTACATGAGGTGCCAAACCCGCTAAATCTTAGTGAATTTGACATGGATCAGCTGGTATATTTGACATTCAAGAATATTCCATATTTGCATATGACACTGAGATATAATACAAATAATATGATATGAAAACAACATTATATTCCTAACCTCTAGGCATAATATAACCCTAGATGGGTTGACATGCTGTTAAAATCAATGAATAAATCAAAATGACATTATTACATGTAGCAAAATGTATTTTTCTGCTGAATTTTTCATCTATTCTAAATATTAAACAAGTGTCCAAAAAGTTCTGTAAAAATTATTCAAAAATAAATTCTTCATAATTAAAAAATATCTAGAATATACAAGTAGACATTTAATTAATGAAATTAGTCCTAATTTTTTAATTGCATGTTTATTTTATTTTATTTTATTTTTTATTATGAATAATTGAGCCTATTTTTTTGTAATTGCAAGCAAGAATGATTATAAATAATAAAATAATTTCATTCTTAGTATTATTTGTATTATTCAGACTATTGGACACATAGCCTAGTGGATAAAGGAGTTAGGTTAAGACAGTTCTAAGTGACAGTTATCTCTAGACTGCAGATTCAATCCTGGTCAGGGGCAGCAGTAACATAGAATAATAATTAACACAAGCTATACCCCAGCTATGGTTAGTGGAATGAGAACAGGATACCCCCGTGGACTGAATAAAGGGTTAGGTTAAAAGTTCTGTGATGGCTCCCAATAAAAATAAGAAGGTTCCTGATTCTGAGAAGGTTCCCGAGTCCGAGAAGGTCCCGAGTTGGATAAGAAATGCCTGAAGAAGGCCAGAGGGCATATCGGTCAAAACGTTATACAGAAAACAATGAAAATGAGGACAATAGTCCGAATAATACAAATAATAAGTCAGTCAACATTTGGGGAGCCACCCTTGACTGATAAATTATTTATTTATTCATTTATTGATCTACAAGGAAAAAAGAAGACAGGGCTAGGGTTAGGGGTTAGGGTTAGGGTTTAGAGTTAGTTTAATGGGAAAATGAATAAATAATTTATCTGTCAAGAGTGGTTCCCCTTTGTTTATGTTAGACTTATAGGAAATAACCATTATTTGTTACATGAAACCATATAAATGAGTGCAAATAAATGACTTTTATTAGACAGAAATAATTACGTGAAACATATTATTATTAAATAGAAATACACAAATTCATATGAGTGCAAATTATTAGTACTAGCAAATATATGCACCCTCCGGGTGCAAGTGTTTACGTTTTAATATAATATATTATATTATATAAGAAAAGCTAATAAAACTAAATAAGAATGAAGATAAAAAGATTTGAAACAGAGGGGAGTATAATTGAAAAATAGAACAACTAAAACTAACTCTTCCATCACTCTCATCTTTCATCGCTAAATTTTCCTAATTCAACTATTTAGTTTAAATAGGAAGTAAGAATATAATTACAGTTATTTGTTCTTATTAATCGATTTCTTTTATGATTTATCCTCGAAACTTTTGCTCATATTTATTAAAATAAAACCAAACAATCCCCAATCAATAATACTAAGCACATATTTATTAAAATCAAATTTTTAATATCAATATGCAAATTAGTCTTTCCGTTCACATAATAAACCACCATTTTGTTGTATATATAAATACAATTGTATATTATTATGATGTAGATAAGGCCAACAGTATTAATCGTATAAAACAATTTTATTAATAATTGAAGTTTAAATAAAAACAATATCATGGAGAATGTGACGTAAATATCTAAGGAAATTATGACTTGAATAGTAATATAGTTTCGGTTACAGACAGAAAAGCACACAATCTCCATTATAATAAGATTAGATAGGAATACTTGAAACCATACAACTGTGATTACCCAATCTGTTTTACTCATGTGCTGAGTTGCCGGGGGGGGGTGATGAACCAGGAACCTTGCGATTCCTAGGCAGGTGCTCAACTGACTGAGCTAAACTGTCCCCTAACTTTTGCCCCAACCTGTATAAGTCAGGCCTAAACTTCTTGTAAAATAACTATTGTAAAATGACTAATGGGACCTTGGAAATTCATAAGTATAACCTTGAGCCAATGTACTATAATGACGAGAATATCAAGTTACCAAAAATCGTTTGTGTAGTTTTTACTGTTCTCTTTTTTTTTTATCAACATAAAAAAAAGAAAAAGATAAACTTTTTTTTTTCAAATGGTAACAGTTCATAAACATTTCTAGCAATGTGATACTCGATAATAATTTGAAATCTTTAAATGTAGTTTATTGTGAAATAACAGAATCAGAAGTTCAAAAGTCAACTAGTTCTGTTGACTAGGGCAGTAGAATACTGATGCTGCAGACTGCACCCCATTTGGGCTACCTGTTGACCGAGAATAGTGACCCATAATGCCTGAGAATGGGATCCTGGTAGCTAAACAGTCTATGACTCAGGTACGAAGTGGTCATGTGCTCTGTTGAATAGGGCAGTAAAATACTGATACCATAGGTATGCAGCTGTACCCCATTTGGGCTACCTGTTGACCGAGAGCGGTAACCCGTAATGCCTGAGAATGGGATCCTGGAGAATGGGATCCTGGTAGCCAAACAGTCTATGACTCAGGTACGAAGTGGTCATGTGCTCTGTTGACTAGGGCAGTAAAATACTGATACCGTAGATATGCAGCTGCACCCCATTTGGGTTACCTGTTGACCGAGAATGGTGACCCTGGTGACTCAGGTACTAAGTGATCATGCGACCTGCAACAGTCCACTTTGACCATTACTTGGGCTAGATGGGTGGTTGGAGAGGCCTGATCCAATCAATCAGCTATCCTAGCACCTATATGATTAAGTTCCGACTGTATTCTTTAAATTGCTCTTATGACAAACACCTAGTCACTTTTTATCATATAGCTTGCTATAGTTTTTTTTTTTAAAGAGTCTAAAAAAAATTTTTTTTATACCCATCAAGAATGAATAAAACAAAAACACTCTGGCATAAAATAATCCAACACGGATTGACATGCTGTAAAATCCAACCAACCAACCAAATTGATATTTTATAAGTAAAACAAGACTGATAAGTAAAATAAAAAGAAAGAGGCTAATTATCCCTTGGCCATTTGAGAATGATTTCCCAGCCAGAATCATTAGGTCAATTGGAAATTACTTTTTTTTGCTGATGAAGGGTTGGCAAATTATTTTGCCAATGATCTAAAAAAGATCAAACAATGACCTCGGAAGTTTCTCCAGGAAATGAAAAGAGACAATGGAAATTCCGGAAGGAGGAGGAGGAGGAGGAGGAGGAAGAGGAGGAGGAGGAATTTGTTTCCTTTTTTTTTTTTTTCAGCTAATGAAATATCTTTTTTTCTTTTTTTTTGATGAGGAATAAAGAATGATGTTAATCTGTGTTCATCTCATGCTCTCCTTTTGGTTTATTCAAAGAAACAAAAATAAAAATCTGTTCCTTCAACAAAAATAGAAGTAAAATGGTTAAATCAAACTTAACAGACCTAAATTCCACCATCATATGTCACCCCGCCGAAAGAAAAAAAATACCAAAAATCAGGGAATTAACTGAATTTAACTAAATTTTCAGTGTTTATACATTAATGAATAAAAGATATAATGCACCAGTTATTTTATTTAAAAACTTTTACATTTTTTCAGGTCAGTTAACTTTGAACCACGTATGTTTGAGGCGTAATAGATTCTCAAATATACATGTTTCAAAGTTAAATGACCTGAAAAAAATGTAAAAGTTTTTAAATAAAATAACTGGTGCATTATATCTTTTATCTATTCATATATCAACACTGAAAATTTCATTAAATTTGGTTAATTCCTTGATTTTTGGTATTTTTTTCTTTCGGTGGGTACATACGATGGTGGAATTTAGGTCCATTAAGTTGGATTTAACCAATAAAATTATTCTTTTCTAAAATAGAAATTTTCTTAGAGTATTCCAGTACCATTCACCCTTAAGTCTTTTTTACAAAATTTCATTCAACCTTTTATATTTCTGATCATTTTCATCAAATTCTTCTTGGTGTATAATTTTTGTAATAAATGAATAGATAATCCGTTGGGTTGGACAGCTGGGTCTCCCCACCGAAAAAAAAAGTTCTCCCTGCTACCAAAGTCCTCTGACCAAATCCTTGTCACCTGCAACAATCTTTTCTAAAGCCCTTTGTCAAAGCTCACTAGCCTCTTCTTCCTTGTCATACCTCAGTTCCTTCGTCAGCAAGATTGGAATGCAACTATCCCGGTGTGTTCAGGCAGGCCTTAAATAGTAATTCACTACCCTTACTAAAATCTCACATTTGGGTCAATCGCGCAGTGTAGTAATTTGCAAACATGCCAATGAGGTAGACAGACGCCAAGCCACGATTCACGATCAGGAGGATGCGAGTTCAATCTCCCTAATCTCCTGCTACACTCTGCCCTGATCTCATTTTGCATGCCAGACATATTTGTGCATGCTTTGAGCTACCACATGCATGATTTCTCTATATATCATTTTATGAGAGTATACAAACAGTTTGTTTGAGATGGCGATAGCCGACAATTTTTGGGAGAATATGTGCTTAATTGAAGTCATACCTAATTTGAAAATTAATTAGTTGATAATTAATGAATTAGGCGAATATATCTGTTTAAATGTAAGGCGTAAACAAATCGAGAAAAAGTCGGTCTCTGTATGTACATTTCAGCATATTATGCCTCATCAGCAGCGTTATAGACAGGAAGCCGCTTTGTGTGTGATTCGAACCCTAACTATATCATTTTATATGATTAGTTTTCCTGGTCCCCTTTAAAAGATTTTATTATAAAAAAATATCCAGTTACATTGAAAGAAAAAAATAAATATCCCCACAACCATAAAACAAAATAAAAAAATTACTAATTACTTTAATGGCAATGGCTCTTTAAAGTCTGGCAAAAATATGTAAATATTTGTCTAAATGGAGTCATTCACCCCCACCCACTTCGTGAATTTCATTCACTTCCAAAATAACTTAATTCACCCACAAATGAATTACTGACCGTTCAGAAGAAAGCACTGATTAACCCTTTCATGATAGCATTGCGGTTAGAACTTCTAAGTAAATGCTTTTAAAACTTTTGCCCAAGGCATTTAGAGTTGGACCCATGGAATACATGCATCTATAATAGCAAGAAATTTAAACCATAAATAAAATGCTGCGTTGAATTGATGTAAATTTCAATTTTTGACTTAAAATTTGCTAAATTGGTAACAAAACACACGTAACAAGAATAAATGAAATACTAGCAGGACCTGTGGGTATACCACAATATAAGTAAGTAAAGTAAAGTCTGTGGGGTTTCAGTTACAAACAGACACTGATTCTCCATTATATATAGATATTATATTATGCGGGCACACCTAAATGTAAGGCTAAACAAATCGAGAAAAATCAATCTCTGTATGTACATTTCGGCCTATTAGGCCTCATCAGCAGAGCTATAGATAGAAAGATCGCCTTGTGTGTGATTCGAAACCCGACTGTCAAGCTGACAGGCGAGTACCGTAACCTCTACACTAACTGGACCTTCTTAGATTTTCCGTTTTGCTTAGAAGTAGGTTCCTATTCCTCTTATAGTGACTTCTTGTGCACGACAGTATGAGAAAGTAAATACACACGCGGTGTGTTTATGATATGGCTTTATTTACTGGACCATTTTAATTATTATAATGTTTGCTTAAAAACTATTGCCAAATAGTTCAATATGTAAAAAATATAATAATCTTGATTTAACTCTCTTTACTAGTAGGGCCTGTGGATATACCATAGTATGATGATTTAATTATTACAATGTTTTATATATTTACTTAAGAGCTACTGCCAAATAGTTCAATATATAAAAAGTATAATAACCTTGATTGAACTCTCTCTCACTCTTTTTTTTTCTTTCCTTCTTTTCATCTTTTCATTAGGTTCGATTGAAACAGATAAGCATTATTGCTCCCTCTCTCTCTACTTTACCCTACTCTTTTTCTTTCTTATATTTTTTTGTGATGCATGTCCTTTTTCTTCACTTTCTTTGTAATAAACATGGAATAGCCCATTATTTAGCTGAGGTAACGACACTCAAGAAATAAGAATTCGGTGCATAAGCAACACCAGATAATCAAGATTTACATTTTTTGCATTTCATCTTGGATGATTTGGACAGTCTTATTTTTAATCAGTGGATATTGCAAGATGATTATAATTAAGGAACACAAGTGTTAACATATAGATTATATATATATTACAACTGAAAAAAAAGCTAAGTAAATAAATTCTTCTATTTGACTGTTACAATATAGCAATATTCACTGCAAGTTAACCAGACAAGATTATATATATATATATATATATATATATATATATATATATATAAATTCAAACCCATTCTCAACAGATATTACAAAGGTAAGTGACGGATTTTATCTTCTCTAATAACTTATAGAATAATTATATTAACTTGATGCTTCAAAGGAGTCTAATAATAGATGAGGAAAACTTTCTATCAGGAACCCCACTCTCAAAAAGTGTTTTAATACTTTTGAGAGGGGTCCCTTGGAAAGGATTTTTCATTTATCCTCATTTCATTCATTTTTATTTCATCCATTCATCCATTTTACCATCAATTTTTAACTATATATATAACTATATATATTTTATAAAAAAAGAAGAAGGTCCGCAAAATGTATCGTTCTCAGAAAAAATGTTTTATTCTTTTTATTTCACATACGCAACACATGTTTCTGGTATCTTCTTCAGGCTTTGAGCAATACATATATTGATATACATGTATATATATACACATATACACATATATATATACATAGGTTGTGCGTGTTTCTGTAATTTTTCTGTTATGGTTGTTTAATAACAGTTGAACGCTACGTTATTCTTTTCAATATTTGCGTGCGATTTGCACGTGACCTGCATGTGACCTGCGCGCAAAAATTGAGAAAAAAAATGATGATGTAACTAACGTTTCACAATCTTTGCACGTAAGTCGCACGCAGGTCACGGCTTATATATATATATATATATATTATATATATATATATACACCTGCACACGCACACACGTGTGTATGTGATTAATAAATACAATTAAAACATTTTATTACCTATTTTTTTTTTAAATTGTCTCACCTATTAATTGGTTTAACATGTTTTATATAGCTTAATCTCTTTATTTAAAAAAAATTCCAAATTTACTATATTCTGATTTTCATTATCCTTGAAATCAAGTACTATTTTACTATACACAATGAAAAGTTGTCGTCAGGGTGGCCTAAAGTCGGTATCAGCCAATCAGCAAGGGAGTCTATCCCCTTTTCACTAGTGCTAGGCCAAGGAGATTATTTTAGCATCTCAGGTGGAGCACCACACCTACCATCAGCTCCCTACTTTACCGCACAGTTCCCTGAGCTACTCATATGCTGCTATTGAACTAGAAACCTTGTGGTTTCTAACCAAACGTTCTACCAACTCCTGACATTTTCAGACTAGACTGTCTGTCTGTCTGTTTGATTACCTGATCCAGTCTCTCGTTCATTTCGAGTGAGCAATCATTGAAATATTTGAGGAAAAATGTAATCGAATCTTATTCAAAAAAGTTGACACCAGAGACAATGATGTCATAGTCGATAAAATAAAAGAATTAATAATGGACACAGGTTAAAAGTTGTTTTTTTTGGTTTTTTTCTCTCTCAAAATGGTTTCTTCGTCACAACTAGTTATGAAATGACTCATTGAGATAAAGGAAAATAGTCAAACTTGTGATTATGAATAAAATCGTGGGTGGGGTAGTGTGGGGTAGTGTAGGGTAGTGTTGGGCGTGGGTGGGGTAGAGATATTTCAAATTTGATTCTGACATCTATGAATTAACAGACAAAAAAAAAATTAAAGTTTTTTGATAGCTTCTAAATTTAAAACTGTCTGACAGGTGCTCGTGTCAGGCACGAAAAGTTGAAAAATAATAATAATAATAATAATAATAATATAATAACAACAACAAAAAAACAGTATAAAGACGAATTCATTAATAAATTTTATATTCATTTCTTTTATCATTTTCAATTCTTAATCTTCTATTAAATTCTTTTTATTTTATTTATTTATTTATTTATTTTATTTCTAAAATCAATTTTGAAACTTTTTCCCTAAAGATGAGTTTGAAGCTGAGATTAAAAAAAAAACCCAAACAAACAAAAAAACAAAAAAACAAACAGGAAATAAAATAATTCATTTTGGAATGAATAGCAAATTTCTGAAGAAGAGTTTAAAATCAGAATCAATTATCTCATCAAATCTACAAATTTTCTATCTTGTCCGTTATACTAAAAGCTCTCAGCTTGAGATTTCTCAATTAGATTTCTCAAGAGATTCTATTAAGATATTGCCAAAGGTTTTCACATTGAATACTTCAAATTTATTAGATAACTGAACAGTGTGAATATTTCAGATGAAAAATAAAAAAAATTGCATCTGGTGGTGAGGCTTCATTTCTGGAGATCTGGGAAATGTGGAGGTCATCCCTTCATTGCTATTACTCCCAAGTTTAACTCTGACCTTTGGAACTCGTGTATGGGTCAAATAGATCTGTTTGAGATGATGTAGGGATGTCCAGAAATATCTCTGAGATAAAAAAGACAAACAAAAATTAAATGCTATTTCTCTGAATGTTTGAGATGAGGCTTGAAGATTAGTATTATTTGCGTTATTCGGACTATTGTCCCCATCTTCATTGTTATTTATACAATCGAGTCTGAGAAGCCCGAGTTCAACAAGAAATACCTGACTATCAGCCACGTTGTACAAATAGCAATGAAGATGGGGACAATAGTCCAAATAACGCAAATAATACTAAAAATTAAATGGTTTTTGAATTTTTCTTCCTTTAATAAGAATGAAACCATTACCGAACCTTGTATAAAGTCTAAAATTAGGACTCAGATATTAAGGCACCATGGAATGATTTTTAAAGTTATATATATGTTATAAAAATGGAATGAAACCAGGTTGCATGACTGCATGTATATATATTTTCAACCAAATTTCAATATTAATGTAAAAAAGAATTTGATGCAATCGCCTTTTGAATAGAAATTGGCTCTAAATAAATCAATCAACCACTCCCCCATGAATCATATGTAGTTTGAAACTAAAACAGCTTTTGGGGTTGAATTGTTTTTTGACTCACAAGAAATTGAACAAATTATCCATCATGTATATATGAAATTACAGTCGATTACTAGGGGCCGGGTTAGCTCAGTCGGTAGAGCGTTCGGCTAGAAACCACAAGGTTCCTAGTTCGATACCAGTCCTCGCCAACTCAGCGTATGAGTAGCACAGGGATCTGTGCGGTAAAGTAAGGAGCTGATGGTAGGTGTGGCGCTCACCTCAGATGCCAAAACAATCTCCTTTGTCTAGCACTATTGAAAAGGGGATAGACTCCCTTGCTGACTGGCTGATACAGACTTTAGGCCGCCCACGACTTTACTTTACTTTACTATCTACATATTGATATTGCTTCCTGAATTCTGATTATGAAAAAGGCCAAAGTCATTTATTCCAAAAGGTTTAGCTTACAATACTCTAAATAATACAAATTATCAAACCTCATCACAAAAATTCAAAGAAATTTCTTAGCTTACAGTCAAGTTTGTATTGGTTTGGTGTTACAGTTGTTCAGCATTCATTTTTGTCTTGTGATCTCTTGATATCTAATTTATGAAGAGAAACCCTACACCCAGCTGCAAAAAAAAAAAATAAATAAGAAAAAGAAAACTCATCTACCCACAGATATACTGTATTCTAAGGTTTGTTGCCTTCATTTTAAATAGTTTTAATTATATTCCCTCCCCCCTACCCATTTACCTTTTCAATATAAAACAGAATGTACAAACACTTAAATCAATAAACTTCTGAGGAAGTCTCAACCAATAATGAGACGAAATATCAACTGAAAATAGTCGTTTGCATTGTTATATCCACATTTTTCTCTACTCTCGACCACATTTTGTCAGATTTATTCAATCTTTCACTCCTCATATATATATATATATATATATATATATATGTGAGGTATCCAAACTTGGTAGTAAGGGATGATTCTATATGTGATTTCTAAGACACACCATATTATTATTGTATGATCCAGTATATACAAATACAGTGAATCTTTAAATCACTACAGAGAGCTCAATGTATAATAATCTTTTTAGATTATATTTTAGATTATATACAATTTTGGTTGAAATAAATTTATTAATGGAATAACGGTGTTGAGTTTTTCCTTCCTTTCAAAGATATATATATATATATATATATATATATATATATTCAATAGAACAGATATTTGGTGGTGGGAATGTGTGGATATGTATGTGTGATAGTTTTTTTGGGAACAAAGATTTAGAAAGGTTTTCCCAGATTCTCTGATGACCAGAAATATATAAATAGAAAAATATAATTACATATGCAGTTTATTTTTAAAAGATTTAAAACTATTTGTTTTGGTCAATTTCGAAGCGATCCGCCATTTTGGCTGTTTTTCAATGGTTTTAGGCGCTTGTTTACAATTTTAATGTAACATTTGGGATGGAAAAAAAAATTACCAAAAATCAGGTAATTATCCGATTTTAATGAAATTTTCAGTATTGATTTAACAATTAATGAATTTTATAATGCATTAGTTATTTTATTTCAAAACTTTGATTTAGTATTTTTTGCTATGAAAAATTAATATATAAAAGTCATTTAAAATAAAAATTTTCGGATTTTCAGTTTAAAATGTTATATTTTTAGATTCTAAAAATAAATATCTATTTAATGCAAACTAATTTTTTCGAAAAATTTCTTGTTCCACCATACGAATTCCGAACCCCTCCGCATGGTTCGTAATTTCTCCTAATTTCTCGTTCCTATTTTTACTGCATCAGCTGCTGCAAGAGAATGTTTGGCAGTTGGTTGTCGGTGATTCCCATTTATGGTGCTGCCTCTTTGATTCCCTTATTCTGTGATTTCATCCAGAAAGAAAGGTTGCCTTGAAGACCTTATGTTGGCATGCCTTCTTGTTTGCCACTGGCGGTGATAACTGTTTTCATAACAGATAAAAGTTCTCTTTAAGGAGCAACTCCTCTGTGGGTTTTTTTTTTTCGGCAACACCCCCATAAAGATCAGTTTGCAGAACATAAGGGTCTTTAGAATATGATAGTCTTCAATCTTCATCATATGGTTGCTCATCATAAATGAGATTTTTACAGCCTGTCTTTAAATACTTGTGGAACTAGATGACTTGAGGATTTTGGGGTTTGTGATCAAGTCAGTCCAGGGCCTATTGAAAATGATAAGAGAAAATTTACGTGGCACAGGTAAATATATATATATATATATATATATGAGAAGTAGATACACAAGTGATGTATTTATGATATGGCTTCTTTTTTTTTTTTTAGTCATATATATAATCTACGGATTCCATCCAAATGTAAAAAAGTCATCCAGAAAGGTCGAAAAAATCATTAATAAAATTGTTAAACAGTAGACATGCCTTTGTTTAATTTTACATGTATAAATAAAAGAATGCTGCCCAAATATATATATATATATATATTATATATGTATATATGTATATATAATAAGGGACACCGAGGAACAACCAAAGGATTCTATCCAACACTAAGGGACACTGAGGAACAACCAAAGGATTCTATCCAACACTAAGGGACACTGAGGAACAACCAAAGGATTCTACCCAACACTAAGGGACACTGAGGAACAACAAAAGGATTCTATCCAACACTAAGGGACACTGAGGAACAACCAAAGGATTCTACCCAACACAAAGGAAACCCGAGGAACAACCAAAGGATTCTACCCAACACTAAGGAACTCCGAGGAACAACCAAAGGATTCTACTCAACACTAAGGAACACCAAGGAACAACCAAAGGAAACAACTGAGAAAAACAGCACGGACAAGACTGGGGCAATGACACAACATAGCTTAGTCCCATTTGTAACATCAAAAGTGAATGATGACTCCCCACTTAGTAACACAGAAGCTCTCGTACTGTCATGGAAAGAGATAATAACATCTAACATCTTATATATAAAAGTAAAAAAGTAAAGTCGTCGGGGCGGCCTGAAGTCGGTATCAGCCAGTCAGCGAGGGCGTCTATCCCCTTTTCAATAGCGCTAGACCAAGGAGGTTGTTTTTAACATCTGAGGTGGAGCGCCACACCTACCATCAGCTCCTTACTTTACCGCACAGATCCCTGTGCTACTCATACACTGAGTTGGCGAGGACCGGTATCGAACTAGGAACCTTGTGGTTTCTAGCCGAACGCTCTACCGTCTGAGCTAAGGTTTTATAATTTGCTTGAAGCATTGTGTATATATTGGTTTGGAGGTTGGTTTTGAAGGCTATCCCAATGCAGGTGTAAAGAAAAAATAAGGTAACAATGGTGTTGTTTGTTAACCTGTGATTTATTCTTAATATTAATATTTCGAGATAAAATCTCTTCTTCAGAAGAACACTGGAACTGAAGTAGTTGTCATCTTGCTATGGCATTTTTAGTTAAATGAAAATTTTTTTTTTTTAAGTTACAGATGGTACTTTTTTTTATATATTAAATTATATATATATATATATATATATATTATATATATATATTATATATATCAATGTGTATGGTTGGCACTATTATACTTGAAGAAGCGGTAGTAATCCAACATACAGTGTTATTAGAAGAGTGCTCAATATCCGTGATAGAGCATTAATAGATAAATAAATAAATAAATGTTTTAGTTTATATTTATTTGCATTGGAACAATTTTGCAACCATTGGTTTCTTGTTGTGTACCAGTCATCAGGCAATGAAATGTTTTGCACTGATGACTGCTACACAGCAAGAAACCAATGGTAGCAAAATTGTTCAATGCAAATAAATATAAACTAAAACATATATATATATATATATATATATATATATATATATATGATTTGTGGGCCATCCTTTAGGTTTCAAGCAAGCTTGTCCAGCAGAAATCCTTGGTAAAGAATCCTTTGGTTGTTCCTTGGTGCTCCTCATTCTTGCAAGTGTCTCCTCGTCAATGATTGTAAATGGATGTCTCTCAGTATCAGTGATTAAGTAGTCAATCAGCCATGCATTTGGGCTGTTGATTGGCTGAGGTCTAAACCATGTGACTTCGCTTTGTCTATAAATTTAAGTGGTGTATTGTAGCACACCTTATATCAAAAATATTCCAACAATATATAATTACATTGATTCATCTGTTTAGGATCCCAACAAGAATTTCTCAGTTATATCCATTATATTGATGATTTTGACACTTAAAAATATCACTCAGCCAGAATTCAGATCTGTTAAAATAGTTAAGTTGTGAATTTGACAGTAAATTGCTTTATTCCCTAACAGCATTTTAATTGTATATCTATGTGTTGTTTCTGACAGCTAATGGTTACATTACATGATAATTTTAGTTATATATATATATATATATATATATATATATATATATATATTTGGGAGAATATGTGCTGAATTAAAGTTGTACCTAATTTTGAAAGTTAATTAATTATTTATTAATTAATTAACTTTCAAAAATTAGGTACGACTTCAATTAAGCACATATCTCCCAAAAATTGTCGGCTAAAAAAAGCCATATCATAATACATCGCTTATGTATCTATTCTCATATATATATATATATATATATATATATATATATATATATGAGTAAAGAAATAACAAAGACTTAGAGATTTAGCTTTATAGTCTATTTCAGGAGCTTTTAATGCTAAATCTCTAAGTCTTTTGTTATTTCTTTACTCATATATTTGCTCTGTGACTCTAACATTAAGAGCACACATTGAGCTCTCAAACTGCGACTTGGTTTTGTTTAAATCAAACTCCTTGTGTCGTAAGGAAGATTTCTTTTCTGGACTTTTGGATTATATATATATATATATATATATATATATATATATATATTATTGGCATTTCAGTCTCGGAAGACTATAATATATTTTTTGTGCTCCTGAAGTTACAGTGCCTCCTGTGACTGTGAAGTCCAATGTTTGAAAAACATTCTCGACCACAGATGTTGCATTTGACATATATATATATATATATATATATATATATTTATGTATATTTGTGTGTATACACACAGTGTATAAATATTATTTATTATTAAATTTTAAACCCTACTCTTTAATGCACATACATTCGTATGCAGATTGTTTTGTTGGTTTTTTTCATTGATAATAATTATCTTCTAATCATTATAATTATGCTTATTACAGGTAATTAAAATTCTTCGCCAGTAAATTACTTTTCAGAGTATAAACAAATTTTTATGTCTCTCTTTTTCGCATTCAACATATATATATATATGAGAGTCGGCTGAAAAGTTCATAGGCTGACCAAAACACTTTCATGGAATTTGACCAAATGAGGTTTATTATTAAACATCGTCCACTTTTTGGTCTGCACACTTCTATTGGTATTGCAGAGTGCTTGGATCCCAATGGTAAAACAAGTCACCAACAGCAGATATGACGTCAGCCTATGAACTTTTCAGCCCATTCTTATATATATATATATATATATATATATATAATATATAATCCAAAAGTCCAGAGTAGAAATCTTCCTTATGACATAGAAGTTTTTTTTAAAAAACCTTCACAATTTGCAGAGCTCAATGTGTGCTCTTATTGTTAGTGTCACAGAGCAAATTTATAAGTAAAAATATAACAAAAGACTTAGAGTTTTTGCATAATAGTCTATTTCAGGAAGCTTAGACAAGGTGTCTAACTCTCCCAAATCATCAGATGCAAATGATAAATTCTTTATAACTTTTAAGGCATTTGAAAACAGATTTTTTTTTTCCGCATCTGATGATTTGGGAGAGTTAGACACTTTGTCTAAGCTTCTTGAAATAGACTATAATGCAAAAACTCTAAATCTTTTGTTATATTTTTACTTATAAATTTGCTCTGTGACTCTAACAATTAAGAGCACACATTGAGCTCTGCAAACTGTACAGTTTTTAAAAAAAACATCTATGTTGTAAGGAAGATTTCTTCTCTGGACTTTTGGATTATATATATATATATATATATATATATATAATATTAAAAAATTGCATTGAATTAAAATAAGATAAAAAAGAATAAGCTAAAAAGCAGATTTTCATTCAAGCCATAGAAAAATTTAAAAAGCAAAGCAAAAATCGAAGCTGTTTTAAAACATGCTTTGTTTTTTATAAGTTTCAATTTTACAAACCCTAAACCAAATTTTTATTTATGAATGGATTAAGATTTAATCAAAGAAAAGATTATTAATCTAAGAATGATTTTGTATAAACACAATGTTCAGGTCACAGAAACCTTGGTTTCTGTTTAGGTGTTTTTTAAAAATTACCTTAAAATAAGTATTTTTTACCCAAGAATTCAAACATAGTTTCGGAGCTGAAATCATTACCACTAGTTCAAGGGGGCTCCAAGAATTCATGGTCAATCAACTGAAGATGTCTTATTTAAGGTAATTTTAAAAAAACACCTGAACAGAGCCCAACATTACTGTGGCTAGAACATTGTGTTTATACATAATAAAGAAGAGAACAACAGTCTGAAATATCAAAATTATTTATATCAAGTCTCATCTCATAAATATATACAAGTATAAGTATCAACATGATGATACCTTAAAGTTAAGTAATACTGCAAACTTTACAGGCATAACAATTATAATTTAACATGTTCTTCAAATTGAAAACTTTGGGAATGAAACAAAAGTTTTTATCATCAAAATTCAATTATCTTGAAAAATATGTGAGATATAATTATTTGGTATTTTTTCTCAGTTTTTAATGAAACTTAGATGATACAATTTTTTTATTTATACTTAAACTGATCCTCTTTACCCAGAACAGGTGTAACCAATCATAAAATTAGAAAATATTCCACCATTTTTATATTTACTTCCTCAAATATCTCAAGTAGTAGAAAAAGTAGATAGTATATTTAGATATATAACCTCATTTTATAGAGTTATTTTTTAATTACAGGTATGTTTATGAAAATAATTTTTTTTTAGCTAATTTAAAAAAAATGTATGTTTTTGCATTTTTAGGGCGTGTCATCAATACAACACTATTTATTTTAGGTAAAAAGGTTTACTAAGAATGAATATATCCAATTTTTGATTAGAAGTTAAACAATATAATGAAAAGAAAAAGTTAACATGTTTACCTAGTGAGCAATGACACATATCCTACTTTTTTATATATATATATTATGAGATGAAAATATAAGTCTGTGTAATGTGAAAATAGAAAAGATATTAGAAACCACCCCACCCAAATAAATAGTTCTGTTTTAGTCTTGCAAATATTTCTGTTATTTTTTATTTGTATTTTTGCTTGGTCCTGAAGTTGTATTTGGTTTGATACATATCTTACTTTATATATATAATATATATATATATTTATGAGATGAAAGTATAATTCTGTGTTGTATGAAAATATAAAAGATAAATTAAAAAACACCCCACCTAAGCAAAGAGATCTGTTTTACTCTTGCAAACATTTCCCGACTATTTTTTTTTTTTTTTGCTTGGATCCCGAAGTCTAAGAGTTGAATTTGGTTTTGAACTTTTAAAAGTAAGTTATGCATACCAACGGCTTAAGTGTTGAAGATGATGAAGAAGAAGCTGAGGCGGGTTGACAGAGCGACATGATTTTTCAGATGTTGCAGTTGTGGCTGGTCAGCCAGAGGAATGAAGTTCTTATAATAAAAGCTGCCATTCATTTGTTAGACAGAAAAAAAAGTGAGAAATTACAAGAGGTTGTAAGTTTGTGTGTGTGTTCTTTTATATATCTTTTGAAAGTGAGTACAGGAGAGAGAGAGAGTATGTATTTTTTTTTTTAAAAGGCAGTCTGCGATAGCATAAAGGAGGGGGGGTAGAAGAAGAAGGAATTAGTGCCATTCAGTGTTCAGCTTGTTTTCTAGTTTGGGTGAGTTAGAACTGGTGCGAACTTGTTTTCTGAATTTGCAAGAGAGGAGGAGGAAGAGGAGGAAGAGGGGGAGAGAAAAAAGGTGAATGAAAGGAGTGAGAAGAAAGGAGAAAAAAAAACAGATAAAAAGTATAATTGTATGAGAGAGAGAGAGAGAGGAAGGGGGGAAGAAAGAGATAGTGATGGTAAAAAAAGAAGCCAATGAAAAGAATGGAGAATGTGGGGTCAAAAGGATAAATTGATATATATATATATATAGAGAGAGAGAGAGAGAGAGAGAAAGAAAGAGTGATGGTAAAGAAAAAAGAAAAAAACAAATAGAAAGTATAATTGTGAGAGCGAGAGAAAGAGAGAGAGAGAGAGAGAGAGAGAGAGAGAGAGAGAGGAGAGTGGAGGGGGAAGAAAGAGATATTGATGATAAAAAAGAGGCCAATGAAAAGAATGGAGAATGTGGGGTCAAAAGGATGAATTGATATATATATATAGAGAGAGAGAGAGGGAGAGAGAGAGATATTGATGGTAAAGAAGAAAGGAAGACAACAAATAGCAAGTATAATTGTAAGAGAGAGAGAGAGAGAGGGAGAGAGAGAGAGAGAGAGAGAGAGGGAGAGAGAGATATTGATGGTAAAGAAGAAAGGAAGAGCAAGTAGAGAGAGAGAGAGAGAGAGAGAGAGAGAGAGAGAGAGAGAGAGCTATAGTTATGATAAAGGAGGAGGCCAATGAAAAGAAATAGAGAATGTGGGGCCAAAAGGAAAGGAAGAAATAGAAAGAAAAAAAAAGGAAAAATAAGCGAGACAAAGAAGTTCAAAGATCATAGATAAGAAAAATAAAAAGTAAAGAAAAAGACAAAAAAAAAACAAAAAGGAAGAACAGAGAGAAAAAAAAAGGAGTCTTGGTGAGAAAAAGCAAAACATGCAGAGGTGGTGGTGGTGGTGGTGGGTAAGTATGTGTGTGGGAGGTGAAACAAAATTTCGACCCTATGAAGAAACAAAGATTGTCAAAGAAAAGATGGAGAAGAAGCTGAGATGCAGTGAAAAGATAAATAAACAAATAAATAAATAAATAAATAAAGAATTTTCTTAAAGATTTGAAAAAAAAAAAATGAAAACAAATAAAGATTTTTTTAAAGATTTGAAAAAAAAAAGCAGGAAAAAAGAATTATGTCAGCAAATAGATAAGAAAAATTTGTTGGAACAATCATATAGGTGATAGGGATTGACTTGACTAGCTGATTGAAGTGTTGCATGTCATGGACTGCTCAGCCACCAGGATTCTGTCTTAAAGCATCTTGGATTGCTACCCACAGCCAACAGGTGGCTTCATTTTTTTTCAAGTTAGTAGTAGTGTGAGTAACTAGAAGGGGAACTCATAGAAATTATGTTAAGGGGTGTGGAGGCTTGAGAAAAACTGGAACACAAATACATCACCCCTGATGATGGCATTTTGAAGTGCTGAAAGTACTTAGGATAAAAACTTTGGTGGACTAATCCACGGATTCCATCCAAATGTAAAAAAAAAGTTGGCCAGAAGGCTCGAAAAGATTGTTAATAAAATTGTTAAACAGCAGACGTGCCTTTTGTTTACTTTTACATGTATAAATGAAAGAATGCTGCCCAAATACAAATATATATATATATATATATATATATATATATATATATATGTTGTGTATGTGTGTGTGTCTGAATAAAAAGGCCTTAAATACCAGGGGTATCATGATTATGGACCATTTCCACTTGTGGGTATATGAGGCCCACCGAGTTTCGTCAGACCACTTCTTTATTCAGACTGGCAAATAGCCAAACTCAGCTTACATTTATACATTCCTCCCCACCCCCTGAGGTGATATAAAGATTCTAGTATTTGCAGTTTTTGTTTATTTTTTTCTTTGTGTCGAATGTGCGTCTTTTCCGTTAGGATATTTTGGTAATTAGAGTGTGGACATGCATGTAATTTTATACATCAAACAATACAAACCATCCTTAAATAAAATTAATTTTCAATGCAGTACTCACATTTTCAAATGCCTATAACACTTTTCCTATCAATTCTCCTTCTCCCAGCCTCTACATCCATTAATATACTTTGAAAAAAAACTGGAACACATCACCCCTGATGATGGCACTTCGAAGTGCTGAAAGTACTTGGAATAAAAACTTTGGTGGACTAATCCACGGATTCCATCCAAATGTAAAAAAGTTGGCCAGAAAGCTCAAAAAGATTGTTAATAAAATTGTTAAACAGGAGACGTGCCTTTTGTTTCATTTTACATGCATAAATGAAAGAATGTTGCCCAAATACACACACATTTATATATATATATATATATATATATATATATATATATATATTTGAAGAAACAATGATACCTTGTTTCATAATCTGTCTCTTGCCACTTCCAAATCAGCCTTCATCTATCATGTCAAAGGAAATGTCAGCAGCCAAAAAGTTACAAATTCTTCACCCCCCGCCACCTTAATGTAACTGGCACAATTATTTAGAGATAAAAACAAAAAAAGAATTTCTACATAAATTACACAACTGCACTAACTTTGACACTATTCTGAATGGGGCCAGATTACCCAGCATTTTCATGACACTTAACTTATATACAGGGTGAATATAAAGTAGCTCCCTAATTTAAAAATCTTATAATTTATTTCTGAATCATTATTCTTTTACAAGAAATGAATATGAGAATAACACACATAACATGGAGTTTTATTTAAAATTTTAGGACCATATGACCTTTAGGCACCCCTTTTTGATCTCGATTATGAAAGGACATGTTTTTCAGTTACACCGTCAATATCCGGTTGTTTTAACAGACGATTTTTAGATTTTTTTTTTTAAATTAAAAAACTAACCCATAACCCTAACCCCTAACAAACAACCGAATATTGACGGTGTAAATGAAAAACATGTCCTTTCTTAATCGAGATCAAAAAGAGGTGCCTAAAGGTATTATGGTCGAAATTTTTTTTAGACACTAGTATTTGCCCCCAGCCTCTCAAGCTGCTTGGGTATCATATCAACTGATCTTCCCAGGAATTCTTGCAGAATTGCAGAAATAGATTCTTTTATCCATCCTTTAAGTTCTTTCAAAGTCGTTAGTTTCATAGAGTAGACTTGCTCCTTCAACCAACTCCAAAGAAAAAGGGACCATATGACCTTTAGGCACCTCTTTTTGATTTCGATTAAGAAAGGACATGTTTTTCATTTACACCGTCAATATCCGGTTGTTTTAACAGACGATTTTAAGATTTAAAAAAAAAATTATAAAACTAATCCCTAACCCTAACCCCTAACTCTAACCCTAACTCTAACCACTAAACATAATTCCTAACAAACAACCAGATATTGATGGTGTAAATGAAAAACATGTCCTTTCTTAAGCGAGATCAAAAGGGGTGCTAAAGGTAATATGGTCCGAAAAAAGTTGCAGGGTGTTAAATCAGGGCTTCTGACCAGCCACTCATGCAGACCACGTCTACCCATTCATCTCCCAGGAAAATGGTGATTCAGCTATTCATGAACAACAATAGCAAAATGTGGAGGAGCACCATCTTGCATAAAAATCAAGTCTTCATAATTCTCCCAAGTATTGACAACTGGCCAGATTTCATCTTGCAACATAGAGAGTTACTATACAATCACCCTGTATATAAACAAAAGTTTAATGCAAAAATCTAATTACCAGTAATAAATGGTTTGATTTGGTTTGGTTTGTTTTACGGCATATCAACCTCAGTGGATCATTTAATGCTGATAAAGTCTTGAAATAAATTAATTCTTAATGGATACTCAATTTTTTTTAGAAACACATTTTTCCATTTTTAACCCATAGATGGGACCCTAACAGGTACTACCACTCCGGGTCAGAGTGAACCAGGGAGCAATGGTGATGAAGGGGTGCTCCACATTCCCCAAACCTCCAGAACTGGAAGCTCACCATCAGAAAGAGTAGACCTGTAGACCCTCAGCCACTACCTTCTAGCACCCACATGATAAAAAGGGTTGGGGCATGCCATAAGGGCAATGGGGATGGGGCAATCATATAGGTGCTAGGGCTTGACATGACCAGCCAATTGATGGGAGGGGGCTTTTCCAACCGACCGTCTAGTCTAAGTAAAGGTCTAAGTGGAGTGTTGTATGACATGGACTGCTCATCCACCAGGGTTCCATCCTCAAGCATCATGGGTCACCACACATAGCCAACAGGTGGCCCCATTGGGGGGGGGGGTTCTTACCCCTCTGCAGATATGCAGTGGGTGTATTCTAAAACCCCAGATGACAGAGCTTGGTAATAAATGGAAGAAAGAAATATCTTAACTTAAGAATCATGAAATAATATGACAAATGTATAACAGTATAAATATAAATATGTAAATATACATGTTTTCCTAAACATATTATACATTATATATATATATACCAAGCCTCCACACAAGCAGGATGTGACACAAGTTTGCTTTATTGCGAGTTTGTCAAAATATAATCCCTAATTGTTGCTTTCCTCTCAACCTCTATTTGGTTTCCTAATAATCGTCATAGTTAAGTCAAGTTCCAAGCTATACATTAAATAGTACCACTACTGTTCTTCTACAAGGATGGCTTTGGCTGTAAATAACCCATGAAAGTTGACTTGCCATTATATAAAGAAACCAAACGAAAGGACTAAGACTAAATTATATCATTATTAAAACAATAATCTTTAGTCAACCATAGTTCTTATTTTTTTAATTTATTGCAAGTTTGTCAAAATACAATCTCTAATTGTTGCTTTCCTCTCAAAATCTATTTGGTTTCCTAATAATCATCATAGTTAAATCAAGTTCCAAGCTATGGGTTAAATAGTACCACTACTGTTCTTCTACAAGGATCACTTTGGCATTAAATAACCCATGATGGTTGATCTGTCTTAAACAAAGAAACAAATAAAACAAAATCAAAGCAACAAATCCTAGATATGGGTTAAATAGTACCACTACTGTTCTTCTACAAGTATGATTTTGGTATTAAAATAACCCACAGAGGTTGATATGCCATTAAGCAAAGAAAGCAAACCAAGGGTTAACATGCTGTAACCAACCAATGAATTATGATCATCTGTTTAATAAGATGCAGGTTCTTAATGTGCTCTTAAAAACAGCTAATTATCTGATCCTCTGTCATGGAAGTTCTGCAGAGCAAACTTGTGGGTGCAATATGTTGTGTGGGTTATCAATAAGATCGAGAATCCAAGGAGTTTGGTGGGTTGGGGGTAATATGATAAATTTCTCTTTGTCTTTCTGAAAACCAATCTTGTACAAACCGATGCGATGTGTTCTGTTGAAAGATGCCATGGCTATTTTAGATGATTGCCAATATGAAGAGGTGTATCTGTTGCTCTTACACTGAGGCTGAGGCTGACGTAGGTGATATACCCCCCTCGCCCACCCACCCCGATTGAAGATGCATTTGGCAACAGTTACACTAAATAGTTTCAAAAGCAGGAAGGGTGTATCAAGAACATAAAAAAAACAATTTGGGACAAAAACTAAGAACAAACAAACTCTTGTGTTAGTGTTGTTTTTAGATGCGTAACAATATCCAAATAAACACTTTAGCCACCAAATACAAAAGAGATTGGACCATTCACAACATGAAGACACTAACAAGCATCTCTAAAATAATTCTAAAATTTCTTTATGAATTCATGGAATAATATCCACCAATAAACACCTTAACCATAAAAAAGAGATTGGACCATTCACATGAAAATCTCTAAAATAATTCTAAAATTCTTTATGAATTCATGGAATAATATCCACCAATAAACACCTTAACCACCAAATACAAAAGAGATTGGACCATTCACAACATGAAGACAGTAACATCTCTAAAATAATTCTAAAATTTATTTATGAATTCATGGAATAATATCCACCAATAAACACCTTAACCACCAAATACAAAAGAGAATACTTTTTGTTTCATCCAGGAAGAATAGATGTCTTCATCATTATCAAATTCATTATGGAAAAAAAACTGTTTCCAACCTTGTTACTTTTTGTTTCATCCAGGAATGTAACTCCATATATTTTATTTATTTAAATATGCATTTGAATAATAAGAACCAAAATGCAAGAATTACTTTTATGCATACGATGGATAGTAAAATATTGGATAAAAACATCATAAATTTCAAGAATTCGCTATTTTAGTCTATATCTATACATATATAAAGGGCAGTTGTGTATATGTGTATGTCTGGAGGAAACTTAGAAAATAAAACAATTAACGACAAAGTAAATATAAATATACATTCACTATCACTTGGGCTTGGTTTTTGAGCAAAAATAATGAAGATTTTATTTATATTTGGGAAGATATTTAAAATATTTAAATTTGTATAGTAATAGAAGGTAACTGAAATATGATGTTGATTGATTGAATTAATCACCTCATTTATTTTATTGTTTTTTTTTAATGTAAATTATTGAATTAAAATTTCTTACCATATTGTTAAATATTTACGTGGAGATTTTATGGGGCATCCAGTAAGGATCAAATTAAGTAATAATGGATCTGCAAGACTAACTTTTTAAAAATCCCCCCTCTACCCAGGCGACGCCAGGTAGCCACTTCTAGTTTTAAATAAAAGACAATCAACAAAATTTGTTGGCATTGAAAACGGCTGTTTATCAATTTAAAAAATTTTAATTCTTGTCTATTTTCTCTACTTACTTTTAACTATTGACAAAGTTGTTTGAGATGTACATAAAATCTGTTTTAAAAAATTAATAATAATAAGATAAAAAAATAAAATAATACACTAGCAAGCATCTCTAAAATAATTCTAAAATTTATTTTATAAATTACTTATCAATTTTCATTTCTCCCTAAAACTTCAGGATAATCTATATATTAATAGGCATGTTCCTTAATTGCACAACCGTTATCATCTTGCAACAAACACACTCTGGTTAAAAATAAGACTGTCCAAATTGACAAATTTAAATCAGGATTATCTGGTGTCTCTTATCTGCCAAATTCTTATTTTGTATGAGTGTTGTCATCTCAGCTAAATAATGGACCATTCTGTCTTTATTATAAGGGAAGAAAAAGGACATGCTACGCAGAAAAAATATAAGAATAAAGAAAAAAAGAAAGAGAGTAGGAGAAAGATTAAGAGAGGGGGTGAGCGTGCAGAAGCGATGTTACTAATCTGTTTCAATCGAACATAATGAAAAGATGAAAAGAAGGAAAGAAAGAAAAAGATGAGTGCAAGAGAGTTAAATCAAGATTAGTATACTTTTTACATATTGAACTATTCTACAATATCTCTTAAGTAAACGTATCAAATGTTGTAATAATTAAATTATCATACTGTGGTATATCCACAGGTCCTGCTAGTCTTCAACATTAAATGTACCAATATTTATTGAATAAATCCCAAAGTCATGTTAATATCTTTTTTGTTTTGTTTTGTTTTTCCAAATGCCTTTGTACTGAAAAACAAAAGTGAAATCAGTACACATTAGTACTTTCTATTTAAGTAGAATTTAATTGCAATAAAAGAATAGAAAACTAAACTTGCACACTAATATCGGTCAGTAATAATGAGAGATGTATACTAAATTGTACTAATCAATGATAAGAAAAACAGATGGTAGCTTATGAAATTCTGTTTGATTATTAAATTCATTTGCTTAGAAAGAAAAGACAATTTCTCTGCTCACATCTTGAAGGCAGCTGGAAATTATGGTTGAGGAAATGAAAAGATAGATTACAATTGATTCTTCTTCTTCTTTCTTCTTCTTCTTCTTCTTCTTCACACTTTCTTCTTCTTCTTCTTCTAAATGATTACATAGATTTTAAACTAATTATTTTATTGTTGTTAGCATCGTTCTGTCTATTAACTCTTAACATCCCGTTGAGAATTTTCTAAGTCCACAGCCCAATTCCTATAACCATTTATCAAAAATGGCTAAAAATGTCCATTTCATTAAAAATTACCTGTTATTTCCTTAAATTAAAGACTTCTAATTATGTTTAATATTACATTTAAACAAAGACTATCATTTGGGATAGATTAGGAAAATGAATGTGACTTCCAGCCGGGTGGAATGAGGTGGTATAGGACATTAAGAATTAATGAGAAAAAAACATGGTGTCATTTTATATTTGTCTCTGTGTCTCTTGTGAGGATTAAAAATATACAAAAATAAAAAAGAACAAACTACCATGGGGCCTTGACCGGAAATACCATCTGCGCAGGCCCGACATTAAAAGTTACCTGTTATTTCCTTAAATTAAAGACTTCTAAATATGTTTAATATTACATTTAAACAAAGACTATCATTTGGGGTAGATTAGGAAAATGAATGTGACTTCTGGATGGGTGGAATTAGGCGGTATAGGACATTAACAGTTAAAGACAATGGCTTAGTGTCTACTTTTTTTATTTTTTATCTGCAACTGCATAAGTGGCTGAACAGACAGATTTTTTAATGGCAATCTCTGGTGCAGTGACTACAAACAAACAGTGATGCTTGCTGGAGTTGCTGTTGTCTCTCCTTCCTTCTGGCTCTCTTCTGTCGCAGCTTCTTTCTCTCTTTTTCACTCGTTTTTCGTTCCTTGTTTGATGAGGAGTCGCCAGGTCACACGGTCTTCTGCACAAGCCCCATGTGTTGGTGTTGATGTGGCATGTCTTCATATCTCTCTTGCAGACATCTTTAAAGTGCAGGCAGGGTTTCCCTACTGGTGCCTTCTACTAATTCAACATACAGTAGGTGTTTGGGGACGCAGCCTTTGTCCATCCTCCTGACGTGACCAAGCCAGCGCAGGTGTCTATCACAGATGATGGCAGACATGCTGTTCATGTTTGCTCATTCCAGCACTTCTGTGTCGGGCATTTTGTCCTGCCAGAATGTGACATAGGGTCAATTTCTTAAGCATCAGATACAGTTTCTCACCATCAGATGCAGTTTAGTGTCATAACTAGGACACATATTTCTGGGGGTGTAGGGGTACCCCCTCTACAGCGACTCAGTCAGTTTATTCTAAGCCTCACCAACAGGACTAGTTTAGACACTTCAGCCAAATTGGGGTTTTAAAGGATTTTTTTACTTCCAAACAGGCTATTAAAAAACAAAAAAAAACGGTGTAACACTATCAAAAATTAATAAAATAACATTGAATTTGGTATTTTTAGCAAGCCCCTAACGGTCTAATGATGCCTGATAGTTTGCAAGTTTGAAAATTTTGGTTAACTTTAAAAATTTTGCTTAAATTCATATACTGAAAATCGAGCGTCAAAAACAAGCCAAAAAGCCTTCAAAACAGGCCTTTTTCAGGTTGATTTGAGGCATGTAAAAAAAACCTTAAAAACGCCCGGCGGACCCCTTAAAACTTTGAAATTAACATTCCAACTGTTGTTTCTAGTTAGGGGCCGTCCCCGGACACCTTACCTGATAGTTGGTACGTTGGTAAATATTCACATGATATACATGTATATATATATATATATATATATATATATATATTACCCAATCCCTCTACCTGAACAGTATGAGACACAGGATCAATTTCTTAAGCGGAGTTTACGGATTTGAATTAAGTTTTCCTTCCACTTAATGGGTTGCCTAACCAAGTTTAAAGAGCCCAGTCTACCCTAATATTTAACCAAAGCTGGAGGAAGAGTAGTTGGATTCATACCTTTCCCAAGTATTAGCACCATGTGAACTGCAAACAGCCTTGTCCAGGATTTGAATTTGTCTCGCTGTGTCCATATATTTTTTAAGAGGTGTACATATTTATTGTTGATACTGTATAAGTTTGTTCATGGGTGTGTATATAAATATATGTATACACACATATTCATCAGTTTATGTATATATATATATATATATATATATATATGTATAAATGTATGTGTCTGTGTGTGTGTGTGTGTGTGTGTGTCTATGTACTTATCTGTGTATCTATATAAATATATATATATATATATATATATATTTATATTTGCACTAATCCATACATATATATGTGTATATATATATGTGTGTGTGTGTATATGTATATATATAATATATATATATGTATATACATATATGTATATATGTGTATATGTATGTATATATATATATTACATATATATATATATATATATATATATATATATACACAGATGCACTCTTTGTGTGTGTATATATATATATATATATATATATATATATATAGGTATCTAAACCCACACTCTTCCATGTTTATATATGAAAGCACACTCATCTGTGTGTGTATATATATGTGTGTGTGTGTGTGTGTGTGCATGTATGTGTATGTGTGTGTGTGTGTTTGTTTGTTTGTATGAATATATTAGTGTCATTAAGTACCCTATGAATTCCACAAATTCTTATGAATGTTTTCACATTTTTCAAAAAGGTGTTGTCTTAGCCATTCCAGATAAAAATCTTCAATTAAATGTCCAGATGGATTTTTGGATGTAGATTTTGAGTATTTTCCATTTTTTCCACAGTCACTTTCATCTCTTTTCCTCTCATTAATTTCTAGACTAAATATGTCAGTGCTTAGATAAGTACACACACAAACACAAAACTCTTGGATTGTTGATAACTTGATTGTTTACAATATAACTTGGCATTTCCCGTATTCAGTATTTTTCTTAGAAAGTCATTTTTGGGGAAATTTTACATATAACTTGGCATTTCCCGTATTCAGTATTTTTCTTAGAAAGTCATTTTTGGGGAAATTTTACATATAACTTGGCATTTCCCGTATTCAGTATTTTTCTTAGAAAGTCATTTTTGGGGAAATTTTACATATAACTTGGCATTTCCCGTATTCAGTATTTTTCTTAGAAAGTCATTTTTGGGGAAATTTTGGTAATTTATGAGGAAGTGCATCCTGGTCTCCTGCCTCAAAAATTGCTACCCAGTGACTATCAAAATAACGACCCCAGCTCATCGTAATTCTTGTTTATTTATTGTAACTTATCATAATTCTTGTTTAGATATGAAGATGGATATATAGTTTGGAATAGACGGAGATAGATAGATAGATAGATAAACATAGATAGATATGAACAAATGGAGATAGATAGATATTTTCGACAAGTAAATGTATTTGGGGGGGGGGTCGCATTTTTTTTGTCGTAATTCTTGTTTATTTAAACTAAAAACAAGACATTAAACAAACATGAATAAAAGAAAATCAAAGTATTTAAAAGAATATAGATATATATGAACAAATTGAGATAGATAGATAGATATGAAGATGGATAGTTTTGAATAGACTGAGCTGGGTCGTTATTTCTTATTAGTCACCGGATAGCAGTTTTTGAGGCAGGAGACCGGGACGCACTTCCTCATAAATTACCGAAATTTTACATGGAATACTGGTGCCCAACATTCTTGCCTCTGAGAAAACTTCTTTTTTTTTTTTAGTTTTTTTAGATAAAGCTGAGGACAATGGTTTGGTTTGGTTTGTTTTGTTTTACGGCATATCAACCTCGGTGGGTCATTTAATGCCAACAAAGTTGTGAAATAAATTCATTCTTAATGCATAATACAATTTTGTTTATAAACTCATGTTTTTCTATTTAACCCATAGATGGGACCCTAACAGGTACTACCACTCCGGTCAGAGTGACCAGGGAGCAATGGTGATGAAGGGGTGCTCCACATTCCCCAAACCCCCAAAACTGGAACCTCACCATCAGATAGAGTTTAATGTCATTCCCAGGACATGTAGACCCGCAGCCACCGCCTTCTAACACCTATATGATAAAAAGGGGTTGGGGCTTGCCATAAGGGCAATAGGGTTGGGAAAATCATATAGGTGCTAGGGCTTGACATGACCAGCCGATTGATCGGAGAGGGCCTCTCCGACCGACCGTCTAGCCCAAGATAGGGCCAAAGTGGAGTATTGCAACTGAGGACAATGAAAACGAAAATTAGATATTAACTATTAGACTTTTCATGTTTGATAATTTTATCTTTAATTGATTGGTTAATTTTAATGGCATGTCAATTTGTTTGAGGTCATTTTATGCCAAAGGTTAAGGAAATTGTGTATGTCTTTTTTTTTACACTTTTTGCCCAAAGTTATATGATATCAGGTATTCCTATCTAATACAAACAGCTTACGGTCAAGTCGTGTTGAAAGCACTGGTTGTTGCTAGATCACTGAAATTAAGCAGCAGTATCAGCCGGACAGCGAGGGAATCTATCCCCTTTTCACTAGTGCTAGACCAGAGAGATTGTCTTTTTTTTCTGAGGTAGAGCCCCACACGTACCGTCAGCTTTCCACTTCACCGCACATGCACAGATCAGATTACCCAACACTGTGTTGGTGGGGACTGGTATTGAACTCAGAACCTTGCGATTCCAGTGGGGAGGTGGTCTATTGACTGAGAGTGCTACTATTTAACCATAACTGGTGTGGAGGGGGGATGATGTCAAGACGTTCATACCTTCCCAACAGTATTAGTCTGAAAGTGAATGTAATAATGCAACTAGAGTTCAAACTCGATTACTATGATGTCACATTCCAGCATGTTAGTCAGTATGCCATTGGGACTACTTCCAAGCTTTAATTGGGTGTGTGCTAATCCAGTACTTTTAAAATATTTGTTTTTTTAACCCTCTGAAATAAGAATATCGCTGTTTAATAATTCTATGAAAGTAAACATCAAAGTCAAGAGAAATTTTGGGTGGAACTGAATTCCCCCCCCCCAAAAAAAAAATATATATCAAAGAATTGACCAGAAAATATTAGTAAGTCTGGGATAATAAACATTTTTCTCAGAACTTGGGACAACTTTTAGTCAGTACTTTTTCTATTAAAAAACAAACTGATTAAAAAATTTCTAAAAAAAAAAAAAAAATTGGTTTGAATAGAATATTATAATAATAAAGCTTTTCAACTGGAGTCTGTTCAATTAACAACAGTAATCCCTTTGTTCAGCAAACTGCTCTCACAGTAACCGCTTCCTCAGACCTTCATTCTTCAACCCAAAAAACAGTAGTCCGCCAAATTTCACCTCTCTCACAGTCACTTGCTTCTAATTCCTGGTGTGCTCTAATTCCTCACCTGGATTTATAGACCAGCCATGGTCACATGGTTTACTTCTCCGGCCAATCAACAACCATAATGCATGGCTGATTCACTACTTAAAACACTGATACTTGCCACAGTTCACTTGCAATCATTGAGGAGGAACTTACGACCATTGACGAAGAAACTGAGGACTCTTTACCAGAAGAACCAAAGGATTTATTATCAGAGGACTTTTTACGAAGGATCCAATTCCACTGGACAAGCGCTCTGGCTTAAGGCCTACAGGATGGTAAAACAGATTGTAAGACAGTTGATCACTACAGTAAGTGTTTCAAGAATTTCACTCGGAATGCAAGAATCTTGAATATCCGGCAAATGCGTGTAGGCCTAAAACATGTATTCTGAAGCTGTGCTCCAAATGTTACATAATTGATAGGTAGCCTATTAATTATGTATAGGGTAATTCAAATCACCCATAAAAAAGTAAAATTGTCACCCACCGCCTTCAATTTTTTTGAAATTTTGTCCAGGCGTGGACTATGTTAAAGTTAGATATTCCTCCAAAAATTGGCGGAGTTATGTCGATTTTTAGCTCTCCAAATTTGATCTTGCAATAAAAAAATTAAAAATCATCAATAACTTAAAATTGGTAACTTTTATACTTTTTTGATAGCATTTTTAGATTCCTGAAGCAGAAATGCTTTTATAAACCAAGTTTTAAGAGTAGGGAAGCTCTAGATCTCATTTTACAGACAAAAATAGATTACAAAACACTGGCATCTTTTGTGACCCCCTCAAATTTGGAGAGCTAAAAACATAATTCGGAAAAACTGAAAAAACTGAAAAAACTGGAGGCATTCCACATCAACTGCCTCCAACTCATACTTGGCATAAAGTGGTGGCACAAAATCCCCCACTTAGAAATTAGAAGCTGAGCACGCATTAACCCAATTGAAACCATCCTGTCGCAAAGCCAACTGTGATGGTTGGGTCACACCATCCGCATCCTGCAGACAGACTCCCCCATAAATTACTTTACAAAGAAATCACAGATGGCATGCGGACGACGGAAGCTCCCCAAAAGTGGTTCAAAGACCAGCAAGTAGTACTCAAAGAGTATCAGGCAAGCTTGGCATTTCCCAGTCTAGTATGGTTCATCACCTTCATGATCTTGCAAAATCATCTGGAATTGCTTTTGACTTATCCAAGTATTTGGTTTTACTTACAAAACTTTAGTAATGTGTTACAAAATAAAGGGTTATTTCCTATAACTCCAACATAAACAAAAGGGAACCACTCTTGACTGATAAACTATTTATTTATTTATTGATCTACTAGGAAAAAAGAAGACAGGTTAGGGTTAGGGTTAGGGTTTAGGGTTAAGGTTTAGTTTAATGGGAAAATTAATAAATAATTTATCAGTCAAGAGTGGTTCCCCTTTGTTTATGTTGGAGTTATAGGAAATAACCAAATAATGTGTGTTGTCAGTGCAAGAAGTTAAGAAAACTCTGGTCTAAGATGCCAATCTTGTGGATATTGTCAGAAAACGTTAAAAGAAAAAAAAAAAAAACCCAACAAAACACCCCCAAAAAACAAAGAGAGAAAACCTCTGCTGCTGCTGCTGCTGCTACTGCTGTTCGTAACAGTTATATTTGCCAGATCTTTTCTTCACCCCCACCCCCTCCTTAATTATGTAATTGGCAAACACAAAGGAATGCATGGAAAATCCTTTTCAAGAGACTGTGTAATAGGAACTAACATGACTGTTGATATCTCTTTTCCTCAAGTGGACACACACTGAGAAACACATTTCTTTTTACATTATCAGTGTCTGTCTGTTCATAATCAAAACTAGGTTATTTCCTATAATTCCAACATAAACAAAGGGAAACCACTCTTGACTGATAAATTACTTATTTATTTATGGATCCACTAGGAAAAAAGAAGACGGGGTTAGGGTTAGGGTTTAGGGTTAGTTTAATGGGAAAATAAATAATTTATCAGTCAAGCATGGTTCGCCTTTGTTTATATTATAGGAAATAACCCAAAACTATGTCATTGCTTACATCACAATACCCTCAGAATTGTGTAAGTTTATCAATGAGTATTTCATTTATAGTCAAAATCATTAGTATATAGATTAAATCTTATTTATTAATGATGTCTCTATGAAAATCTGAGTTAAAGTTGCCCAAAACAGCCATGTTATCAGTTATTTAAAATCCTGCAATGTGTCTTATATATCGCTAAGAAATAAAGGTTTACATAATATATGGTGTGGTAAATTTGCATACTGCTTTTAACAAAACCGGATTTAATAAATAATTACTTAGTGTTATTGATCTCTAATATTATTGTTTTATTCTCCAACATTAAAATCAATCCTGTGAATGATTTTATATAGAAACGAATAAAAATTAAAATATAACCAAGATAAGTGTAATCTTTTTATATGGGTTCTTATTTAATTTCTGTAGTCTTTTAATTTAGTATATTTCATTACATTAAAAACTTAAATACTTACGCCTGGGGGCACATATTCTTGCTATTTTCTTTAAATATTGTCACAGGAAAGAGTTCCTGTCTGGTAAACAAATGTTTACTATTTTATTTTCAAACATTTTTTTAAGAAAGTGTGGGTTGATATTTCCGCTGTAATTATTGCAGAGCAACAATCTAATTAATTGATGAATAAACTAAAATATAAGAGTGAAAAGGGGGGGGGAGAAAGAAGATAAGGTAAATGGTGTGCTGGAAGGTGGTGGGAGTGAGATTAGTGAAATAAGAGGTAGGAGGCAAAAAAAAAGGTAAGGGTAAAGAGAGAAGGGTGAGGGAAAATATGAAGGGGAGAAAATGGAAAACTGGAAGGAGGAGGAGAAAGAAAGAAGAGAGGAGAAAAAGAAGAAAAAAGTGAAAAAAGATAGTGGAAGTGATAGGAGGAGAATCTTATTCTTTTTCCAGCTATGAGTAAATTAGTAGGGCAGGTTGGGCTCTTTAACCTTGGTTAGGCAACTGGTCTAGAAGAAAAAGAAATGAATTCAAAGTTGTTAAAAAATGGCATTGTGTCACATCCTGCTTGTGTGGAGGGTTGGGTAATACATAAATTAAAAGACAGCCCTAAAAATTAAAATAATATCAACTTTTATTTAAAACTAATTAATTTTATTAATTTATCTGTATTAATGAGATAAGGCTTGCTATAAATAATTTGGGCTGTTGTCCTCATCTTTATTGTGTATAAACACAATGTTCAGGCCACTGTAACTGTAGTCTCTGTTTTTTTGGTTGGCATCCTTCCATCTACTAAGACGATGGGGTAAGTATCCACTTTTTATTTTATTTTTAATCTGCAACTGCGCAGACCAATTTTTGAATGTCAATCTCTGGTGCAGTGATTGCAAACAAACAGTGATGCTTGCTGGAGATGCTTTTGTCTCTCCTTCCTTATGGCTCTCTTTTCTGCAGCGGCTTCTTTCCTCTTTTTTTCACTCCTTTTCGTTCCTTGTTTGACGAGGAGGCCAGCCGTATGGTCTCCTGTTTAGGTGTTTGAATTAATGGGTAATCATTGAAGATGACTTATTTAATGTAATTAAAAAAAAAAAAAACTAAACAGAAGATTACAGTGGTCTGAATATTGTGTTTATACACAATAAAGATGAGGACAATAGTCTAAAATATCAAAATTATTAATAACAACTTTGTTTACATGCCTAGAACAATTCCAATATTTTATTAACCCATTGTTCCATAATCCACCTCCCATAGAGCTCATTTACATTGCCTAAGAGTATTATATACAGAAGCACACCCTGATGTCTGCAGCAGAGTTCAACTGAATCCTCTATTTTTTGTACAGCTTTATATTAAACAAATGACCTAGTGTTGTCTATGAAGTTCAAATGAGGCTACAAATTCCTTTCCCTCTTTGACCTTGTGCTACATCTTGCTATTGTGGGCGTGGCATATAAATACATACCCCACATTTAAAATAGAAAAAACTTACACTGATTCAGACACTCTGGCTCTTCATGAAACTTCTGTTCCTATTTATGACCTCACCACATTCCCCCCCCCCCAGACATACACGCAAAATTAACTATTTATGTCAGTAAGTCAAGAAGGGTCATCATCTATATTGTATAGTAGTAAAAATCATTTTCAATGCATTTTTATGTTAAAAATCATTTCCAATGCATTTTATGGTAAAAATCATTTCCAATGCATTTTTATATTAAGAATCACTTCCTATGCATTTTTATTGTAAAAATCATTTCCAATGCATTTTTATTGTAAAAATCATTTCCAATGTTTTTTATGTTAAAAATCATTTCCAATGCATTTTTATGTTAAAAATCATTTCCAATGCATTCTTATATTAAGAATCACTTCCTATGCATTTCTATAGTAAAAATCATTTCCAAAGCATTTTTATGGTAAAAATCATTTCCAGTGCATTTTTATATTAAGAATCACTTCCTATGCATTTTTATTGTAAAAATCATTTCAAATTCATTTTTATAGTAAAAGTCTCTTCCAATGCATATTTATCATAAAAATCCTATCCAATTTATTTTTATAGTAAGTATCATCTCCAATGCATTTTTATATTAAGAATCACTTTCAATGTATTTTTTACAGTAAAAATAATTGGCCAATGCATTTTTATAGTAAAAATCAAAGTTATTCTATAGTAATGTAGGGAGTAGTTTCTCTATTTTTATCTAAAGAGAACAACAACAAAAAAGAAGAAAAAAAGAGTGAATTTTAGTTCCCTAGTTGTCTACCTTGTTTTGCAAAGTAATAAATCCTTTTTTTGTTCGTTTCATTTGTTTGTGTTTATTTTTTCTTTAATTTTTGCCCTGTTTTTTTAATGTCAGTTTCCCTTTCAGCACTCCTGTCACCCAACAGTAAACTGTAAAAGAGCTGGTTTGTTTTTTATTCAGATTTGTTTATGATATAAGCCATTTAATCCTGGCCTAGCACGTGGCGGCCCAACAGTTAGCCCGTGTGTGAGAGCAGATTGAATAATGGCTCTACATTTGCTAAGAAAAAGACATTAAATACATAAGTAAATAAATAAGTAAATACATAAGTAAACAAATAAAAAAACTTGTTCATAGTTTTTGGCACTTATGAAATTTTTTATTTTTTATTTTAATTTATTCATCTGCTCATATTAAGTGAAACAGACTTGGGTATGCACTGCACACTGAACACACTTCCATACTGATGCTAGTATTTACACTTAGATACACTTACATACACCCACCTCTGCAGATTCAAATGTATGTTAAGATATATTTAGGTATAAAAAGTCTGTAGCTTAAGTCTGCTTGTATTACTAAGAAACACAGGTTAAGTAATAATATTATTCTAACTGTGATCCCATACTTGATCATCCAGAAGTGGTAGTACCTGTTAGGGTCTCATCTATGGGTTGAATAGAAAAAAAATGAATTTAAAAAATATTTAAAAAAATTGGGTACCTATCTGTTGGGTTTAATTTTTTTGGTATACAGTTATTTACTAAGCATAGCTTAGATGTGGCACAAGGCCAGAAGTATGGGGTACCCAATAAGAATCGAACTCACTAACAATGGTCTGCAAATCTAGCTTGTTTATTTTGTATATAAGCTGTGCTCCAATGCACTGCTTAAATTTAATAGACTAGGCGAGGTCACGTGGTTTAAACCTCAGCCAATCAACAGCCCAAATGCGTAGCTGGTTTACTACTTAAGCACTGATACTGAGAGACATCCATTTGCAATCATTGATGAAGGAGCACCAAAGAAATGACCAAAGGATTCTTTATCAAGGATTTCCACTGCTCTTGCTTGAAGCCTAAAGGATAGCCCATAAAATCGTAACACCATCAAGAATTTATAAAATAAAAGGTCTTTGGTATAAAATAACCCAACAGAGGTGAAATGCTACCAGCCTCATCCAGGATTTTAATTTGTGTTGCCGTGTCCATTTTCTACAATGATAACTGATAAGTTCAAATGTTGCAGCCTAACCATGCAGTTACTAGGTCTCCCAATGAACCAACTACAACAGATTGAATAATTATTGCCACTACTGCTAGGAACAGTCCATTAAGCTGAGGAGGTGTTTGAATATTCCACTGCCCAATAGTTAACAATCTGTGACAGTCATTTCCAGGCTGCAGGTTCAATCCTGGTCAAGGGTGAGAGTAACACAGAATAATAATTAACAATAACCATTACGCACAGGCGCCTCCAATCATCCAATGAGAATAAGCAAGATATAACTATCCAATATGTATAAAAAAGAATGAATCAAGCGGGAATTTGAACAAAGAGAAAGGACTTCCGGTCAAGGAACAAAAGGATGTGTGGGCGGTCGTCAATACTTAAGCAGTCATCAGGGAGCCCAGAGGCAGACCCCAGGAGACGGCGAACAAAGCACAAGGAGTCTGACCGTCGACACGTCGAGCGCTGCTGCGGGCAGTGAGGCTCGCTCACCACCTTCCACCACACCAGTAGTGGAATGAGAACAGGGTGCCCACATGGACTGAACAAAGGGTTAGGTTCAAAGTTTCGTGATGGCTCCCGATTATGATAAGAAGGTTCCCGATTACGACAAGAAAGTTCCCGAGTCTGAAAAGAAGATTCCTGAGTCTGACAAGAAATACCTGAAGAAGGCCGGAGCGCACATCGTCTGAAATGTTGTACAGATAACAATAAAGATGAGGACAATAGTTTGAATAATGCAGATAATACTAATAATCAAGCCTCATCTCAAACATTCAGAGAAATTTCTTTAAAAAAAAGTTTGTTATGCTTCAAAAAATGTGATTTATACATACAAATTTTTTTATAAACAAGAATTTTTGATAAAAGCAACTCATCACATAGAACACTTAAAAAAACCTAACGAACAAGAACATCTATTAAGAACTGAAGTGTTTAGATATTTTCTTTTTAAAAAACACAGCCAGGGGCATAGCTTAAGGTTTGGGGGAGGGGCTTGGGAGGTGATTGTCTCCTTAAGGCCCCCCACTCACCCTCAATAACATCAAGTGAGATTAGTTATTGTAGATATGCAATAGATATACTATTTATAAAACATTTTAGGGGGGCCACTTTACAGCCCAGTGGGGGAGTATCCACATCAGAGCTTTGACTCGGAACACAATAATTGTCATGTTAATTTACTTAAATGGAAGAATTTTATGTTTAGGGGTGAATGTTTCTCTAACTATGTATATGATATAAATTATTCTTTACTGATTTGGTCAATGAGTCCAAATTACCCTGTTGGTGAAGCTTAGAATATACTGACTGTATCACAGTTGAAGGAGTACCCCCACACCCTCAGAAATGTGTATTCTGGATATGACATTAAACTTTATCTGATGATGAGCTCTGGAGAGTATGGAGTACCCCTTTATGGTCATTACTTTCTGGTCCACTCTAATCCATTATAATTTTCTTATAATAAGTAAATTTTACCCCAGGAGAGAACTAATCTAACTGGCCTACCATTAAAGTAAAAGTAAAGTCGTCTGGGTAGCCTAAAATCAGTATCAGCCAATCAGTGAGGGAGTCTATCCCTTTTTCACTAGCGCTAGACCAAGGAGATTGTTTCTGGATCTGAGGTGGAGCTCTACACCTACCATCAGCTCCTTACCTTACCACACAGATCCCTGTGCTACTCATGCACTGAGTTGGCAAGGGCCTGTATCGAACTAGGAACCTTGTGGTTGCTAGCCGAATGCTGGACCGACTGAGCTAGAGAGAATCAAATTAACTGACCTTAAAAATAAATTTTAAATGTAGGGCAAAGAATCAATAAAAAAAGAGTTTTTTTCTTCTTCTCTCAACAAAAAGGTCAGTGTTGTCGTTAAAGCGGACACTGACAAATTGGCCGAGGGGTCAAAGGGTTAATATTTCAGTTTTTGTGTTTGATAAGGACCACATCTGTCCAGCATCTGTGGGTGTGACAGGTGATTTAGAGGAGATTGAATTTAGACTTTATCTTGATTAGCCAATCAGCTTTCAGTTTGTAAACTAGACCAATGTATAATGAATAAATAGAGAGGTAAGTTTCTCAGACAGAATGCTAAATAGACTTGATAGTTTGAAGAATTCAGAGAAGAAATACAATTAAGGAATTCCAATATTACTTTTAGAGATTAACTAGGGAATGTTTTGTGAACATTAGAGGTTGTACTTTTTACTTGACTAAAATAACAATAATAATAATTATAATATTAATAATAATAATAATAATAGTAACAGTAATAGTAATAATAATGATAATGATAATTGTAGTTGGTGCACTTGGAATGGTCCTGAAGAATTTGGAAAAAAGACTGGAGGATCTGGAAATCAGAGGAAAAATTGAGACCATCAAGACTACTGCATTGCTGCAATTGGCTAGAATACTCAGAAGAGTCCTGGAGACCTGATTTTTTTTTTTTTTATTTTGTTCTTGTTTTACGGCATATCAACCTCAATGGGTCATTTAATGCCGACTACGTTTTTGAAATGAATTAGTGATAATGTTTAATTTTCTAAAGATTTTTTTTTTTGACATATTTTTTGTGAATGAAACTTTTAGATGATTTTTTTAACATATATTTTTGTGTTTTATTTTTTTTGGAAGATCTTTAGATTTTGTTGTAGATGTGTGCTTCTTTTAAGTTTCCAAGTAGTTTTTCTGGGTTTATTTGGTAGAATATCTGTTTTAGAGAGGAGACCTGATGAAACTTGACTCAGACCTGAGGAAACTTGTTGTCACTCAGACCCCAGTGAAATACCATCAGCTAATGCTGATGTGAAAAACTCAAAAGGAGTGAAAAATAATAATAATAATAGTAATAATGATAATAATAATGACAAACTACCAAAGCAGATTCTGTACTCTCAACTGAGAGAGGGATCACGTAGAATCGGTAGACCAAAGCTCAGGTACAAAGACAACATTAAGAGAAACGTGAAGGACTTTAACATCCCCAAAGGTAGTTGGCAAGAAGCAACCAGAGATCGAATGAATTGGAGGAAAATGATTCACGTGGTGTCATCATCGGATACGATGGACAGCAATTGAATGAATTGAATTGAATTGATAATAATAAAAATAATAGGGAAGAAAAAGTAACAAAAAGAAACAATTAATTTTAGCATTCAATTTTTTTTTTTTTTTAATTTTTTATTCCATATAAATTATTAAAAGTTTCCAATCATTATCCAATGATTTTAACCGACTCCTTCATTTTAAAAGAAGAACCTCCACCTAAATGTTCATGTGGAAACCGATACACAATAAAACATTATGATTGAATGCACACACCTCTCCCACACTCGAAGAAAGTTCTACAATGTTGCCAGCATGGACAAACTATTTGGAAAAAATAGATCCCAAGAGGATATTAAAGTTTTTGAAAAGAACCGGCCTCTTATCAAGGATGTAAGTTTATAGACCTACAAAAATCACCCACTCACTCTCTTGATGTTCAAATTCTCAACAGAAAACTTAATTACAGCAAATATGTAACATATAACTATACATTTTTGAATACCTAATTACCAATAGAAGTTTTCGGCATAAAATAACCCAAGAGGTTGACATGCCATAAAAACCAACCAACCAACCAACCAAACAACCAATGATTTTATTCCTTATTTTTTGGTTTTAGCTTTCTAATTAATTAACTTTAACCCTTTCAAGACTGAATTTATTTTAAATTTTATCAGTTTTAAGATAATTTATTTGTTTAAAGTCTCCATAAAAAAAAGTCTTCCAATCTCTGCTCTTTCAACTGACAAAAAAAAAACAAAACAAAAAACCGTGCTGGTAAAGTGACAAAGGCTTTTTTTTCTTTCTGGGCAACAAAAAAAAAACGTCCGTGATGTTGATAGAAACAACTTTAGCTATTATCTCTCTTCACTAATCGAACCATTTCAACCAACATGGCTGACAGAATGCTTATAAAACAGACATTATTCATAACCTGGAGGTTGTGAGTTCAATCTCTGTTCTGAACTGTACAACTCACTCCTCTTTCTGTTGTATACCTTTCTTTACTTCTTACTATTCTTCTTCTGTTCATCTTCTATCTTACATCTTCTTCTAGGTCTCTTCTAACATCTCTTCTCCGTCTGGACTTCTCTTGGGGACTTCGTGTCTGGTCTTCCATTGGGGATTTCTCTTTATCAGAAGCTCTGTGTCATTGGTAGTTTTTAGATAATAACACAAGAATTCAATTTACTTAGATCACATTTTATTTCGAAATCCCCACCAGACTACCTGCGCAGATCGAGTCAGAGCATGTATAACACGACGCACCACCATCGTGGTTTCTCGCTGATTGACTAAAATCTATTTCTAATCTAAACCGGAAGAGGGTCTCCACCGATTCTCACGGTATCCACCGGAAAGGATCAGGATGAGGTCAAGCCTTGTCACTCATCCTTCAAGGCCGTGGGCTGCAGCTTATAACAGCCATTTTGATTTCTACACTATTGCACATAAATATTAGGTATCTAATAATTATGTAACATTTCTTTTCAATCATTTATAAGAGATAAACAGACATCTTTCACATCCTTTTAGCCTCACAAGGTAATTTGTTTCTACTCTCGCTACAATTTAAATCTGAAACAAATATATAGAATCTAAGATGAATAAAGTTTGTAGAGTAATAGACTGGAGGTTGAATCTGACTTTTGGTCATGAACAACTTTAGCATTATGAAATTTAAAAAAAAAAAACATGTTTGATCATTTACTGATAAAAATCCTTGATACATTTCAGAATTAGATACACACTTGAAGCCAGATGCTTGGTAAAGTGGTTGAGTTTTTTTTTAAAATATAATTTAACTGATTTGATGTTTTCTAATTACCCTTGAAATAAAAATATCAACTTTTTTTCTCCACTTTTTTTCAACCCCCCCCCAAAAAAACCCCAAAAAAAAAAAAAAAAAAACAAAAACAAACAAACTTAAAAACTGAACAGTTTCTAAAAGGCCAGATATTTTAGATGAGATACTATTTCAGTTTATTTTGCTTAATCCTTAGGGAATATGACATTTGAAATCCTATAATTGTGAACAACATTTTACACCCTAGCCATACAGATTTGCCAAAATATGTGGGTTAAACATTAACAGATTTTTGTCTAAATAAATGAAAGTCATAAGGAACCAGTAAGATACTTGGCATTGCCCTGATTTTAGAGAAAACCCAAACTTAATGTTAAAGTCTTATCTGAGACCTCTTTCTTGTTACAAATTGTTATCATTTAATTTGAATGTTTATGAAGAGATTACCTGAAAAACAATGATACCTGTGAAACAAGATGTGCAGTTTATGTACACAAACATTCTATTTTAAGAAAAAAATGTAGTTAAGAAAAGAGATTTGGTAATCTTCAACTTTCTACTCGTAAATTCCTACCATAAAATTAGGTTTGGGCATTATCTGAGCCAAGCCTAATTTTATGGTAGGAATTTACGACTAAAAAGTTGAAGCATAAAACAAACCAAAATAAAAACTTTTAGAATATACACATTGAAGTGAATATTAAAATAAATAAATAAAATATATCTAGTATTGTAAAATAATGGGTGCAAGAAAAATAAAACATTTATTGCAAAAACACGGACATAAAATGAGGGTTCAGTTTATTTTATGGTAGGAATTTACGAGGAACAAGTTAAGGATTACCAGAGATTTTTATCTGACAAAGACCCATTATTCTATAGTCTAGAATATCGTTACAATTCATGAGAGGTCATGAATTGTGACAAGACCTGTAGCTAAGAATCTAAATTAAGGGCCATTAACTTTGGGATCAGGGAGTCTCCATGGAAAATTACTGGTGTAACGATGGTGTAAAGTTCAACATGCTTTAAATACAAATAACTCCGACAAAGGTTAATAGACAAACATTTAATACATACAGCACATGGATAACAGTAGAATACAACGTTCATAATAAGGTAAACAGAGTTACACAAATAAAGATAAACACATTCATGAATGATACAAATATACAATAAAAGGCACAGACATGAGACTAGGAATAATCCATGCTGTGAGGACTTACAGTAATGTAAGGGGGGCGGAGCCCCACGAGAGGGTTTAGATAGAATCTACCCCATGTGGCTCGTAGTTGCTGAAACTATAAAGAGAGAGAGCGAAAGGCTTTGAAACCGGTGCTTTTATACTGGTGCCCTAGCGGGCATCATCAAACTAAAAGGGGCAGACAACTCCACCAGGCGAATACAAACTAACGCTACACTGGTAACTGTTAATAACGCTTGACCATTAGAGGCTCAATTTGGGCGCCATGACAGACACATGATAGTTTTTAGTCAGAATTAATTAGATTCAACCCAGCTTTCAGAGAGCTTAGATGTGCTCCGGGATCAATCTCATCTGCAGTGGAACCAATATGGGCTAGAAGAAAATAAAGCTTGATCAAGCAAACCCAGGTCTTGTGTGTTTATTAAATTAAGACAATGACCAGCTTATCCCTGCCTATAAGAAGAATTAGCTAAGAAGAAAAAGCAGCAGGTAAGTCAACTAGATACCATGGTGGACCGAAGCAGAAATGAACCAGTTAGCAACAAATTTTTTTAAAGAGTTTTAATTTATGACCCCATGAATTGATATTTTGAGCAATGTTTAATAGATCAAAGTTCATTGAATAAAATCCATGTGTATATTTGTAGACTTCTGTTAAGTTTTTAAATGCCATCCTTGGCTAGTTGAAAAGGGCTTAAAGTAAGTAAGTCCTGAGTTATGGAATCATTTGGTAAGCGAATAAGTCCTATCCTGCGTATTGTTAAAGGTCCAGTGATTTAATCCTATGTCCGTTGTCCACGAAAGTCGCAGTAGTTATGAGTAGCTATGGCCAGTACTGCCAGTATAACTATTGTATCAGCAGCAGAGTACTGCCAGCAATTGACCAAGAGTTTGATCACATGTTTCTCGCCGAGTCTATAAATAGGAGTGGGTATCTAGCACGCACCTTATATACAAAAATTCTCAACAACTTCAATCATATCCCCTCTTGTACGTCAATAAACCAAACTTGGTAAGTCAATGTTCCGAAATCTTTCTTCATACAAATGTTTTTTTAAATCATTCATTACTTTTGTAGCTCTCCTTTGAATTCCCTCAATGAGTTTTATGTCCTTCATTAGTCTTGAATTCCAAATCACATTAGCAATTTCCAAATGAGGTCTTACAAATGCAATGAATAAATTTTTCAGCATTTCTTTATTCATGAATGAATCCCTACAGGAGTAATGGTGAGGAAGAGGTACTTCACATACTTCAGAGCTTCAGTTGGAATTTCACAATTTAGAATTCATTTGAACTTCATCTGTTTAATGAAAGCTAGATGGTTTGGTTTCTTTGGAAATATTACATCTTCAGAATTTGTTTCTGTTTTATTTTTTTAAAAATAAAACCATTTTTTCTCTTTTTCTTTTTATCATCAGGGGTAGATAACCTCAAGGGGTTATTTCCTAGTTGAGTAACATGATATTACAGGGTGACCCCGAAAAAACAGAACCCAAATTATTTATTTTCCCATTAAATTAACCCTAAACCTCAACCCTAACCCTAACCTTAAACCCTAACCCTACCCCCCTCCTAGTTGAGTAACATAATATTACAGGGTGACCCAGAAAAAACAGAACCCAATTTATTTATCTATTTTCCCATTAAACTAACCCTAAACCCCAACCCTAACCCTAACCCTAACCCTAACCCTAACCCCCTAGTTGAGTAACATGATATTACAGGTGACCAGAAAAAACAGAACCCAATTTATTTATCTATTTTCCCATTAAACTAACCCTAAACCCCAACCCTAACCCTAACCCTAAACCCTGACCCTAACCCCCTAGTTGAGTAACATAATATTACAGGGTGACCCAGAAAAAACAGAACCCACAAATTTTGTAATAAAATTTTTTTTTTAAAGTTTAAATCCAACAAGGGTTAGGATTAGGTTTAGGGTTAGGGTTAGAGTTAGGTTTGGAGTTTAGGGTTAGTTTAATCAGAAAATAAATAAATAATTTGGGTTTTGTTTTTTTGGGGTGACTCATGTTACTCAACTTGGAAATAACCCCTCAAGGATTATTTATTACTTTTTGTATATGAAACCATTTCTACTTTTTCTTTTTCCTGGGTCAGATAACTTGAAGAATTAATCATTACTTTCTTGATTTCCTGTTTGAAAAATTTCCTTCTTTATTTGAGAGGATAAAGTTTTGAAATGAACTCTCAGCTGAATTAATGAGATTTTTTTAAACACAGATTTCTTTTGTCATTTTTTTTATATATCATTCTTCACCATTTTTATAGAAAAGGTCATGAAAGAAGGAACGAAGAAAGTTGAGTCTGTTCAATTAGTTTCTCTAGTCCACTCTTGAGACTTGGCCCCTTGTGAACAAAGGGTTAACCTGTGAAAGGAAGAAATAAGTTGGTGGGGGGGAGTCAAGAAGTACTGTATAATGTACCTATTCATCCGACTTATTTCTCTGTAATATATAATGCAGCAGGCGCATGGTGTAATATCTAGTCATAGGAAATGGACTCATCGACCCAAGTTCAAATCCTTGACAAGGCTGTTAATACCCTTGGGAAAAGTATGCATCAAACTATTTCCCTCCAGCTATGGGTAAATAGTAGGGCAGACTGGAACCTTTAACCATGGCTAGGTAACAAGTCTAGGAGAAGGAAAACTCTGAACAAACCAATAAAAAATCAACTTGTGTGTGCAGAGGGTAATATATATATATATATATATATATATATATATATTTAAACAAAGCAAAACTAAAAATAAAAAGGTTATATAGAATTGGTTAGTTGGTTGGTTGGTTGGTTGGTTGGGTTTAACAAATGTCAAGTTGGGTTATTCCAAAGATGTTTTTGTTTTCATTCTGATGAACTCAAAACATATTTTCTTTTCAATTTAACTAGATGCAGTTTAACATCATACCAAGAAAATTTGCACATTAAGCGGAAGGAAATAGGGGAAAAGTTTGTAGAGTATGTGTAATAAATAATTGATAGTTACTTCCCTTGTTTTATTATTACCTCCCTTTGTGGAACTCTTTGACGTTTCTGAGAGTATATAAACTCTCAGTAAACTGTAACAGTGTTCTAACTAGAATAAAGCTTTTCAAGCCTATGTGTTCGTTTATTATTACAGTATGAGATCAGAAAAGAAAAAAGAAAGACAAAAATTGAAGTGAAAGGAAGGAAATAAGAAGGAAAACGTCTGTAGAGCAGGAGATAAAAAAAACAAAAAAACAACAACAAATAATAAACAAGCAAAAAAAAAAGAAAGAGAAAGTAAAAGTAAATGGCTATTCAGTAGAAGAACAGAAAATAGAAAAAAAATGAAGGTGGTAATAGATCTGTTTTTCTTTTTTTCTTTAAACAATATAAATAAAAGATGGAAAAAAAAAATCACATTAATTAATTTCATTTTTGTATTATTTTCCTCTCTTATTTCCGAAGAAGAACATTGTCCAAAGAATTAAGTCAAAACTTTTCACAGACTCTATTTTTGTTTTCGTTTTTGTTTTATTTTTATTCTTTAAGTTTATCTCTTCCTCGTCTTACTTGAATATGACAGGACAAAAGAAACTTTAGGATATTCAGGGGACATCTTCAACATAGATATAATTTTTGCTTCAGGTCAGCGTTCATTCTCATGACAGAAATATTAGATTTCAAAGCAATGATAAAAAGACGAAGCCTTTTCAGAAGTTGTCTACTGAAATAAAATTACCCTTGTGTTATCGATATTCAATTACACAAATGAAATTCTTATTTGGAAGATCAAATTAACAAGAAAAAGAATGAACATATGATCATGGTATTAATGAGAAAAACACATGGTGTCATTTTATATTTGTCTGTCTGTCTGTTTGTTTGTGTCTCTTCATATCTATGTGATGCCATTAAAAAAACCAGGGAATTTAGCCATAAAGAAGGAACATATGATATATAATGCTCATGTTCCTTAAAGTACAGGCGTTATCATCTTGCAACACCCTCTGGTTAAAAATGAAACCGTCCAAATCATCCAATGAAAATGCAAAAATGTAAATCCTGATTATCTGGTGTTGCTTATCCGCCAAATTTCTTATTTCTTATGTGTGTTGTCACATTATGATCCTGATATTAACTCTTAACATCCTGATTAGAATTTTCTAAGTCCAGAGCCCAATTCCTATAACCATTTATCAAAAAATGGCCAAAAATGGCCGTTTCATTTAAAGTTACTTGTTATTTCCTTTAAATCAAAGACTTCTAAATATGTTTAATATTACATTTAGACAAAGACTATCATTTGGGGTAGATTAGGAAAATGAATGTGACTTCCGGCCGGGTGGAATATAGGAAATTAAGAGTTAATGAGAAAAAAAAAACATAGTGTCGTTTTATATTTGTCTGTCTGTTTGTCTGTGTCTCTAGTGAGGATTAAGAATATACAAAAATAAAAAAGAACAAACTCCCATGAGGCCTTGATCAGAAATACCATTTGCGCAGGCCCTACAAAAAGGCCTGACTTCCTTCTCCAAGAAGAATCCCTCGAGATTCTAATGAAGGTCACGACTGAGAGTAGTTTGTTTCCTTAGCAAGAGCCATAGCACTCACTACCAAAAACTATACCCCATTCAATAAAACCTGAGTTATGAAACCACCTTCTGCCTTTGTCTCTTTCCTTTCCTCATTCTTTTGAATGCTTCCCATTTCAGCTCACTAGCCAAGAAGAACTAAGAGCCAAGCTTTTATATGGGGATAAAATACCAGCACCCCAACATACCTTTAGACCTAGCCCCATACTCTTTATATCTATGTGATGCTATTCGAAATACGAGGGAATTTAGCCATAAAGAAGGAAGGTATGATCATAATATAATACTCATGTTCCTTAAAGTACAGGCGTTATCATCTTGCAACACCCTCTGGTTAAAAATGAAACTGTCCAAATCATCCAAGATGAAATGCAAAAATGTAAATTCTGATTATCTGGTGTTGCTTATCCACCAAATTCTTATTTCTTTATGATTCGTTATCATCCTGCAACACCCTCTGGTTAAAAATGAAACCGTCCAAATCATCCAAGATGAAATGCAAAAATGTAAATCCTGATTATCTGGTGTTGCTTATATGCCAAATTCTTATTTCTTGTGAGTGTTGTCACATTAGGTAAACAATGGACCATTCCGTTTTTATTAGAAAGAAAGAAAGATTTAAAATTCTGCAATCTGTGTTATGGATCACCAAGAAAAAGAAGTAACAGTTTACATAACATATGGTGTGGTCAATTTGCATACTGGTTTTAACAAAACTGGCTTTAATAAATAGTTACATGGTGTTATTGATCTCTAATATTATTGTTTTATTCTTCAATGTATTAAAATCAATCCTATGAATGATTTTATATACAAACCGATTAAAATAAGTGCAATCATTTTATATGCGTTCTTATTTGATTTCATTAGTCTTTCTAATTCAATAGATTTTATTACATTAAAACTGAAATACTTACACCCAAAGGGCACATATTCTTGCTAGTATATATAATATATACACATACACATATGCACACATATCATATACATACACATACACACATATATACACACACATATATTATATATATATATATATATCATATATATACACACATATATATCATATATATAAACACAACACACATATATATTATATAGACACAAATATATATACACATACAAGTGTATATATATTATATATAGACATGCAAATATATATATATACATACATATATATATATACATACATACATATATATATATATACATACATACATATATATATATACATACACATATATACACACACACATATATACACACACGTATATATATGATAGCAGCAAACTCGTGTTTAAGTATTGCCATTGCTTGATATAAAAAAAAAAGAAAAAAGTTCAACAGTTCAAAGAATATAATGGTGAGATATATATATATAAACACACACACACACACACATATATATATTATTTACACACATTATTACTTATAGACAATCAGCATAATCATTAAAAAAATTTCTTCATCCTCTATTTTTTAATATAATCCCCTTTGTCAATGCACTTAATACAGTGGTAAATATTAAGCAAATAGATTGAACATTATACAGTGAACATTTCAGCTCAGAAATCAGGTAATAACTGAATATATCAGTCTCTAGATTTACTGACCCATCCTTATAGATGAAAAGATAGATATATACGCATCAGGTGACACAATATAGATATTTCATATGTGAAATTCCTGCTAACATAAAACTCTGAATTCATTCAAGAGTCAAAATGAATGAATAAATCAAAACTGATAAGAAATTTCCTTTTTATTTTCGTTGACATTAGAGGAATTTGTTATCTTGCTCGGGGTCTTTGTTATCCGATACAAATCTTCTCGACTCGCCCCTCAGAGAAAAATGACATTAAAATAACCCCATTGTAAAGAAGACAGAAGATTGAGATAAGTGGTAAGACCAAATGTTTTAGGGGGTCCATCCTGAATTGTCCCCTTTATGAAATGGAGAAAGAAAAATATCCCATTAAAAGTTACCCTTCCATTTAGGACACGGTTTCTACAATTCTATAGACAAGAATTTGCTGAGTAAGTATAAAGTAGATAACGTTGAATGTATACAATTAGGATTGAACAAAGAAACATATGGGAATACCTATATACCTGTCGGGTAACGGTTATTGTCACAAGAAAAAAAAACAAAAAAAAAAACTCCCTCTGGGCGGTGTAAAAATTAATTTTTGAAAGATATTGTCTGAGGTGGAATGGAAAAAAATTAAATATATTGTACAGATTCGTGGAGTGATCAGTATCCAGTTGTGTTGCAAGCTGAGTGCATTCTGAGAATCCAGACTTGGTAGAGTAAAGTAAAGTCGTCGGTGTGGCCTAGAGTCGGTATCAGCCAATCAGCAAGGGAGTCTATCCCTTTTTCACTAGTGCTAGACCAAGGAGATTATTTTTGCAACTGAGTTGGAGCGCCACACCTACCATCAGCTCCTTACTCTACTACACAGATCCCTGTGCTAGTCATATGCTAAGTTGGCGAGGGCTGGTATCGAATTAGAAACCTTGTGGTTTCTAGCCAAATGTTCTACTGACTGAGCTGTGGTTTCAAAGCAATAGCAGATTGGGCTATTCCATGTATAGTTCACTTCTGGGATTTACATTGGCTGCTGGTTTTAAGGTGGACACTTTCATCTATATATAGTTCAGGCAGTTGGCACAGAGTGTATTCGTTTTTGCTCTGTCTTTTTTTTTTTTTCTGATGACTAGACACTGGTCACAGCCTTTCCATGAAGATGAGTATGATGCTTATTCTACATAAATAAAATAAAACATATATATATATATATATATATATATATATATATATATATACTAAACCTCTGCACAAGTAGGATGTGACACAAGGTTAATTTCTTAAGCAGAATTTAACAGGTTTGAATTCAGTTTTCCTTCTCCTAGACTGTTTGTCAAACCAAGGTTAAAAAGCCCATTCTACTATACTATTTACCCATAACTGGAGGGAGAATAGATGGATTCATACCTTTCCAAAGCGTATTAGCACTACATGGAATGTAAACAGCCTCATCCAGGATTTGAAATCATATCGTCATATCCATTCCCTACGACAGTAACCATTACACAATGCAAACATATATATATATATATATATATATATATATGTATATATGTATCTATATATATATGAATGTATCTATGTATATATGAATGTATGTGAAGAAAAAGTGGAAGTGAATCCGACAGTATGTGATATTATGAAAAATTGAAAAAACACAAGTTCATAAATAAAGTAATGTTTATTTTGCCTATGCTGCAGTGTTTCGATCTGTTTCAATAGATCTTCATCAGGGATTTCATTAATTTGAGGAAAGAAAGAAATGTATCACAGAAAATAAGAAATTTGCAGTTATTTTTTCCTTCAAATTAATGAAAGCCCCGATGAAGATATATTGAAACAGATCAAAACACTGCAGCATAGGCAAAATAAACATTATTTATGAACTTGTGTTTTTTCAATTTTTCATAATATAACATGTATGTATGTATACATATGTGTGTGTGTCTGTGTGTGTGTGTGTGTGTCTGTGTGTGTGTGCGTGTGTGTGTGTCCGCAGGACATTGGTGCACATATGTAATTGTTTAAACATGATTTGCAAAATAATTTCTTTTTCCTTTGTAAATGTGATGAAAGGATTTAAAAAGCCCCTCCCAACATTAAAAGAAATGACTTTCTTTTCTTAAAAAAGAAAATGGCAGCAGAAAATGCACTTGACCAAAGAAAAATAAATGAAAAAAAGGAAGAAAAAAAAAAGAAAAAGAAGAAAAAAAAACATGAAGAAAAAAATGACTTTTCAAAAAAAAAAATCCAAAATAATCAAAATAAAAACAGGTTACTCCCATTTCAAATGTTTGAAATATATTATCATAAAAGAAATAAACATCTCTCGCAGCCTAGCTCATTACTGAAACAGTTGCATAAAATTCCCACTAGTAAACTAGTGGTCAGGGTTCAAGCCCAGGTAAGAAGCTGGGCTGATTCTCAAGTCAGAATGACCATCCCAATTTTGAAAATTAGTACAATATTTTTACTTAATTGCTTCAGCTCAGTCGGTAGAGCGTTCAGCTAGGAATCACAAGGTTCCTGTTTCGATACCAGCCCTTGTCCACTTAGCGTATGAGTAGCACAGCGATCTGTGTGGTAAAGTAAGGAGCTGATGGTAGGTGTGGTGCTTCACCTCAAAGGCTAAAGTAATCTCCTTGGTCTAGTGCTAGTGAATAGGGGATAGACTCCCTCGCTGTCTGTCTGATACCAACATTAGGCCACCCCGACGCCTTTACTTTTTTGTAAATATTGTTTAGTGCAATGATTAATGAGCTGGGCAAGCAGACCATTACTCATGAGTTTGATTCTCACTAAGTGCTTCATACTTCTCGCTGTAGAGTAGAAATGGACTGACCTATTAAGTAATGGAGGCTTCTACAGGAAGCACTAAACTATACAATTTACCTCCTCCAATAATATATAAGAGCCTGGCTTTTTAGAGGCCAGGGGAATTCACACTGAAGTTTTGAAAGTAAAAAAGTAAGTAAATCCGTTGGGGTGGCCTAATGTCAGTATTAGCCAGACAGCGACAGAGTCTATCCCCATTTCACTAGTGCTAGACCAAGGAGATTGTTTTTGTGTCTGAGGTGGAGTGTGACACCTACCATCAGCTCATTTTACCACTCAGATCCCTGTGCTAGTCATGCGCTGAGTTGGCAAGGGCCGGTATTGAACCAAGAACCTTTTGGTTCCTAGATGAATGCTCTACCAACTGAGCTAAACCAGCCCTCATCATACTAATACTGGTACTACCATTACCACTGCCATTACTACTTTGTTGTTACATATTATACTCATCTCGTGGCACAATTAAGTTAAAGTTAGTAAATTACTTAAAAAATAACTTAATGATTGTTTGATTGATTTTAACAGCATGGCAACCCATCTAAGGTTATTTTATCCCAAGGGTTAGTTTATTTGGTAATCTGAAAATTAGCTACCCAAATGAGAGTAACCTCCCCTTGTATGTTTCACTTTGAGGAAGCCATTTGTTTTGGTCAGCCATTTTCATTTCACTGTAAATCTACACTGAAAATATCTATGTTTTAACACGAAAATATCATAAAATGTGTTCTTAATTATGCTTGCACATTATTTGAAATGAACTTTATTGTTATTAAGAACAGATTTTATGATATTTTTCGTGTTAAAACATGCAGATGTATTGATTTGAACAAATTCGTATTTTCAGTGTAGATTTACAGTGAAATGAAAATGACCAGGTAATCTGAACATTTGCTACATAAATGAGTGTAACCTCCCCTTGTTTCTTTCACTTTGAGGAAGCTGTTTGTTTTGGTAGGCCATATTCATTTCACCATAAATCTACACTGAAAATACGAATTTGTTCAAATCAATACAAAAAATATCATAAAGTGTGTTCTTAAATGTGCTTGTGCATTATTTGAAATGAACTTAATTGTTATTAAGAACACATTTTATTATATTTTTATGTTAAAACATGCAGTTGTATTGATTACGGTGAAATGAAAATGGCCAACCAAAACAGACAGATTCCTCAAAGTGAAAGAAACAAGGGGAGGTTACTCTCATTTATGTAGCTTATGTTCAGATTACCGAGTAATGACTGCCAGAGGCGGCTTTTAAGTTGAGTAAAAATCAAAAGAATAGAATAAGAATAAATAAAAGCCTGAACAGAAAGAAAAAGAAAATAGATTCTCTTTGTAAAAACTGAATGTTTTTCTTCCTGTTTCTCCTAATTAAATGCAAAAAAATTCGCTGATGTCACAGAATTGCGTAAAGAGAAGATAATAAACTCTTTTTTCCGCCGAAAAGAAAAGAAAAAAAAAAGAAGTTGAAAAGACAATAACAATAAGAAAATGGAAAGAGGAATAAGCAATGTGGAATAATTTAAACGATGGGAATTTTCTCTACTGTAAAATGTTTTTTTAAACACGGCACTCCTCCATTTATTGATGAAAACAAAGTACAACGTAAAACAACAAAGCATTTTTAGTCGTTGAAAAAAAAAAAGTGATGAGTAAGGAAAAAAAAAAAATGAATGTTTTTAAAGTCAAAATGAAATGAAAGAAATGGTTGGACTAAATAATTTGATGCTTTATGATTCAATGGAATTTCTTTCTAAAGAATTGTCTTCTTCTTAGAACAATGTTGAACATGAGAAACCATTTTAGACAGAATGCGTCAAAAGTGATAATCAAAGTGTTGTGATGTTAGTTCAACAGTAAAAAAAGAAGTCAAGTCGAGGTAGGGTAAAAAGAGACAAGTGTATTTACAATAAGGTACAAGAACGGCTAGCTTGCCGCTAAACAGTAACAATACGGTAACAGTACGGTAACAGTACAACCTTTTCCCTCGGTGTCTCACTATTTATAGTGAGAACTGGTGTATATTCTCCACTGTAGGAACGGCCGGTACAACACAAAGCAGTGCTCGAAAACAGTTCATCTATAAAATACTCTTGATATACAGGGGGGTTGAAAAGTAACTCCCTATTTTAAATCTATTAATAATGGAGATTCGCTTCTGGTTTTTTGTCTCTAACAAAAATTATGTCACTGCTTATGTCACATTACCCAAAATCGTCATAACATAGAATAAATACACTGAAAATTTGAACGTGCAGCATTAGACAGTCCTCATTAACAAGGATAAACTTTGAAACAAGTCAACATGTCTTCAAATGCCTATAATTTCCCGCCTATCCTCCTTCCACCATTCCCCTTACATTCTTACAAACTTTTGACCCCTTCTCCTACAAATTTCTACTGCTACTGTTTGTTTAAACATAACTTGTGAACCCCTCCCACTACCAATTCCTACTGCTACTGCTCGTTTTGAAAGTGAGACAACGGAAACATTCCATCAGTTTCACACCTGAAGATAGCACAGAGACATGCTGAAAATGCTCGTGAAGAAACCTTTGGTGGATTGCTACACCAATTCCACCCTGACATTAAAAAGATGGCCAGAAAATTAGAAAGGATCGACGAAAAACTCGTCCGACAAGAATTGTCAGTAGAGTTTAACAAAACATGTTTAAAAGAAAAAATTCTGCCAAAATATACTTATATATATATATATATATATATATATATTATTATTATTATTAATATTTTTTTTGCTTGAAAGCAATTACAATGTGTATATCGCACAAAATTCGATAATTATAGTAAATAAACATGATAAGTTAATTTCGGCAAAGGATCGCTTGGTCTGCAGAACATCGTACAGACTGTTTCGACTTTATTAAGTCTCATCAGCGATGTATACTAATGATTTCCCTCCAACAGAAATCGAAACCGGGACCTCAACAGGCATAGTCAGAAACCATACTGTCTCGGCCATGGCACAGACTGAACAATCCCTGCGAAACCAACCCTAATGATACCCACACGCCTCTACCCCAATAGGCACGGGTACGTTGAGTGAACAATAACAAATAAGGCCTTCAGCTCTTCGGCGAAGGGAAATAAGATTTTTTTTAGATGTTTGTTTTTTAGAAACATTGTTGAATATATTATATATAATATATATATAATACGCCCCATAATCTACCTTTCATTAAATAGAAATTGAAAAAATAATCCCCATAAATTAATCCAAATTTTTAATCCAATAAACAAAAACGGTTCACAATAAATCTTTGAAAATATAAATAAGCGTTCGTCTATAAAAGATAAGTGCCAATTCCAACGGGCATGTATTATACCAACTGAGATTAATCGAAAACTCGATTAATTCAACTGATGTAACCCTGAAGAATCAATCGATGAAACTCGAGTAGGTTACTCCTTTCCATTGTTAAAATAAATTTTTGCTCTACATTGTATTGAGCACTTTGTATTTGTTTTTTCTCTGTCTTAACCCCTGGATACTGTGCGCTTCCAACGATCGTACTCATACCCACCGGTAAGTTACTACTTATACATTTACAAATATATATATATATATATATATATATAGACTCATCAGATATATCAACAGAGAAGCATTATGTGGACTCCATAATAACATCACATGTATATGGTAATTGAAAAATAAGCAGTTTCAAACGTTTTGAGATATTGACATTCAGTATACAAAGTTTTACAAAGAAACTTTTGAATCTTATAACAACAATGTAATAAAATCTCTATTTCTAGTGAAGCATGTGTGAAATTCTTTGGAGGTCAATGTTTTCTGAGCTATGTCCTGTCAAAAAAGAAGTGTATGGGATTATTTTTTCTTTTCTATTTTTAAAGAAGACACTTTCATATTAGGAACATCTTATCACAAGATGCACCCAGACTGGTTGATGCCTGAACTGCACGAAAATAGTGACAACTATTTTTTGTACAGAATGATGGAAAAATAACTCCCTAATTGAAACTATTTATAATTTTTTTATATGCAGTTACATTATTCTCAATTTTTTAATGTATATTCCTTAATATATGGCAATTAAATCTGTGTTGTTGTTTGATGGTGCTTCTCCACATTTTGCTATTGTTGTTCATGAATGGTTGAATAACCATTTTCCTGGGAGATGGATAGGTAGACGTGGTCCGCAGGAGTGGCTGGCCAGAAGCCCTGATTTAACACCCTGCAACTTTTTTCTTTGGGGTTGGTTGAAAGAGCAAGTCTACTCTATGAAACCAATGTCTTTAGAAGAACTTGAAGGATGAATATGAGAATTTATTTCTGCAATTCTTCTTGGGAAGATCAGTTGTTGTGATTCCCGAGCGGCTTGAGAGGCTGAAGGCAAATGGTAGTATCCATATAGAATTTTAAACAAATCTCCATGTGTTGACTTTTTTTTAAATATAAGGTGTGTGCTAGATCCCCACTCCTACTTATAGACTAGGCCAGATCATGTGATCTATTCCTTGGCCAATCACTGGCAGTACTCTGAGGTTGATACAATACTTAAACCAACACTACTGGTCATAATTATGCTAACATTCATGGACGATGGACATAGGATTAAATCACTGGACCTTTAACAACACGCAGGATAGGACTTATACGCTTACCGAAGGATCACCAAAGGATTCCATAAGATAGGACTTTCTTTAAGCCCTTTTCAACTGGCCAAGGATGGCACTTAAACACTTATGTGTGTTATTCTCATATTCATTTCTTATAAAAATAATGATTAAGAAATAAATTATAAGATTTTTGGACCATGTCACCTTTAAGCACCCCATCTGCGATCTCAATTCTATATAATTTTTTAAATGTGTCTAAAAATTGTCTGTTAACAACCAACCAGATTTTGATGGTGTAAATGAAAAACATGTCCTTCTGAATCAAGATCGCAGATGGGGTGCTTAAAGGTGACATGGTCCAGATTTTTAAAATAGAGAAGGGAGTTACTTTACTATCACCCTGTACAATGATGAACTAACACTGAATAAACGGAAGGAAAGACAATATAAATTGTTGAATGAAGTACTGTCGTACTGATGCAGACAAATTTGCAGTTGATACAAATATTCCATAGCACTGGATTGCCTGTGCAACAATCATCAAGCTGTCACTCACGAGTTGGCCGCCACCAAAAAGTCCAGATTAAAACAAATTGCAAGTTTTGTTATGGAGATATGTCAAAGGTCATGTTGTTTTGCCCTCCCCACTCCTTCCTGTTCATTTCCATGGTTATAAAACAATGGATCAAAACAGATGTTGCTTGTGTTGACAATCATCATCATCATCATCATGGGGGAGGAAAGGTGATCCACTGGGAATCGTGCAAGAAATTCAATTTTCACAATGCAACTAAATGGTATATGCACAAGCCGGAATCTGTCCTGAAGAATGAGATGCATAAAATTCTCTCGGACTGAGATACAGACAGATCACCTTATCCTGGCCAGACCAGACCTAGTATTGATTAACAAGAAGAATAGAACCTGACATCTTGTGGATTTTGCCGTCCCAGCCGACCACCAAGTGAAAATGAAAGAACGCGAAAAGATAGAAAATACTTGGACTTGCCAGAGAACTGAGAAAACTGTGGAACATGAAAGTAAAGGTCATGCCAATTGTAATTGGTGCCCATGAAATGGTCCTCTAAGGTCTGGAAAAGAATTTGGGTGAATAGGAAATCAGAGGAAGAATTGAGATCATCCATAGTACGGCATTGAAATCAACTAGAATACTCAGGAGAATACTGGAAACCTGAGGAGACTTGTTGTCACTCATACTCAAGTGAAAGACCATCAGCTAATAGCATGGATATCCATGACGTCTTTTTCAAGTGTAAGCCTTGATTTTCAGTATATGAATTTAAGCAAAATTTTCAAAGTTAACCAAAATTTAAAAAGTTGCAAACTATCAGGCATGATTAGACCTTGGAGGCTTGCTAAAAATACCAAATTCAATGTTATTTTATTAATTTTCAATATTGCTACACAGGTTTTTTTTTTAATAGTGCATTTGGGAGTAAAAAAAAAAGCCTTTCAAACCCCGATTTGGAAAATTTCCCCAAATTTTTCCAATGTACCAAGTATCAGGTAAGGTGCAAGGGCATTGCACCTTGCTAGAAACAACAGTTGGAATTTTAATTTCATAGTTTTAAGGCATTCTACAAGCATTTTTAAGACAAGAATAATAATAAAGATAAATAACATAAAACCAAGAATATATAAAGAATAAAAGATTATAAAACAAATATATATAGAAATAATTCTTCTTAATTCTTAAGAGATTTGTTTCTAACATTTTAAATCCCAGGTAAGGCCAGGTATCTCTGCTAGTTGCAGATAATTACTTACTTTGTCTATTCATATATTTCACAAGTATAAAAGAACCAAGTGTTATGGAAATTCTTTTGGAATAGGAATCCTGCTGGTCTTAAAATTTAGAATTTGAATTGAATTGCTAAATATTTAATTTTTCCATTCTGATAAATCTGCAATAAAATTCCCTCCCCCATGGAAAAATGGTGACCCCCTAAGAGCTGTGATATAATCAGATCTAAATGATTTTTTAAATGGATTTTTAAAAAAATAAAAAATAAAAAAATAAAAACAGCACCAACTTTGGAAGAAGGGTAACAAAAAAAAACAAACTTGAATCCTAAAAGTAATTTGTGTTAAATCCGAGCAAGTCACTCAATTGATATTTTAGCTCCTCGGATTTAAAGCATTCCCGGATTATTCACACATTAAACGTGATTAAATCAGATGTTATCGGATTTCCTTTGAAGTATTTTTCCGCAATCATTCGTAAATTAGAACAACTTTAAATGGTTAAGTGTCAAATTTCTCTCTTCAAGAATTAAAATTACTAATTCATAAAAGAGATACAGAAAATCGTCTTAATAGGCCCAAAATTGCTGAGTTTTCAGCGCCTGAAAAAACAAATTAACTAAATTGGTTGAAGTGATATCCAGCTGAAAAAATACTAAAGGAATTTTAGTTAATGTAACAAGAATTTTTATTTCATATTAATTATGATGATGATATATGTTATATATATATATATATATATATATAACAAAGATAATCTAATGAGTCAGACGAACCTACTATTAGTTTCGCATAAAGCTCTTCAGGGCTAAAAACTGAGAGTCAGATTTTAGCCCTGAAGAGCTTTATGCGAAACTAATAGTAGGTTCGTCTGACTCATTAGATTATCTTTGTTATTTGGCTCTACTTAGGTATCGAGCACTTTTTACATATTAGCTTTCTCCTAGCGGTTATATGAATATATATATATCTTATATACATATATATGCATATAAATTGTTTTTCTTTGACCAAATACTGTACCAATAGATTATTTTTTGTTGGTACGAATATCTGGTCCTTTCTTTTTTCAAAAATTTTCTTCCTGGTTGATGTTTGGTAGTATATTTTTACAATCAAACTTTCTGCTGGGTTTTTTCTCTCCGCAAGGATCTACCAACACGCTTGGTATATTAAATTATATATATATATATATATATTAAACTAGCAGCAGCTACCTGGCATCGCATGGATAGAGGGAGATTTTTTAAAGTTAGTCCCACAGATCCATTATTACTGAATCGTGAGTTGAATCTTTGTGGGATGCCCCATTTAAATCCCTATGTAAAAAACAAATTTCTTAAGCATTTTGTACTTTTTAAACAAATGTTTCAGTGGTAATTTTGCTTGATAACTTTATATTGTAAATAAATAAAAAAATAAAAATAAATAAAGAAATTCTAAGTTTCATTGAAATTCTAATATTTAGTGATTCATGTCTAATATTGAGGTTAATTAAAGTTGAATGTGAAATTAATTTAACATAGATAGAGGGAGATTTTTTAAAGTTAGTCCCACAGATCCATTATTACTGAATCGTGAGTTGAATCCTTGTGGGATGCCCCATTTAAATCCCTATGTAAAAAACAAATTTCTTAAGCATTTTGTACTTTTAAACAAATGTTTCAGTGGTAATTTTACCTGATAACTTTATATTGTAAATAAATAAAAAAAACAAAAAATAAATAAAGAAATTCTAAGTTTCATTGAAATTCTAATATTTAGTGATTCATGTCTAATATTGAGGTTAATTAAAGTTGAATGTGAAATTAATTTAACATAGATAGAGGGAGATTTTTTAAAGTTAGTCCCACAGATCCATTATTACTGAATCGTGAGTTGAATCCTTGTGGGATGCCCCATTTAAATCCCTATGTAAAAAACAAATTTCTTAAGCATTTTGTACTTTTAAACAAATGTTTCAGTGGTAATTTTACCTGATAACTTTATATTGTAAATAAATAAAAAAAACAAAAAATAAATAAAGAAATTCTAAGTTTCATTGAAATTCTAATATTTAGTGATTCATGTCTAATATTGAGGTTAATTAAAGTTGAATGTGAAATTAATTTAACATTAAATTCGTAATTAATAGGTGTTATTTAATAATGAATTTAATAATTAATAATAAATAACACAAAGTGTCAACTGATATGATTTATAAAATTCCAAATCAAAACATGACTCATTAATTGTTTGTTTAGTACAAATCCATTTTTATTGCCTTTTAGACTTTAACTTTAATAATTGTTTCTTTTTGCACATGTGGATAGTGAGAAAAAAAAAGAGTATTTATTTAAATAGTCTGGTACAAGACTATGGTATGCAGAGATGCTGATAGGTACGTGCCCTGCACAAGAATCTACAGGACTGTAGTTGATACAGAGCCTGTATTCGGTTACAGTCTGTCTTTTTTTTTTGTCTGGGGACTGGATGCTAGTCACAGCCTTCGTATAAAGGTGAGTATAATGTTGATTCTACATCAACCTCTCTCTGCCACAGGCAGGATATGACAAAAGGTCATTATTTTGAATAGACCCTGAGAGCGGCACCCTTTATTTAAATAGTCTGTCACAAGACTATGGTATGCAGTAAAATCATATCCATGCATCCCAGTGTTTTTCTTTTTTCTTCCCTCACCATTTCAAGCTAACTGTTAATACACTTCAATAGTTTCTTAGAAACAAATTACACACAATAGGTTACAAGGTAGGAATTAGACGGCTTTAGTTGAGACCCATAAATTTTCTCGGGGACTCATTCAAAGCAAATATGTGCATCCCAGGACGCACTAAATCAAAAAGCTATCAGCATCACTGGGTATGCATTTACCCAACTGTCTGCAGCAACATGTTGAAATTCTTATATATATCTACTAACTCCTCCACATGAGCAGGATGTGAATTCAGAATTTTCCTTCTCCTAGACTGGTTACCTAGCCATGGTTAAAGAGCCCAGTCTGCCCTGCTATTTGCCCATAGCTGGAGGGAGAATCAAGTTCTGAGAATCCAGACTTAGTAGGTGGTTTAAATAGCAGATTGGGCTATTTCACTGTGTACCTTGGTCAAGCTCATTCCCAGGATTCTCATTGGCTGCTGGTTTCAGTGTGGATACTTTGATCCCTATATACTCAACACATGACTGTGTTCTGGTAGTTGATACAGAGCCTGTATTCAGTTACAGTCTGTCTTTTTTGTTTGGTGACTGGATGCTAGTCACAGCCTTCACATAAATGTGAGTATGATGTTGATTCTACATCAACCTCTCTCTGCCACTGGCAGAATATGACAAATGGTCAATATTTTGAATATATCCTGAAAGCAGCACCTTACACAACAGAATCTGTCAGGCCACTTACCTTCCATCACACAAACCATCTAATTAAGATGAACAAGACATGTATGAGGCATCCAGTCAGAATCATACTTGCTATTCAGTAGTAATAAGTCTGCAAGACTAGCTTGTAAACCATTACACCACGATGGCACATCCATGTACCTGGATAGGTAAATTCAGGCAATAATTCCAGTACGTTGTAGACAAAACGCTATATTGTACAGAAGCGTGTAGTGTAATGATTACAGTCATGGGAAATGGACTCGTCGCCCGAGTTCAAATCCTGGACGTGGTAATTGCATTTCACTTTGCGCTAATACCCTTGGGAAAGTTATAAATCCTACTCTCCCTCCAGCTATAGGTAAATAGTAGGGCAGACTGTACTCTTTTACCTTGGCTAGGCAACCAGTCTAGGAGAAGGAAAACTCTGAATTCAAATCTGTTGAACTCCGCTTAAGAAATTGACCTTGTGTCACATCCTGCTCGTGCGGAGGGTTTGGTAAATATATATATTGCACAGCTGTTGGTATTTTAGTAGAGAGAGTAGCTATATGTTATTAGGTATATCTGTTTCTAATTTTATGGCATTTTAGATTTTATTAAATATACTAGCAAAATAAAAACGCCCTCTGTGCGACATAAAATAAATATTGCCTGAGGGGATGGGAGTTGAAAATTTAATATCAGAGAGTTTGTATCAGAAGTAAAGGAAAATCATCAAATTCATTAAAGAAGTAAAAAATAAAATAAATTTATTAAAGGAGTAAAAAATTTAAAAAATTGAAATGAAACTTAGTTCTGATACCTTTAAATATATATTAAAATAAAACAAACTATATATAGATAGATAATACCAGGTATGTATTTATTAAAACTTGTTTAAAAAACCAATGAGGACTGTCTAACATTGCATGTTCAAATTTTGAGTTTATTTATTCTATGTTATGACGTTTTACGTAGTGTGGCGCAAACAGTGATGCAGTTTTTGTTACAGACAAAAACCGGAAGCGAATCTCCATTATTTATAGATTAGGTTCAACCACAGCAGAAATAAAATGTTGCTTTATTGGAAAAATGTAAAACTGAACAGTAATGTTTAAAAAAGTATTTTTCTTTTCTTTGCAATTAAAAAGATAAGGTAAAAACGAGTGACTTTTTTTTCTTTTTTTTTTTTTTGCAGTGATTAAACCGAATAAATTGATTTTTGTTTGAAGTTAAGATGGGAAAATTCTTTTTCACCCAACTGAAGATGAAATCAATAATATTTTACTAAAACATTTTTGTCTGAGAAAAGCATAAATAGAATATTAGATTTTGTAGTATTCATGGGTTAAAATATTTCAACACACACACACATACACACACACACACACATATATATATATATATATATATATATATATGTGTGTGTGTGTGTGTGTGTGTGTGTGTGTGTGATAAAGAATAGAGGGGAAAAAGTGAACAAAAAGAGCAAACTCAAACAAGTAGATGTAGGAGATATATTTCGTCCTGCTTTGAGCAGGACTTCATCAGTCATTTATTAAAACATCAGTGCAACATAAATTTGTATTTATAAAAGAGAAAGTGAATGGGTGGGGTGATTTTGGTGATGAAGTCAGGAGGATGGGAAGAGTTTGTGAGGATTTGATTGGTCAGAAGAAATCAAATATGTGTGTGTGTGTGTGTGTGTGTGTGTATAGAGAGATAGATAGATAGATAGATAGATACAGAGAGAGAGAGAGAGGGGAGGGAAGAGACATACATATATTTTAATATATATATATATATATATATATATATGTCTGTGTGTTGTGTGTGTGTGTGTGTGTGTGTGTGTGAGAGAGAGAGAGGGGGGGAGACATATATATATATTTATTTCACTTAGCATAAATGAGTAAATCTTTATAGCGTTATTAAAAAATTTAAAAGACGCTGCGTTTGTCAACAACTTAAAATAGATTTTTTCTCTCTCACATTTCAAGATCAAAACAAAAAGAAGCCTAACACACCAAAACAGAGGTTCGCAGACTTTTTATTTTCAGTAATAATTTATTTTTCCTCAAACTAATGAAAGCCCTGATGAAGGTCTATCGAAACAGACTGAAACACTGCAGCGTAGGCAAAATAAACATCATTCGTTTATAAAATTGTGCTTTTTCAAATTTTTTATGATATTACACACGCATATATATATGTGTGTGTATGTGTAGAGAAAGAGACGTATATATATGTGTGTGTAGAGAGAGAGAAATACACACAGATGCACACACAGACATATATATATATATATATATATATTATATATATATATATATAAGCAGATGAGTGTGTATTTGTAATGCTGTGTGCAATTAATTTCATGATGTAACTAACATTGAATGTTTCCTGATATTGAATAAAATATTCAATATTTTTTTTGCATTTAATATTTTGAATAGTAGACATTAACGTTTATTTTCAGAGTGGCTAGATCAATGCAAGGTCTTTTTTTACATGGGGATTTTAATGGGGCATCCCACGAGGATCCAACTCATGATTGAGTAATAATGGATCCACGGGACTAACTTTTTAAAAAATGCCCCCCTCTACCCTGGTGATGCCGGGTGGCCGCTTCTAGTAACCAATATTTTTCTTCAATAATGGTTAAAATAAATCTTATTTATGATAATGTGTTGCTCTAATAGATTTTGGGTCAGAGCTGAAAAAGTTTTAGAGTCAATGTTGCATATTCTTTAATAATTTAATTTTATATTGCACGTTACTCTTTATTAGTTAAAAGCTTTTGCTCATTAAAAATAATGTCTGTTAGGTGACATTGTTCACTTTAGTTTGTTAATTCTAAGGTTTATTGTGTGGATATAAGTGAATTTATATATATATTTATTTTTTTGGGGTTATGCAATTTGGTCTTATGTCTGAATATTGGAAATTCCATTGTTATGATAAGATGACGCATAAAAGAAAAAGAAAAGAAAGATGGGAAGAACGAAAGTCAAAAGTGAATAAGTGAGAAGGAAAGACTGAATATGTGAGAGGAAAGAGGGAATGAATAAAAGAGAGGGTAAGAGTGAATAAAAAGAGGTAAGAGTGAATAAAAGAGAGGGTAAGAGTGAATAAAAGAGAGGGTAAGAGTGAATAAAAGAGAGGGTAAGGAGTGAATAAAAGAGAGGGAAAGAGTGAATAAAAGAGAGGGTAAGAGTGAATAAAAGAGAGGTAAGTGAATAAAAAGAGAGAAGAGTGAATATGTGAGAGAGAAAGAGTGAATAAAAGAGAGGGTAAGAGTGAATAAAAGAGAGGAAAGAGTGAATATGTGAGAGGGTAAGAGTGAAATGTGAAGAGAAAGAGTGAATAAAAGAGAGGGAAAGAGTGAATATGTGAGAGGGTAAGAGTGAATATGTGAGAGAGAAAGAGTGAATAAAAGAGAGGGTAAGAGTGAATATGTGAGGGGGAAAGTGAATAAAAGAGAGGGAAAGAGTGAATAAGTGAGGGGGGAAAGAGAGATTGAAAAAGAAATGAACAGTACCTAGTAACAACAAAGTTAGGTAAGCGAATACATAAAGTCAACGGCTTTCACATTCTGTAGGTGATGATAGCCAAGCGGTTAAGCTTTTTCATACACACTCTCTCTCTCTCTCTCTCTCTCTATCTATCTATCTCACACACACACACACACACACACACACACACACACACACACATACACACACAACTTAAAGAATGTTTTGTGTCAGCTTCAGAACCGTTTGTCTCTGCGTTTTTCATAATTTCAAACAATCTAACCCTAGTTTTTCACTCAGTATTTTTAGGTGGATTGATCAACAAAAGACTCTCACAATCTCCTTACTATCTGTGATAAATTTATTTTCCTTAAAACAAAAGCCCTGAAGAAGATCTACTAAACAGATTGAAACACTGCAGCGTTGGCTAATAAACTTACCACTCATTTTATTTAAACCTGTGTTTTTTCAAATTTCTCACTATACTACATACCGTCAGATTCACTTCCATTCTCTTCATGTATATATATTATATATATATATATATATATATATATGTATATAAATATATATATATATATATATATATATATATATATATATATAGTATACAATTGCTGCTTTAACTTTTCTGTCGCAGTGGCATCAGTAAATAATCCAAAAGTGCTCAATATATTAAAAACATAGAACAGTAATACTACTACTAATATTATTATTAGAGGAAAAATAAAGGGTCTACCATGGTTTCAATCAAATTGAAATGATTTAATCAGGATTGAAACCATGGTAGACCCTTTATTTTTCCTCTAATAATAATATTAGTAGTAGTATTAAAAGTAGTATAAAAGTAGTATAAAAATAAAGGGTCTACCATGGTTTCAATCAAATTGAAATGATTTCTTCAGGATTGAAACCATGGTAGACCCTTTATTTTTTCTCTGATTATAGTATTATTAGTATTACTAGCAAATATATGCACCCTCCGGGTGCAAGTATTTAAGTTTTAATGTAATAAAATATTGTATTAAATTAGAAAGGCTAATGAAACTAAATAAGAATACAGATAAAAAGATTTGAAACAGAGGGAGGGAGTATAATAAAAAATGGAACAACTGAAACTTACTCTTCCATCACTCTCGTCTTTCGTTGTTATCTTTTCTAATTTAAGTATTTAGTTATAAGAGGAAGTAAAGAATAAAATGACACTTATCTTATATTGTTAATGGATTTCATTTAAGATTCATTGAAGAGATTTTTGCTTATATTCATTAAAACAAAACCAAACAGTTAGAAATCAATAATACTAAGCACATATTTATTAAATTCGATTTTTTAATATTAATATGCAAATTAGCCTTCCCGTTCACATTGTAAAGCGCTATTTTGTTGTATATATAAATATAATTGCATGTTGTTAGTATGTAGACATAGTTAACAGTATTAATAATGTAAGACAATTTTATTAATAATTGAGGTTTAGATAAAAAAATAAAATCATGGAGAATGTGATGTCAATAACTAAGAGAATTGTGACTTGAGTAGGAATATAGTTTCGGTTACAGACAGAAAAACACACAATCTCCATTATAATAAGATATATATATTGTTTATATTATCAATATTTTTTGTATATATATATATATATATATATATGTGTGTTTCTGTGTTGTGGTGTGTGTGTATACTGTCTATATCATCAATATTGTGCTATATATATATATATATATATATATATATTATATAGTGTATATTATCAATATTAATTGGTGTTATATATATATATATATATATATATATATATATATATTATCAATATTAATTGTGTGTATATATGCATATGTATATATATATATATATATATATTATCAATAAATATAGTCTATATGTAATAATATAAGTAATATTGAATTTCCTCTACCCCCCCAAAAAAAAAAAAACAGTAAAAATAGAAAGAAAATAAATATATTGACAAATAAACAACAAGAATAAAAAAAAGTTAACAATAACAATAAAAAAAGGTGCTATCCATTGGCTTAATATCTATTTGAATCAATATACAACACCTTAAAATCAGATTAGAAGAAAACAAATGTTTATAAAGCAGGTGAGAAAATAATCAACAAGTTTTCAGATTCCTTGGAATCATCTTGATTATCTTTGCTGAAAGAAGAAGAAGAATCGGTAACTTTTGATTGAACTGTTGGCATCGTTCCCTATCAAGAAATATTCTCTTCCTGTTTGGCCTGCAAATAACATTTACAAAGAATGGCTGAACCAATAATGGAGAAATCTGATTTCCTGGTTTTGGGAAGAAAAAGAAGAAGAAGAAGAAGAAGAAGAATGACTGATTAGGAAAAGTTTGGTCATTATGAAGATGTCTGTAGCATTCAAGTTCTTCAAGACAGATAATGTCGATGCCAGCCAGGAATACGCAATGATGCTATTTCTGTACAGATTCCAACGATTGGAAATTCACTTGCAGGAAAAATGGAAGTGGTTAATATGATTAGATTGTGGTGGAGAAAGCCAATCAGGAAGAACTCAGGATATCGAAAAAAAAAGGTAAATGCTGGGATTGTGGGGGTGGGGGCCAATAAAGAATGGAAAAAATCAAATAAAGAAAAAAAAAAGAAAAGAAAAAAGATTTCAGAAATGGGGAAAAAAATGGAACCGGAAAGATGTCAAATTTATTTAAAATATTTTATATACACATATACTAATCTAAATGTTGATTCTGTTTTATATATATATATATATATAATTTGTAAATATCAAAGTGTTTCACCCATGTTTGTAAATATCAAAGTGTTTCACCCATGTTAAGTTGGAAAATACTCATATTTTTAAGTGAACTAATACTTTTTACCATCACTGTATTTTTTCTTAATAGACAAATATATATATATATATATATATATATATTTCTTAATAAATAAATAAATAAATATATATATATATATATATATATATATATATACATATATATATATATATATATATATATATATATAATATATATGATAGGCCACGAGGAAATGCTAACATTGACATAACGTATTTCATGCGTCATCTTATGATATTCATTTTTTGTTTTTTCACATGCAATGATCACATCATCAGCTTTTATATATAAACACACATAAAAAAAATAATGGTAAATAACATTATATTCCCACATTCACCATACACTTAACATTTTTCATTTTTCACCCTTACAAAATTTCTTTTGAATTGTCCTGATGAAGGTTTATCATAAACCAAAATACTTAAGTATAGACATATAAGATTTTTCCTTTGATCGTAACATCCTGTGTCTGTTACATTTTTGAAAACATTTTCCTCACATATTGTTAGATTAATTTCCTCATTGTATTTCCATATATATATACACACACACCACACACACACCACACACACACACACACACACACATTATATATATATATATGTCAGACAGGAATTGTCTGTTCAATTCAACGAAACATGTATGTATATATATATATATATATATATATATATATATATATATATATATATATAGGCTAGTGGTTAGAGTCGTGGAAATGGACTCGTCAATTCAAGTTCAATTCCTAGACGAAGCTGTTGGCATTTCACATAGCACTAATACCCTTGGGAAAGGTATGAATCCATATATTCTCCCATCTCTCTCTTCTGGGG
>CM042150.1:35674020-35686342 GCA_023376005.1 Doryteuthis pealeii | reverse complement strand
GAGAATTATTTAAAACATTAGAATTAATTACGCGCAGGCATCGAACCTAGTTTACTGTAAGGACTACAACAATCGAGAATGAACAGATCAGCCATCCCTGACTGTACCAACTTCTCGCGAACTATTGAGCAGAACTCACTCAAGAAGAGCTATACGATAGCGCAAGATACACCCAACACTTTATGTGTGATTTCGACTCAACACAACCACGCTGTCAAACAGCAAGATGAGCAAACAGTAATCGCATAACCACCACTAGGACAACTATTCTTAGCATAAATCAGTTTTTGTGTATACTCGAAGTAAAGTTTCCTCATTCCAACATCTCATTAGTAACTATACTTCTACCCAACAGAAAGACAGTAAATACACAAAGCTACTCTGTTTTATGATACACTGAGCTCATTTTTTAGCCAACATTTTTGGGAGAATACATCATGCTCAAATAATCTGACAAGTCGCAAACCCTCACATTTCTCAAAAGATAATTATTAATATTAATTATAGGTGGCGCATACTATTTACTCATTAAATGTAAAAGCTAAACATCACACAAATGTAATACAGGAGATTAGATTTTTATCTCAGATATTGATTTAGACCTAACATTTAAATAGGTAATGCCAACCTAATTAATCCCTATTAACTTCACTTTCAACTTTCACACAACTCAGGATACGACTCAATTTAAGCAACATATCTCCAGAAAAATCTCGCTCGCCCTAAAAATAAGCCACTACTCATAATAAACTAAATGTTGTGTAATCTACACTTCATACATATATAAATATATAATATAAAAATAATTATTTATATTATAATAGTAATACAGAACTGCTACATCAATACTAGAACCAAACACAGCCTGGATACGCTACAATTGAGAATTCAAGGTTACCTATATAAAAATAAATAAAAAGTATATAAACAAAATCTTTCATAATTTTGCTTACTGCATAAATTTTTAAAAATCAATAAGAAATCTAATTAAAACAAAAAAAGCAACAACATGAAACAGAGAACAGAAAACAGCACAAAAGACATTTTCTCACTTATTGAGAGTTATTACAAAGTTTTGAGATCAAACTGACTTTGTTCATCTCTCCAGCATCGATCCTACTTTGCCTTCCTGCTCGGAATTGTCAACTCTACCACATAATTCGGGCAACGATCAGTAGTTGGAACTTCCATATTTTGTCATCATTTTGCTCAAAACAACAATTACAGACAACAGAAGCTGAAAACAATAACCTGTATTGTTGTCATTAACACCTGAACAAGAAATTTACTCTTTCTTAACAAACAACCACAGGAAGCTTGACGAAGAATTCTCACAAAGATACAATTTCTGAGGTAAACAATCTAATATCGTTATATATGGACGATCTCGACTGTGTTTGTATGACTGTACCAATAAAGAAACTATATCACTACTCAAGTCACAATCCCTTAGTTATTATACAATAACACATTCTCCAACTCTATAAAATCTTATCTATTTAAAACCTATCATAAAAAGATATGAATTTATCATTTTATCTACTACACTAAGTATGGCTTATTCACATACAATGAACATCAATTGGTATTTATATATACAAAAAATAGTGGTTTACAGTGTTAACAGAAGACTAATATCTGCATATTGATATATAAAAAATTTGATATTTTAAATAAAGTTGTGCTAGTATTAAGTTGATTTCTATACTATGTTTTGGCACCATATCTAACTAATCATAATAAATAAGAAAATACGCAAATAATCATCGAAGGAATAAACACTCTGAAAAGAAATGAAAAAATCACACAAACCTAAAACCCCAATAATATTACAAGAAAAATGATAAACTAAATAGTAAAAACAAATTTTATTCTTTAACCTTCACATGATAATTTAACTAAATAGCTTAAAATTGGAAAATGATATAGGAATGCAAGGCAGGAGAAATGAAAGAAAGTCAAAATCTTATGATTTCATATACATCAAGCAGATAAACTGAAAGTTTTAACAAATTAAAGTTAGTCAATACAGTGATTCAATGAAAGCATTTCATACCCAATGATTTAGAGAAATGGATATTACATGACATTCCATAGGACCAATCCATAAAGCACTACTAGTTAATCACCCACGAGTAGTCATTGCATCAGCATCAGTAATACATGACAATACAAATGTTAAAGTATATAATAACAAGGTAATAGTAGGAGCAGACTGGCTTATTACCATGAGTAAAAAGGCAATAGTGTACCAGGAGAAGCGAAAATAACTGAATTCAGAAATAAGCTATTAAACATACCTGCTTAAGAAATTGGACCTTATGTGATCACATCCACTTCTACACATTAGTGAGAGTGCGTTGGTAAAAAATAATGTAATGCATACTACAAGAACTCCACCCATATTATTTTTATGGGTGGGTAGGTCTTATCACCATCAAACATGACAAAGGCCTATTAAGTTGGCATAATTTAAGCCCTGCCAACAGAAATGGGAATTTAGATTATATCATTTGATATAATAATTGATAAGAATTTATCTCAGATTGAACAGTGCCAGAGACGATGAAATCTATTCTGAGTGAATGTAGAGAGAACTTGTTCCATGTATCTGTATCATCTAGAGGACCATAATCAATACACATAACTTTGAGCCATAGACTAAAATATAAATAAATAGTTAATATTAAAAAACAAAAAGATATTTATATAAAAATAATAAAAAAAAATAAAAATAAAAAACAAAATACAAATAAAGCAAAAAACATTATACAATATACTTATATATATGAAACATACCACACACACCATATATATGATATATATACAAATATACAATAAATATATATATAAAAATATATAAAATAAACATCAACATACATATAAATACATATCATATAATAGTAAATAAATAACAAACATACACACTAAGCATATTTACAATATAATAATAATAAATAAACACTATAACACGTACAATATATCTAAAAATGATACAAAGATACCCAACAGCACACATACAATAATATACACCACACACACCATAATATTATACAACACAATATATATAGACACACAAAACACAAACAATATACCCTAAAAAAACTTACATATAATAATAAACATAGAACACAACAAATCATAATATAATAATAAAGAAAAAAAAGAAGCATAAGAAGTACACTCAGTGGATAATCAGGCACACAACAAACAAAACCACATAACATTCACCTAAATACAGATCACTCAATCACACAATTAATATTAAACCAACCACATATACATATCACAGATATAAGCAAATGACTACACACAACACATATAGAGTATACTACTAACATGAGTATATCCACTATACACACACTCATCCTGATATATACATAGCAATATAAACCACAGCACAGACATTACACCCACACACACAACCAGCACACCAACATTATATAATGATATATACGTGTGATATATATATCACTACCACATAGAGATATGATGATTGGAGTATGACTAACAGAAGAAGAATTTTATGGTTATTGATACATTAGGTGAATAATATCTCCTTCTTTTTTCACAATTAGAATTTTATTATGAAATTGATTCACTAGAATTCTCGTTCACACATGAATTTCAGTCTAATCGACCAGAGACTATATTTATATGATCCAGACAGACAACTCTGAAGTGACGATAATTTCACTTATTTCCCTATCTTATTCGGACAACTGATTTGGTATAATCCCCCGACTCTTGACAGCACTGCAGTCCTACTGCGCCTCTCCCCACCACACACTCTCATGTCCTGTACCCACCGCCCTCCACGCGGTCAGACTACACGACCCAACAAAGCAGGACTACACACTCTCTTCTTAGGAAATTGCACAGAATCAATGTGAAAAAATATAGAAAAGATTAAAATAGCTCTAGCAAATAAATGTGAATAAATGTTTCGTGACGCAAGCACTAGCTAGCGAAACATCCCCCCACAAGCCCCAACCAAAATAACCCAAACACATCTCACAAGATAGACTTGTTAAAGTATTATAGGTTATTTGCTATTCACTTTATACGTACGTGAGAGAAGCAAAACAACAATCTAATATATAAATAGAATTTGATAATTTGCTTCTGAAAGCATTGTTAACAAAACTAGCAAAACCACACAAGCAATAAAAAATATAAATAGCATAAAATTTATGGATTTTTGACAGGCAATTACAATGCGTATCTCACTAATAATCATTGATGATGCCATCTATCAGTGAAAAAAATGCAAATGACATGACAAACTCCCTATTACTAAATAATATACTGACATGAATATCATAAATAGATAAACTTACTAAGATACTCATAACATACCAACATATCTAACCCCCACTTAACCACAACCCACCAGCTATCGATGAGACTAATAAGTCGAAAAGCAGGATACAGGTATTACCTCTACACATCGAGACATCCTTTAGCTTAGATTACTCTGCTCAGTATACTCTTATATCTAATAAAAAAATACAGACAAAACCACAAAAAAACAGTCAATCCGAGAATTTTTAAGAGCGAAAAACAATGACGTTAGCTAACGTGGCTTCAAGTAAAAACATTTACAGTATATAGGAATACTATATCCCTTACAACAATATAAAAAGAACTTTAGCCAGCATGTACAATATACATTGCTATAACCAGATGATATCTGATTATACTTTTATGTGATTACAATAGAATAGTAGCGCTGTTAAAGAAACAGTTTTGTTCTCTTTCATTCATGTCCATATTTTTATAAGATAGCCAAGTCGATAAAGAGTACATCCTTCTCTTTTTTTATTCTGAAATACGAAAACAATCTAAATTAAGAATTTAGAAATTCCATGTATACTTGTAATCTAGTTCTAAACCAATGTCTAAAAAGGACCCCACGAAATATTACTTTTTCTCTATACTATTTTCTCTATTCGCGACACAAAGCAGAATATTAGTTATGATTTCAGAATAATAGTTGTTAACAATTTCTGAGAGTAATGATAATATCTAAATCAGCTAGAAAGTAACTTGGCAGCAAAAGACAATAAGTCACGGAATCTCCACAACAACTGACAGGGAGACCAAGCGGAGAGTAAGTAAAGCAATAAATTCTAATCACAAATTAACCATACTCCCTACACAAAACAAACACACAAAGAAGAGTAGCTGAGTCCATGTACAACAGGAAGTACTACAAACACCCATCTAACAGACACTCTTCATCTGAAAATCATTTCTACTTTTGACAAACATCATTTGTGAAACAAATTTATAAAGGGATTTAACGATATCACTATCCCGAGTGGCAGTACATGATGATATTTATCTAATCTCACAACACAGAAAAAAAAAACACAAAACAAAAATTACCCAGCACATATAGAGATAACTAATATAAACGGATTTCACACTCATTATCAACACTCTATTTTCATATTATTTCCGGACTTACTTATTCATTCTGCCAGAGAATATAATCAATTGAAGTCATATGATATATATATCACGCAATCAGAACACTAATGGGATACTACCAATCTGTTTTAAACATCCACAACTAAAATGTCATCGTGACACAACTGCCGTAATTGTTGAGCCAAGACGATTTCTATATTTATTATCATATCTTTGGTTTCATTATGACCACTCTGTGGTCAAGATAATTGATATTAAATTGAACATGTAAATAGTAAGAGGCCCTCACCAAACAGCGTGGTTAGCTAAGTAACGAATAAGAAAAACGACGTTTCAGCGCCTCCATAAATTAACCCACGAAAGGATTCCTAGTCAATCGACAAACAAAAAAGGTCTCAAGAACCAAACAAAGAATATCGAACCACACAATTAAAAACCACATCGCTATGAGTGCACACGGGATCTGTGTGGTAAAGTAAGGAGCTGATGGTAGGTGTGGCGCTCCACCTCAGATGCTAAATACAATCTCCTTGGTCTAGCGCTATTGAAAAGGGGATAGACTCCCTCGCTGACTGGCTGATACCGACTTTAGGTCGCCCTGTCGACTTTACTTTTTTACTTTATATATATATATATATATAAGTTAAGAGTGAGGAAGTGAATCCAACGGTATAAGTATAGATAAAAGGATATGAAAACTCACAATGCTGTTAAAATTAAAATATGATATAAAATATGATATAGAATATTTTCCTTTTAACAGCATTGTGTGTTTTCATATCCTTTATCTATCTATCTATCTATCTATCTATCTATCTATATATATATATATATATATATATATATATTTAAATAGATCTGTTTAAAATACACACACACATATATATATATATATATATATATAATATATATATATGTGTGTGTGTGTGTATTTTAAACAGATCTATTTAAATATATATATATATATATTATATAATATATATATATATATATAGATAGATAGATAGATAGATAGATAGATATGCTGAAAGGAAAAATAAATAAAGGAAAGAAAATGTTGAATGGAAAAAATAGATTTACTAACATGTGTTTCGGCCATGAGTTTGTTCATGTACACATGTATTCTATTTATTATTACTTTACATATAAAATAAAATAATAATAATAGAAAATGATAAGTAAAATGTTTTGTATTTGAAGTTAAAACAGTCAAAATACAGATAATGTATACATGAACAAACTCCTGGCTGAAATACATGTTAGTAAATCTATCTTATCCATTCATGATTTTCTTTCCTTTATTTATTTTTCCTTTCAACTTACCATCGGATTCCTTTCCATTTTCAACTTACACACACACACACACACACATATATATATATATATATATATGTGTGTGTGTGTGTGTGTGTGTGTGTGTGAATCCTAGAAAGTATACAACCAGATAAACTATTTGAATTACAAATAGTTATTTGAAGCTATAACACTGAGCTATGAAAATTTTTCTACTGGGGTAAAAGTGTTTGTGTTAGACTGATCAAGTATGCCAATTCCGGACCCGTGCTCTGAATTGTTCTAGAATGTCAGGGTTCTTTGTACAATGTACAATATCTACCAGTGGAAATGCAAAAAGGATGTTCCATTTATGAGTTTCCATCAAACTCAGTCCTTATAAAAAAAACTTCATAAAAACCATGGCACATGGTGGTTGTGGATTCCAATGTCGAAAAGTAAAATTTAAGTCTGTTTCATGTCTCTATCATTTCCTTAAAAGTCAGAACAGAAAAAGTAGATCCTAACAAAGATTAAACTTGCATCCTATATTTTGAAAGCTCATCTTTTACGTATCAAAATTCATCCTATGAATGATTTTATATAGACACCAATTAAAATATAATTAAGATAAGTGTAATCTTTTTATATGTATTCTTATTTGATTTTGTTAGTCTTTCTAATTTAATATATTTCCTTACATTAAAACTTATGCCTGGTGGAGGGTGCATATTCTTGCTAGTTAGGATTAAAAAAAAAAAACAACAATATCTAAGTTGGATCATTGGTAAAATACTCTTCTAAATACAGGGTATCCCAAGAATCTGTATCTCAAGGAATTTTTCTTTATGCAAAAATTGCTGATGCTGTGAATTTTTTATATTCTTTTTTAAATAAAACATTTCAAAACAGGTGAATTGGAAGATGGGGTTAAGTAGAATTGTTTCCAGATCCAGCATTGCTGGAGGCTTTTTTCTTTGGGCATCATCTCAAGTTAGTAGTCCACTGGAATTGGTCCAAAACTCTTGTGGCATTAAAAGACAAACTCAGATCTTCTGCATGTAATACCACTAGTTCTGCTATTTAAAGAAATGGTAAATATTCTTCTATTTAGCATCTACACAAGAGTTGGAAAGTCCAAGACAATCAATAAAACATTTAAATATATTTTGGCCTAAGGAGCCAGACTTTTTGAACACTACATATATCTCGCCAGGGCAGAGGCAAAATGGATACTATCTGCTTGACAGATGGAAGCCAGGTGCATGAGTGTGTGAATATTATATATACATAAAAAAGTACATTTTCTATATAAATGTCTATGTAAGTAAAATTGTATATCTATATACAGTATCACCTATGAATAAGTACTCACCTACCATTTTTTAGAATAAAAATTTAATTTTGTTCTAAATAAAAGACACCAGGTTTTTATTATTTCTTATGGAACATTATACAAGATGATTGTAATTCCAAGTAATTCCATTCCCTATTTTAAAAATATATACATATATAAAGGGCAGTTTGTGTTTATGTATGTCTGGAGGAAACTATGAAAATAAAACAATTAATGAAAAAGTAAATATCTATAAACATTCACTATCACCAGATTTTTTTTTTTTTCGCAATGATAATGAAGATTTGATTTATATTTGTGAAGATAGTTAAAAGATAAAATTTAAATGATAAAAGCGTAGATTTTTTTTTTTGCATTTACTACTTTGAATAGGAGATATTAATTTTGCTTTTCAGAGAGTTTGGATCAATGCAAGGTCTTTTTTACATAGGGATTTTAATGGGGTTCCAGCGAAGATCCAACTTGCAATTCAACAATAATGTATCTGCGATACTACCTTTTTACCCCCCCTTACCCAGGCGATGCTGGGTAGCCACTTCTAGTCTTATATATCTATTTCTGAGTCATTATCTTTACAAAAAATGAATATGAGAAGAATGCACATAATGGAGTTTTATTTAAAATTCTACATGGGCACCAGCATTCATTCTAGCCTCTCAAGCCGCTCAGGAATCACATCAACTGATCTTCCCAGGAACTCTTGTGGAATGACAGAAATAAATTCTTGTATTCGTCTTTTAAGTTCTTCCAAAGCCGTTTGTTTTGGAGAGTAGACTTACTCCTTCAACCAATCCCAAAGGAAAAAGTCCCAGGGTTTTAAATCAGGGCATCTGGCTGACCACTCATGTGGACCATGTCTACCCATCCATCTCCCAGGAAAATGGTGATTCAGCCATTCCCGAACCACAATAGCAAAATTTGGTGGAGCACCAACACCACCAACAACACATATTTAGTTTAATAGGAAGTTATTTTTCAATCACCCCATATATTAAGGAACATACATTAAAGAATTGAGAAAAATGTAATTACATATAAAAAAATTTCTTGACCTTGTGTCACATCCAACTCATGTGGGGGGGGGTCTGGTAAATATATATAAATAATTTTTAGTAGATTGGAAAAATCTCCGTCAGGTGAATAATCTTTTTGTTTTATTTTTGAGATTTTTTCATTTTGTGGAAGAAGATAAGTAATATTTGTTTTGTTTTTTTTTAAGTTTAAAAAAAATCAGTCTAGCCTTCTTCATTTTTTGACAAATGATGAAAAAAAGAAAAGAAAAAAAAGAGAAAAGAAAAGAAAAAAGAAAAAAGAAAAAAAAGAAAGAATTAGTTAAAAAACATGGTAGCCCCGAATTTGACTTTTATAAGCACTAGTCACATTTTTACAGAATTTATAGAATCCCCCCCACCACCAAACAAAACAAAATGTCTTCTTCTCTCATCCGCATATCATTGAAACAATAAAAAGGTTAAGAAGAATTTTTCCTAAAGTCGACAAAGACCTTTTAAAATTTGCTGACATGACAATTTAGAATTGTGTAATGGAGTCAGGATGCAGTAAGTTTATTATATTAAATGATTTTCTTGTTTCATACAAGTCTCCAATTATTTGATTTGGCATTAAATGATCTGAAGACAGTTGGTATGCCGTTAAACAAAACACCCAACCAACCTATTATTATTATTATTATTATTATTATTATTATTATTATTATAACTTTTCTCAGTTAAAAATTGTGACATGCCAACAACAAAACCTTTATCAAAATATCAAGTGATAGGATAGAATAATTTCTAGAATTGTCTTTTTTTAAGTGCATTTAAAAAAATTTAAGCCAGAATTTGAAATCAGTATGAAAATTCCATTTCTTATTATAATGGATATTATGCATTTGTCGGTCTGTAAGTGAAACTACACCACCACTGGCGTCAAAGTTCCCTTAGTTATTTAATAATCATTATTTAATCTTAATTAGAATCTTACTTATTAACAATGTCCCTCTTAAAGTCTGGGTTTGATTTGCCTCAAAACAGCCCATGTTATTAATGCATTCAAAATCCTATCATTAAGGAATAATGATTTACATAGTTTATGGTGTGGTTAATTAGCATACTGATTTTAACAAAACCGGGTTTAATAAATAATTACTTGGTGTTTTGATTTCTAATATCATTCTTTAATTCACAAACATATCAAAAGCAGTCATATGAAGGATTTTATATAGAAATCAATTATAATCAAATCAAAATAAGTGTAATCTTTTTATATGTGTTCTTATTTACTTTTGTTAGTCTTTCTAATTTAATATGATATTTAATTACATTGAAACTTAAATACTTGCACCCGGCAGAGGGCACATATTCTTGCTAGTATACATATTTACCAACCCCTCTGCATGAGCAGGATGCATAACAAGGTGAATGTTTTAAGTGTAACTTAACAGGTTTGAATTCAGAGTTTTCCTTTTCCTAGAATGATTACCTAGCCAAGGTTTAAGAGTCCAGTCTGCCCTACTATTTATTCATAGTTGGAGGGAGAGTAGTTGGATATTTTTGCTAGTATCAGTAAAAAGTAAATAAAAAGGTTCAGAATAAAACATTAAAATCAAGTTATGTTCTTTATTTTCATCGTGACGGTTAAAACCAAAATCTCAACTTCTTTCAGATCTGCAACTTTAGCTAAACAATTTGGACCAAGTAACCAATAAGCACCCCGGCTGTTTGTTAGATTCAAAAACACAGGTTTTGCTTTTCATTATCAACTTCCGGTTGTTTGTTAACTAACGATTTTTAGACCCTTCTTTTAGTTATTTCATGTTGTTGTTTTTACTCCAGTAGGAATTTTTTAAAATTATAAAACTATAAACGAAAGACACGTTTTATATTAAAGACACGTTTTTTTGGTACCATTATAGTATGTGGCTTCCCTTTTGAATGTGACCAACAAAATCATGTCTCTCTTATAGTATGTGACCAACCATAAAAAGCATATTATAAGGTTATAATAATAACTGCTAACCCTAACTCCTAACCCTAACCCATTTCAGAATTTTAGAATTAAATAGATCTCTGCCAGGGCGATTGAGCATGATTTAGGATTTTCCCATAAAACTGTTAACCATTCCAATGTTAAATGTATCTTTTGTTTATAGTTTTATTATTTTAAAGAAAATTGCTCCTGAAGTAACAATAACAACAACATGAAATAACTAAAAAAAGTTTCTAAAAAAAATCGTCAATTAACAAACAACCGGAAGTTGATGGTGAAAAGCAAAACCAGTCCCTTTGAATCTAGCAAACAGCCGGGGTGCTTATTGGTTACTTGGTTCAACAATTTATTCAGTACATTTATTTCTTCATAGAGTAAACTGCCTGTTGCCTCCAAGATATACAACTTGAAAAATTAATTTGAATTTTACAGAATTAAATAAGAGACTGATATCACATGTAATCTCTTACACTTCCTGGTGACCTCAAGCCATATACACTTGTAATTTCAGTAAAATTAGTTGTTTAATCTTTATTTTCAAGCAACCACATTACATAATGCGGTAATACAATTTTTTAAGCATTCAACCAGAAGTGAGAGGCAGACATTGCCAGCAGGAAGAACAGAAAGTGAGAGAACCTCACTGACATCTGAACTTGTATCGTTCCAAGAAATCTTGGCCAAAGGGCTAATGTATTTATCCCGTACATATTGTCAGCAGTTTTAAATAAGATGAACAAAAATTAGATTAGATGTATCCCTACTAGATCATTGATCCATCAAGTCTGCCTATCTATATACTAATACTCATGTTCCTTAATTGTATAACCATTATCATCTTGCAACACCTGGTTAAAAATGAGACTGTCCAAATCGTCCAAGATGCCATTCATTATGTCTAGCCTATTCTAATTTAGATCTTACATATGCTCTATCACTTATACTGAGCACTCTTTATTTATAACTATAGCAAACTATACACACACACACACACACACACACCACACATACACATACACACACACACACACATATATATATATATATATATATATATATATATATTGGTTAGGAGGTTGATTTAGAAGGCTATCACAATGCAGGTGTAAAGAAAAAATAATAATACGGTAACAATGATGTTGTGTGTTAACTTGTATTTAATTCTTGAATTTTCGAGATAATATCTCTTTTTCAAAAGATCACTGGAACTGATGCAGTCTAGTTATGACATTTCTTTTTAAAAAGCTGATATATGTACTTCCAAAA
>CM042150.1:35666520-35669020 GCA_023376005.1 Doryteuthis pealeii | reverse complement strand
GAATGAGAGAGAGAGAGAGAGAGAGAGAGAGAGAGAGAGAGAGAGAGAGAGAGAGAGAGAGAGAGAGAGAGAGAGAGAGAGAGAGAGAGAGAGAGTTAAATCAAGATTATTGTACTTTTTACATATTGAACTATTTAGCAAAAGCTCTTAAGTAAGCATATCAAATGTTGTAATAATTAAATTATCATACTGTGGTATATCCACAGGTCCTGCTAGTATAATAATTTCTGTTAGCGCACCAGTGTTTACAAAAATCTGACACACACACACACATATATACATGTGTAAATAAACATTTTTCTTTTTTTTTTTAGAAATTGAAATGCTTAAAATTTTTAAATAAATAAGTAAACATTTATTTATTTATTGAATCTCTGAAAACAAAAATGGAATAGTTTATGAAAATATCCTAATGAAATTATTAGGAAAAAAAAAACTAAAGAAAAAGAAATTTAAATAAAAAACAGAATCAAAATAACCATTATTCGAATTTTGTTTGTTTTTTGTTGTTTTTTTTTTTCTCTTATCGTTCAGAGAAAAAAACCTTAATGGTTTTATAAATTAAAAATACGTGAAAACCATTTAAATAATAAAATGGAAATTTTAATTAAATTTTATTGATCTTGAATAACAAATAAAAGTCAAGAGGAACTGAAAATTTAACCACCCCACCCCAGCAAAAGATAATCTACAAAAATTTTCAATTAAAAATATAAGAAAAAGTTGTATTCAAAGTTTACTTTATGCAAAAAGTATTTTAAAAAATCAAATCAATGTGAGAATGTCTACAATTTCATAGAAAAAAAAATCAGAAATAATTTTTTTTTAAATAAAAGAAAAGGTGTATTTAAAGTTTACTATATGGAAAAAAAAAAAACAAAAACAAAAAAGAAACAAACTATATATAAGTTTACCATATGTAAAATTATATGTATAAGTTATATAAATTTCTAAATTGTCACAGTTTGAAGAAATTAATTATTTCAACTTTTCTATCTTTTTTGTCTTTTTCCGTCAAATCAATGTAAACATTCGAACATTGATTTTTTTTTTTACATATAGTCAACTTATACATATGTGTTTTTTTTTTACATATATATGTATAACTGTATGTATAAGTTATATATGTATAAGTTACATATATATGATAACATACATTAGGTACCACCAAAATACGTCACGTTATCAGTTTAGGTCATATTAAAAGAAGAAGCGTAAATATTTGTGAACTTTTTTTATCTCGCAAAAAAGAAATAAGGAACATAAAGAGTTGTTACAAAGAAAAACAGTTAATTCAAAGATCAAATTATCTGAGTGGGGAAAATTACTCACCGTTATCTAGAAAAATAAGTAATAAACGTTTTTTTTTTTTACAACAGGGTTAATTTCTTTATTGATTTTTTAGCAGAATTCTGTATTCATGGTTTTTTTACTAAAAAGCTCTCGGTCGAAACTTATAAAAATCTTCTGATATAATTATTCAGACTCTTATCTTTATAGAAAAAAAGTAAAAATCTTTTTTTGTCGGTTCATTTTTTTATATTTCATAAAATAAGTAGAGGTAGATATATTTTAGAAAACAAAATATTTCAGACATATTTACATTAAAAGGTAAGTAATTATGCAAATTTTCGTGAATATCGGACCATTACTTGATTTTTCATAGAATTAAAAAAAAAAAAAAAAAAACTCTGTCATAACTTGTTTTTTGGCTACGTTAAATTTCAATTGATTTAACGGGGCAAAAATGTGAAACATTGTTTTTTGTTCATAATTTTGAATTATTTCCATCAGCTGAAAATTTAAAAAAATCATCATGAGTTTGTTTAATGTTTCTTCTTTTGAATGGACAAAAATCTTTCAAATAATCTTAACCTTTATGCAAGTTTCACTGTGTTAAATATAGTGGGGTGTAGATTGCACAGGGAAAATTGGTGGTAACTAATGTAAAACTGTATGCATAAGTTATATATGTATAAGTTACATATATATGATAACATACATACATACATACATACATACATATATAATAATATATATATATATTATATATATATATATATTATATATATATATATATATATAACTTTTTTAGTTTATTGCTGTTGTTTTTCTTTCGTCAAATTAATGTAAACATTCTAATATTAATTTCAAGTTTTATTTTTATTTTTTTATTTTTAATATAATAAACTTATACACATAGTTTTTATATATATATATATATATTATATATATATATATATATATATATATTATATATATATATAAACTATATGTATAAGTTTACTATATCAAAAAAAAAAAAAAATAAAAACTTGAAATCAATATTAGAATGTTTACATTAATTTGACGAAAGAAAAACAACAATAAACAAAAAAGTTAAAAGTTAAAATATTAAATTTCTGCAAATCGTGATAATCCAGGAATATTTCCTTCTTTCTGCAAAACATTTAGTCCTAGCGCTAGTGAAAAGGGGATAGACTCCCTCGCTGCATGGCTG
>CM042150.1:35624020-35649020 GCA_023376005.1 Doryteuthis pealeii | reverse complement strand
TGATTTTATATAGAAACCAATTAGAATTAATTAAAATAATAATTTAGCATATTTCATTACATTAAAACTTAAACACTTATAACCGGAGTGCGTATATTTTGGCTGGTAACAATAAAGATGAGGACAACAGTCCAAAAAATCTAAATAATACAAATTATCAATGTTTTTATGGGCCATCATCTTTGGCCTTTCAAGCAAGAGCGCTTGTCCAGCAGAAATCCTTTGATAATCCTCTCTTCAGTTCCTTCGTCAATGGTCGCAAGTATACTGTGAAAGAATCAGTGCTGGCCAGTGATTGGCTAAGGAATAGATCACATGACCTCGCCTAGTCTATAAATCCTGGTGGGGAATTAGAGCACACCTTTTATATAAAAAATGGAAGCGCGTGGTGTAATGGTTAAAGTAATGGGAAATGGATTTGTCACCTCGAGTTCAAATCCTGGACGTGGTAATTGCATTTCACTTAGCGCTAATACCCTTGGGAAAGGTATAAATCCTGCTCTCCCTCCAGCTATGGATAAATAGTAAGGCAGACTCGGCTCTTTAACTTTGATTAGGCAACCGGTCTAGGAGAAGGAAAACTCTGAATTCAAACTTGTTGAACTCCGCTTAATAAATTGACCTTGTGTCACATCCTGTCCATGCGGAGGGGTTGATATATATATATATATAATTCCAACAATCGAACCTCATCTACAAGCTTCAGACAATATTTTCTTATTCTTAACTATTCTTTGATCATAATTTAGATTTCTCTACCTTCAATATACTCGCGTCTTTTTTTATGCCCCGAAATACAGATAAATGTTTTTTCTTGCTTATACCCACTTTATCTCCTTTAACCCCTGACACACCCTCCCGTTTTCCCGCCAATACGAACGCGCACAAATACGTCTATTGTTGTTATGTTTAAATATTTGATTCACAGTAGACGTACAACAGAACATGTATTGCGTTTGTAAACACGACCTTTTTTGCTCGGTTATTTACATTGTGATGAAGTATAATTTTCAGGTTCCGTTGGGGTTGGGGTTGGGGTTAAAGTTTAGGTACCGGATATGTATGCCCTTAATGAAAAATTGTGATATTGTGAAAAGTACCTGGTATCTATTACTTAATCATAACATTTGTTATCTAGATGTACATATAATATATATAATTTCTCTATATATCTAGATAATAAATTAAAATAATTTATAATAAACTATTGTGTTAGTATAGCATTTAATTCTATGGCTAACAGCAACAAATAAATGAATTAATACTTTGTTTAATTCTAACAATTTATTAACCAGCACATGAAACAATAAATAACAATATAAAGTCTTCTTGTGTATAAAGTTGAGTTTAAGGACTTACCGGCGTACCGAAGAAGATATCTGGTATCTTAGGGTTGTCTCTCTCGGAGAAATTTTAAAGTCGCTGCCTCATGGAACTGCTCACGGAATCTATCTGTTTGGATTTTGTATTTGCGCCAAAACTTCTGGGCTCATCACGTGATTTGTATATCCAATCACAGAGAGCCTCTCCCTCACTCACTCTGTACACAGGAATTATCATTTTACTGACACAACGAAACTATTTAATTTTTTTAGATGAATGTCATGATGTCATTGTTTCTATTAATTTTAACTTTTGAATTAACAAATCAAGTTATAATTTTATAATCTGTAGGGGTCCGGTGAGAGTGAATTCCGGTCGGTGATAACGAATTCCGGCCGGTTGGGATGATTTCCGACCCCGCTAACAATATTTGGAATGACGATGAATAATAAAAAAAAACACAAGTCAGACAGAAATGGAGGAATAAAAATCACGGAGTATATAGTTAACAACAACAAATAAATTTATTCCGTGGTCATTGGTCGGTAGAAAACTCGATAAGGCAGGAAAGGTATTATTTACTCACAACCTGACGACGAATGTCTCGTTCGTTGGTTAAAATGACCGTCGGGTAGCATAGCCGGATAGTAGTCAGCAGCTAGGAGAATTGGCCGGATGAGTTGTCGTGTCGTGTCTATCGTGGCCAGCCCTTTTGGTTCGTCGAAAGTTAAGTCACGACGGTAGGTCTCTAAAGCCGCTGTTCATCAAAAGTCGTCATGTTACGTGCCGTCGAAAAGGTTCCTCACGTAGAGCGGGGACAAAGTCGCCCACCGTGGTGGTGTTGGGGACGTCCCTGCTGTTTATGCCGATTGGTCGGTCGAATCCTTACTATCCGCGTGGGTAAGGGCAGACTGGCTTGTTGATTTGTATTCCGTTTATATAAATAACTGCCGGCTCTGATTTGGTATTTTTCTTTTTGGCAGTAATAATTCCCAACCCTCCTGGAAATTCAACGCGTGGAAGTATTTGTAAACACCCTCCATTACTTGCCTTATCCAATCAGATTCTAGAGATTGTTTAATTATTTTAAAAATCTTATTTGTGCAAGATTTCAGAGGATTTTGAATTTGAATAGGAGTTCTGGTTGGCGTGTTTTTTAACTTTTTTTTCTTTTTCATTTTTTTTTGTAAATTATAGGTGTTTTTTTCCTATAAATCTGATAAAGATATACAACTCATTCAATTGTGGCATTTGGATATCTACTAGATTGAAATGGAGTAATCAGAATAATAATTGATAAGAATAATTTCATTTATTTTGTTGTCAAAAATAACTACAATGTTTAAATTACAAAAATATTGATACTCCCATGTACTCGCTTGGTTACATCATTTCAGGAATGAAGCCACCTCCTTTAAGGAGTACCAGATACTTTTTACAATATCACAATTTTTTTTAAGGCGACCCGTCTTTTTTACATACATGTTCAGTACCGATTTTACGGTATGTCAACCCTTGTTGTGTTATTTTATGCCGAAAACGTTTTGTTTTATTCATTCTTGGGTATTCATTTTTTTCTCTTAAACTCAACTTTTTACACACTTTTCAAAATTTATTTCTGATCTATTCAGCCTATAGATGGAACCCTAACAGATATTGACACTCTGGGTCAGAGTGGACCTGGGAGTAATTGCGATAAAAGAATACTCTATACTCATCAGAGGTTTAAAATTGGAACTTCACTATGCAGTTTAACATCATATCAAGGACACTTAGACCCTCAGCCACTGCCTTCTGACACATATAATAAAAAGGGCTGAAGATTTGCTATAAAGGCAATAGGGTCAGGACAGTCATATATGTATTAGGGCATGACGTGACCAGCCGATTGATGGTCGAAGAGACCATCAATCTAGCCCAAGTAAGAGCTAAAGTAGAGTGTTGCATATCATGGACAGCTCAACCACCGGTATTCTGACCTTAGGCATCACGGGTCGCCACCCACGGCCAAATGGTGGTCCCATCTAGGGAGGGAGGCTTACTCCTCTGCAGAGGTGCAGTTGGTGTATTCTAAAGCCCCAGTTGACCGAATTTTGATTTTTAGTATCCTTAATTGTTCACATTGGAGGTATGTGACAAGAGCATAATCTCTAAGTCCATCATAGCACGTGTAGCTTATCATTAACCAACGTGACATGATGCATTATTTTTCTTTCTTTTTTGTTTTAAATATTGAGTTGGTGCATAATTATTGAGGCAGTTTCTCAACAAATTTTATTCAACAAAAACATTAATAATTGGTAGTTTGTTTAATTTGTTTCATAAAAATAATCCTTTTTTTTCAGAATGCGTATCGAAAATTATATCCACATACGTCATATTATGCTCTACCATTTTGAGAAATGCTGGAATGCAGCACAGTCATTTCGTGATCTCAATGAACATTTTGGTGAGCAAAAGCCAGGTTGTAACTGGGTGTAAATTATTAGTATTAGATAGGAACACTTGAAATCATATAATTGTGTATAAATAAGTTACCCAAAACTATATAATTGCTTGCAAATTATTTGTATTAAGAATAGTTAGTGGAAACCATATAATTGTGTACAACTTATTTGTATTAGATACAAATACTTGAAACCATATAACTGTGTGCAAATTATTTGTATTAGATAGGAATACTTGAAACCATATAACTGTGTGTAAATTATTTGTATTAGATAGGAATACTTGAAACCATATAATTGTATGCAAATTATTTATATTAGATACAAATACTTGAAACCATATAAATGTGTGCAAATTATTTGTATTAGATAGGAATACTTGAAACCATATAACTGTGTGTAAATTATTTGTATTAGATAGGAATAGGGTGTAAATGATTAGATAGGAATACTTGAAACCATATAATTGTGTATAAATAAGTTACCCAAAACTATATAATTGCTTGCAAATTATTTGTATTAAGAATAGTCAGTGGAAATCATATAATTGTGTATAAATTATAAAGTATACAGTTCAAGAAGTTCAAATCGGGCGATACAAAACCCCGTAGATGAAGAAGGAAGAGGTTGACCATCAAATTTCAACGACCGGGTACTTTTGGCAACCGTGGAAGAGGACGAAAAATTGACAACGAGAATATTGATCGAAGACTTCAATGTGGACCATTCGACCATCGTTCATCGTCTCAAAAAGTTCGGAAAAATATGGAAATTGGCTGCGTGGGTCCCCCACAAACACTCCGATTCAGGCAAGTTGGTTCTTTCTCTGCTCTTCTTCGAAAAAAACCTTCTCTTATATAGGATCTAGATAGGCTCCAGAAAGGGTCTTTTTGATAAACTTCTTTTTAGGTGCGAACGCCTCTGATTGGTTGAAAATTATCATTTTTAATATTTCTATTTTTCTCTCTAATCCTGCGCCGATCCCCATGCGCAAAGCGTTTATTTTCGTCATTTTATTTTTGCTTTCAGAGCTCACTACAACAACAAAGCCGAACTTGTCTGAATTTCTACCAATATGCCGCAATAATTATGCACCAACCCAATACATAATGTCAAGGTCCCTGCTTTGTAACATTCTAGTTGAATTCCCGCTAAGTTCTTTAATTGGTTGGCTGTTTCAAGAGTCCGGTTTCTCTTTCGATACACTTTGTATATTAACACACAAAATATGCATAACAATACTGCAGATCACAGAGTATGTTTAAAAGAATTCTACTTGAAAGATTTAATCCAGTTCCCAACAATTCAATTTTTGAAATTGGTTAAAAAAACAAAGGTCATAGGGTCAATAAAATGTAACCGGAGAATATTGATTTTATTCATTTTTCTAAGCTTAATTTACATTCTAACAAATGAAAACTTAGACTTAATTTTACTAAAAATAGCATCTAAACAACTTGGTTAAATTGATTTAATTTGAACCTTAAGCACATGGCTTTAATTTCTATGAATAGCAATAGAAAAGGCCATTACAGAATCTGAAAAGGCACGCATTACAGAATCTGTGAGTTCTGACCAACACGTTTGAATTGTAGTGCATTTGTCAAACAGTGAGGTCGGCCTCGGCGTGACGATCCAGCGCTCTGTTCTCCACTTGACGATCGCTCCATTTTTTTTTATTTGTAATATCCCATTTCAAATGAATCAAGTTATTTTGTTGGTTAGGTTTTACGGCATGTCAACCCTTGTTGGTTTATTTTATGCCGAAGACGTTTTGTTAGATTCATTCTTGATGGCTTCTCAATTGTTATTCTGAACTCAATTTTTTAAACACATTTTTACTATTTAACACATAGATGGGACCCTAACAGGTACTACCACTCCGGGTCAGAGTGGACCTGGAAGTAATGGTTATGAAGAGGTACTCCACACTCGCCTGAGCTCCGGAATGTGAGCTTCACTATCAGATAGACTCATACCCAGGACATTAAGACCCTCAGCCACCACCTTCTAACATATTTAGGATAAAAAGGGTTGGGGCTTATCATAAGGAAAATAGGGTTGGGAAATCATATAGGTGCTAGGGCTTGAGGTGGCCAGCCGATTGATCGGAGGGGGCCTCTCCGACCGCCTGTCTAGCTTAAGTAAGGACCAAAGTAGAATGTTGCAGGTCATGGGCTGCTCAGCCACAAGGATTCAATCCTTAAGTATCACGGATCGCCACCCACGGCAACAGGTGGCCCCATTGGAGGGAGGACTTACCTCTCTGGACAGGCGCAGCCGGTGTATTCTAAAGCCCCAACCGACAGGACTGAAGTGAATTATTGTTATATACACATTTCATTATTTCATTCTTTCTTTTGGAAGTCCGTTGTAGACGACAATGTCTTCATTTGTAGACCCTATGGTGGCTCATTAGTCCAATTCTGGACTTGCAGATGCAATCACACACCTTGCAGGGGAAATTCCCATCTACATTTGGTTGTTCATGACGACGAAGACGTCGCCGCTCTGCAGTCCTGTTTATCTCGATATTGAGCTGTTTAGCTCCTTTGTAGAGGGCGCCTCGCCAACCCTGTCTGTTGGAGGCCAGATCTTCCACGCTATGATGTTACATTTCTTCAGCGTTGTCTTAATATGGTCTTTGAACCGCTTTTGGGTGCTTCTGTCCTCCTCGTGCCATCTGTGAGTTCACTGTAAAGTAGTTTACGGGGAAGTCTTTCTGCATACTACCTAAAACCTACTTCATATCGGGTATATGAATGGCGTAGAGAGGAGAGGAGAGGAGATGAGTGCTCACTTGTTTTGTTTCGTCGCTTCCATCCTCTTCTTCTGCTGGACTTTCTTGCTTCTTCTGTGCTGGGTGTCTCTGATTCTTTCTTGGTTGTAATGATTAAGCAAGATTATTTTTTCTTTGTTCTTTATTAAAAACCCTAAGCCCAAAAGGATTTTCAACCGTGCGGTGAGAAGCTGGCATCTTTGGAGCTAAGGACTCTTACTACTTTCAGCTAATGGCCAAAATCTGGACCTGGGTCAACTACATGTCATTACCTATCAATAATACCAACCCTCCGGTTTTGAATTTCAACGAATTTTTATTCAAAATCTAACGACACTTACAGGCTACCCAGAAATTGTGTAATATTAAGGGCACATCGTGTAATGTAATAACTATCAAACCATAACTAGACTCACTGGGTGCTCCATATATGCGACCTTGAGCCACAACTAAACAAAGCTTAGTAAGTAAAGAGCGTCCCATCGTTACTACTGAATAACGAGTTAAATCCTTACTGGATGCCTCATACTTGCGACCTTGTGTCACATCATGCACGTGGCGAACAGGTTGGGTAAATAATATAATGGTTAGCAAGCTAATCTCGCATATCTATTATAACTGAATATATCCACCATTTCAAGAGAAAATAAATATATAAATAGACAAATAATTACGTGATTGATGTTAAGAAAAGCTGATCAAATAAGCACACTGATAATTCTTTGTATTTATGACCAAACTGGATCAGCTGACGCCGTCATGATAATCTAAATCTTAATGTTTACAGTAATGTCGCTTTAGTTAATATTTTTTAACTATCAAACTCTTCCTAATCAAACCCACTTTGGGAGGCTGGAGACCAACTTTAAGGAAATCTAGAAAGGAACAAGTCATTGTATCCCGATTACTCATTGGTCATACAAGACTAACGCACTCCTATATACTCAAACAAGAACAACAACCACAATGTTGAACATGTCAAACACCTTTGACAGTTAAACACTTATTCATGGAATGCAGGTTTTTTGCTCACTTCAGAAACCGTTATTTTAAAGCAAACAATATGAAAGATCTATTTGAAAATGTCAACATGGAGGATATTCTCTCTTTTTTGAGGGAAATAAAATTATACCATAGAATATAGACATGAAACAAATCAATACCATACAACATAATCCCCAATAATGAAACACATTGATAAAACTATTACTAAAAAGTATAATATAAATACACGATATGTATAACTTCCAAAATCGTTGGGCATGACATAACACCAGACGGGTTGATATGCCGTTAAAATCAATAAACAAACAAACAAAAGTATGCACCCCCTGGGCACAAGTATTTAAGTTTTAAACTAATAAAATATCATATTAAATTAGAAAGACTATCGAAATTAAATAAGAAAGAAAATAAAAATATTACACTGTTTTGATTGATTTCTATATAAAACTAGAAGTGGCTACTCAGCATCGCTTGGGTAGAAGTAAAAATTAGTCTTGCCGATCCATTATTGTTGAATTACGAGTTGGATCCTCACAGGACGCCCCATTAAAATCCCTATGTAAAAAAGAATATGAATTGATCCAGACACTCTGAAAAGAAAAAAATGAATGTCTCCTATTTAGAATACTAAATGCAAAAAAAAAAAAAAAATCCCTGCTGTTATCATTTAAATTTAATTTTTCAATTATTTTCACGATTATAAATCAAATCCACATTATTTTTGTTTAAAAACCAAGCTCTGGTGATATTTAATGTGTATATATATTTACTTTGTCATTAATTGTTTTATTTTCAGAGTTTCCACCGGACATACATGCATACATACACAACTACCATGTATATATGTAGAGTTTACATATAGGATTGCTTTTAATACATTTGCGAATAACATGATAGTATTAGAAATCAAAAGCAGCAATTAATTATTTATTAAACCCAATTTTGTTATCATCCAAAATATAGCAAGTAGTTAAATGATTTTAATTTTAAGCAATACAACTAATTTTGGCCAGTATACACATTCGTATTTTCTTATTTTAAGTTTTTTTGAACAATACAAGATTGACCCACCTTTCTTCTTTTATAATAACTTTAAGCGTTTTGGCGTTACATGAATTAAACTAAAGATAAAGCTGTTATATGATCATAGTTTTAAATAATATATATATATGTGTGTGTGTTTGTGTGCCTGAGTGTGTGAGTGTGAGTATATATACGCACACACCACACACACACACACACACACACACACACACACATATATATATATATATATATATACTCATAAGGGATGACTAAAATTTCACGTGTTATTATAAGTGTTTAAAACGAAATAATTTAATTAATTCAAATCTGTATCTGTCAAAATAACATAGATAAATCGAAACAAACATTGCAGTTTTTTAAAGTGTTACAACCGGGTAATTATATATAGATTAAAAGTAGGAAAAACTCGGGGGATATTAAACAATAAGACAAAACAAAATAAAAAGTAAAATAAAATAAAATATATGAAATGATATAGAAAAATAAAATAGAAATAAAACAATGCTTTAAAATTAATAAGAAAAATAGGCCTCTCAAATTTGTAATAATATAGGGTTACCTTACATTTTCTTTTCCGATGCTTGTAATCCGTTTCGATGAAGAAAAAAGTGCCAATGTCCCCGTAGACCAATTAAATAGACTGTGCCACGTATTTGACTGATTGTTTGCAACAGCCAATCAGGTGCTCAGTAGAGAGTTTTACACTCGTCCAAAATCAAGAAAAGCCAAATGTCTTTTAGGTGTTAGGTAGATCAGAGTTTGATCATCTCTGATAGGGGGATGAGCCTGTCAAGGGGAGTATGATGTTGAAAGACTCGAAACTTTCCAGAGACCCAAGTTTTATATCATTTACCTACCAGCGCCCCAAACGTTGTAAGGAGCGTATATTTGATATATATTACCAATCCCTCCACACGAGCAGGATTCGACACAAGGTCAATTTATTAAGCGGAGTTTAAAAGATTTGAATTCAGAGTTTTCCTTCTCCTAGACTGGTTACCTAGCCATTGTTAAAGAGCCCAGTCTGCCCTGCTATTTACCCATAACTGGAGGGAGAATTGGATTTTTACATTTTCCAAGGGTATTAACGCCATTGGAAATGCAAACAGGTTTGTCCAGGAATTGAATTCGGGTCGACGATTCCATTTCCTACGACCAATTCCTACGAATATATATATAATATATATATATATATATATATATATATATATATATATATATCCAAAAGTCCAGAGAAGAAATCTTCCTTACGACACAAGAGTTTTATTTAAAAAACCTGTCGCAGTTTGAGAGCTCAATGTGTGCTCTTAGTTTTAGAGTCACAGAGCAAATATATAAGTAAAGAAATAACAAAAGACTTAGAGATTTAGCATTATAGTCCCTGAAATAGACTATAATGCTAAATCTCTAAGTGTTTTGTTATTTCTTTACTTATATATATATATATATATATATATATATATATATATATAATATGAATTTTTACAAAACCCTGATTATTTTAGAGTGAAAGATCGTGTAACGCCAATTTCCGAGCCGGTTTTTAGAATAAGATTCAAAATCCTGATGTTCACCAGGACTCGAACACCACCCCCATGCCTTTAGAAAAACGCACATTTATCTCAATCTCTTTATAGGCCGATGGATAAAGAATCAGAGAAAAAATGTCCCTTTTTAATTCACATTGACATGATTTAGCAATTAAATAGTCGTGTTCTATAATACCAGCCACCCCCGACCCCCACAGCCCAGAAAAAATCCTAATACTTTTTGTTGTTGTTGTTTTACATGAGTTATATGAGAAATTGCCATGTTCTTTCGTTTTTCCACGATGAAGTTCAGTTCAAGAGAAAATAAGTTGAAATTTAAAAAAAAAAAAAAAAAAAAAAAAATAAAAAGAAAGAAAGAAAAAAAGAAAGAAAAAGTAGTATAAAATTTGAATAGTTGAATAGCTAAATAAATTACCACCACGTTCACAACGACAACGAGGATGCAGCTTTTTGAAAAAAAAAGAAAAAAAAAAAAGAAAGGAAAAGAAAAAGAAAAAAAGAAAGAAAGAAAGAAAAGAGAGCAAATGGTATCTCGAGCAAGTTTAATGTAGCGTTAAAATTAATAGTTTCAAATTCATCTTTTATCGCTCTCTCTCTCTCTCTCTCTCTCTCTCTCTCTCTCTCGTCTCTCTCTACCTCTCTCTATCCTTCTACCTCTCTCTCTCTCTCTCTTTCTCTCTCTCTACCTCTTTCTATCTCTCCCTCCACTCTCCCTCCACCCTCCCCCTCTCTCCCTTTCTATCTCTTTCTCTCTCTGTTCAGAGTATCTCTCCTTTGTAAATAAAAAATAAGATCTGGTGTCGAATATTATCACACTTGATCGATAATTTTACGAGTTAATTCGATATCGATTTTTTTACCCCGTTGATTTATTGAAATAAAAAATGGCTCTTTATATATTAATATAATAAATCAATATGCTATACGCTGGCCCTTGTCAAGGGTAATAATAGCTGTAATAACAATTATTACTTCAAAACATTGTTATTCTATTCAATACGAATAACAACGGTTTGATTTGTTTTGGTTGCTTTGTTTAATGGCATATCAACCTCAATTGGTTATTCAATGCCAAAGCCATCCTTGAAGAAGAACAGTAATGGTACTATTTAACCCATAGCTGGTGGACGAGGGGTTCATGATTTTCTAAGGGCATTAGTCTAAAAGTGAGCGTAATAGCACGACTGGAGTTCGAGCTCACTACGATGTCGTAGTTGAGTACTTTAACCAGTACACCACAGGAGTTTTTATTCTCTCTTAATAGTTTATTTCTTTTAAATTCAATTTTTTAAACACATTTTAAAACTTAACTTTTTACACACTTTTTTAAAATTTATTTTTGATCCATTTAACCCACAGATGGACCCTAACAGGTACTACCACTTCGGGTCAAAGTGGACCTGGGGGAAATGGCGATGAAGGGGTACCTCACAATCCCCTGTGCTCCAGAATTGAAACTTCACCATTAGATAGATTTTAAAGTAATACCAAGGACATTAAGACCCTCATCCACTGCCTTCTAGCATCATATAATAAAAAGTATTGGGGCTTACCATGAGGGCAATAGGGTTGGGACAGCTATATAGGGCTAAAGCATGACGTTACCAGCTGATTGGTCGAAGAGTGCCTCTCCGACCGTCCGTCTAGCCTAAATAAGGGCCAAAGTGGAGTGTTTCATTTTCTTGTCAAAATATTCTTCAAAAACATTGAGATAGATCTCAGGATAAATCTTCTTGAACCAGACTTGAAAACTGTATCCCTCAGCTAAAATAATGTATTGGCACAGAGGACATTTAGAGAAAAAGAGGTGGAAACAGCACCCCACAAGGAAGCAGCTGTACGGCCACCTGCCCTTTATCTCACAAACCATTCAATAGAGACGGACAAGGCATGCTGGACACTCCTGAAGCAAGGACGAACTCATAAGTGACGTCCTTCTGTGGAAGCCAACATATGGACATGCTAATGTAGGCCGCCCACCAAGGACCTACATTGACAAACTCTGCGAGGATGCTGGATGCTGCGTAGAGGACTTCCCTGGGACAATGAATGATAGAGAAGGTTGACGGCGATTGTCATGGATATCCGTGCTGATTACGCGACAGGATGATGATGAAAATTCTTATTTAATAGTCATCAAAAAGTTAACCAAAATTTTCAAAGTTGCAAACTATCAGGCAGGATTAGACCCGTTGGAGGCTTGCTAAAATACCAAATACAATGTTGTTTTATTAATTTTCAATATTGTTACACGAGTTTTGTCTTGATGTGCGCTTGGATATAAAAAAAAAAAAAAAGGGCTTTCTAAAGCTCGATTTCTAAAATTTCCCCAAATATTTCGACCGTGTCAACTATTAGGTAAGGTGTGCGGGCATGGAGCTGTAAGATTCAAAGTTAATTAATGAACATACAGTTTCGACACTTTGTGAGACAAAACCTTTACTATATATAACAGCACAAGGAAACGATGAGATACATAAATTAAGGAAAAATAGAACATGTAAATACATATACAATATTTAGGTATAAACAAGATACCCAAATGTACGTAAAATATAAATGTTACAGACATGGAACTAAAGGATAGTCATGCTGTATAAAGGACTTACAGTAATGTAAGGGGGGGGCAAAAGCCCCACCGAGAAGGGGGTTGATAGACTCTAGCCCATATCAGTTCGTTGAGAAGATCCAGCTAAAAGAGGAAGACAAGTTCAAATAAGGCGCTTAAATACCAGAGGTCCCCTAGTGGGAACAAACGGGAACGCAGCGAGAAGATAACTCTTCCAGGCAAAGGGAAGATAATCCCCTACAGAGCATTCGGAAAGCCGGTGCTAGAAACAACAATTGGAACGTTAATTTCATAGTTTTAAGGTGTTTTACAAGAGTTTTTATGGGTTTTTTTTTAACTTGCGTCAAAACATAGTAAAAAACAAATCGATTTGGATGTATTTTTCAAGGATTTAAGCGTATATTTTTAAAGTATATGAATAAGCAAAATGTTCGAAGTTAACCAAAATTTCTACCAGTTCTATGGTCGGGTTATCGGTGACTAAAATGGCACCCACATCAGGCATTCTCAGCTTATCAGGTGAGGTGGGTGTGTGGACACCCAGCATCAATAAAAACTAGAGCTGTCAAAGAGGGGATGAGCTCCAGGGAGCCAATGTCTATCTACATCGATAATAGTATGATTGGGGTACTTACTACTCACATAAATTCCGAACCTGGCGCTAGGGTGCAAGCTCTGGCTTTCGGGGAGGCTTGCCTCTCGTGAAGTGACTCAACACTACCTGAGACTGCACCCTGCAGCAGCTTGACAGACCAGTCGTCTCGGACTTTCCCCTGCCACTGGACCAACTGTCGGACTGCTAAGACAGGCGACTGAGGTCTGTGCAGCCTTTTTCCACTTAAAATATTTTACGCATTAGTTTCCTCGAAGTCGTGTGGGTTCATTGTCGTCTGCGAGAGAAGCATAAGTAAGCAATACTAAAACAAACAAAAATCATTGCCCTATTGGCTGGGGCTTTAGAATACACCGACTGCACCCTGCAGAGGGTAATACCCCCCTCAATGGCACTACCTGTTGGCCGTGAGGGCGATCTGGTGGCTGGCAGTCCATGATATGCAACACACCACTGGCTCTTACTTAGGCTAGACGAGCAGGCGGAGAGGCTATTACCGATTAATCGGCTGGTCACTTCAGGCCTTAGTACCTATATGATTGACCCAACCTATTGACCTTATGACAACCTCTAACCCTTTTTATCATATATGTACTAGAAGGCGGTGGCTGAGGGTCTTAGTGTCCTGGGTATGACGATACTCTTTCTGATGGCGAAACTCCAATTCTGGATTTCTGGGAAGTGTGGAGTACCCCTTCATCACCATTACTCCCAGGTCAGATAGTGGTAGTATGTTAGGTTCCCATCTATGGGCAAAATATAACGAAATTATTTCAAAAAAAAATTAAAAATAGCTTTTAAAAATTGAGTACCCATCAAGAATGAATAAAACAAACCTCTTCGGCATAAAATGACCCAATAAGGGTTGACATGCCGTAAATTCCAACCAACCAACCAAGCCAACCAACCAACAAAACTCATGAAAAAAAAGCAGACTTTGTGTCAATCATATGATAAGTGAATATAAAAAATCAACAAATAAAAAATAAAAATAAACAAATAAAAAGAAAAAAAGAAAAAGAAAAAAAAAACTATAATTTGAATACTGGTTTGCAAGTCAGAAAAACGTTCCCCACTGAAAAGGATTGGTACAATGATATTCTTTTTTCTTTCTTTTTTAATAAATATTCAAAATTCGGCGTCCAGATCTTTTTTTTTTCGTACCAACAAACCTTTCAAGGCCGAACGGGAAATGATGAAGGAAGGAGTGGTAAAGTTTATAAACAACAATAAACAAAACATACTTTCATATGTCATGGGTAAGATGTGACACAAGGTCACAAGTCCATAAGTCTGAGGCATCCAGTGAGGATCGAACTCGCTATTGAGTAGTAATATATCTATACGACTGGCTTGACTAACGATTATACACAATGGAACGCTCTTTCATATGCATAGCAGGTTCAGATATAGTTAGTGTTATAAAAGATTGTTTCGTTTTCTTCAAGAATTTGTTGCATAGCTATAATTGTATTAGGGCTAATGGGAAATTTGATAAATAATTACTCTTATCACGGGTTTCATATGCACCCATGAATAAATAATTTGCAATGTATCCTTATGTGTAAAATAACTTGTTGATTTCCAAATTTGCTTTAAATACATACTATATATATATATTTACCAACCCCTCCGCACGAACAGGATGTGACTCAAGGTCAATTTCATAAGCGGAGTTTAACAGGTTTAAATTCAGAGTTTTCCTTCTTCTAGACTGGTTACCTAGCCCTTGTTAAAGAGCCCAGTCTGCCCTGCTAATTCCCCATAGCTGGAGGTAGAATTGGATTCATACTTTTCCCAAGGGTATTAAGCGCTATATAAAATGCAAACAGCTTCGTCCAGGAATTGAACTCGGGTCGACGAGTCCAATTCCTACGAATCTAACCATTAGACACACGCGCCTCCATACTTACTATACAATCCTTAAAAGGGCTAGCAAGAATATGTGCCTTTCCGACATAAGTATTTAAGTTTTGATGTAATGAAATATATTAAATTATTAATACTAACGAAATGAAATAACAACGCCTATAAAAAGATTACACTTACTTTAATTATATTTTAATCAATTTCTATCATAGAATTGATTTTAATACATTGGAGAATAAAACAATAGTATTAGAGATTAATAACACCAAGTAATTATTTATTAAACTTGGTTTTATCAAAAAACTAGTATGCAAATTAACCACTCCATATATTATGTAAGCTTTGATTTCTTGGTTGATATTAAAGCTGTGATTTCATAACAGTGATTGTTTTGTGGCAATTCTAAAGATCTTTTATATGAACCACTGTTGATATCAACATCTATGTATAAACACTAAAAATATGTGCTTAACGAGCATCTGAAGACTGCACGCCTCAGTAAGTAACACGAACTACCTTGAGATACGACAAATCAACAGATTCTATACTATTGTATAAAGTTGATTGTTGGTAGTGTATAGCATGCAATAAGTAGCGGACGTCCAAATAGATATATATGCCACCAGTTAGAACCATAACTTGGGCGCCATGCAAAACTGATTGCAGTGCATAGGATATCAATCAGGCCCCTTGATTTCGCAAAGCCAGCAAAGAACGACACCCTATGTCATAACATACATGCGATGTACATGTGTTTAGTTTCACATGTCAACGATGAGATGTTTTTTGCATTGACATTTTTTACATGTATTGCAATGTGTCTTACCTGAGCCGATATAGACGGTTAAAATTGCTCCCCCCGGATAGGCACTCGCACACATACATGTATATCGATTACTGTACACTATTCATGTTCCTGACATTAGTACATAATTCTATGTACTAGACATGAGACTTTGATGAGTTGTGGTGCACCTGAGCACTGTACGCAATAGGGCCGGTTTAGCTCAGTCGGTAGAGTGTTCGGCTGGGAACCTCAAGGTTCCTGGTTCGATACTGGCCCTCGCCAACTCAGCGTATGAATAGGACAGGTAAAGTAAAATGTAGCGGTAAAGTGAGGAGCTGATGGTAGGTGTGGCACTCCACCGCAGACGCAAAAAACAATCTCCTTGGTCTAGCGCTAGTGAAAAGGGGATAGACTCCCTAGCTGTATGACTGATATCGACTCTAGGCTAGCCCCTGACGAATTTTTTTTTTTACTTACCTACTACGGCTTGACTGTTTCGATCACGTAATATACGTGTCGCAGACTAACACGGACTAAAATATTGAAAAGCTTTTGACTGACTCTAGTAAATCTTATTCGTTATATCAAATAAATAGTTCATTTGTATATTATAAGTTGTTAGGTTTTTATTGAAGGTCGTTTATGAAAACGCCTTGATAATAGTCATCCTCTGAGTAATATAGTTCTTAGATGATTTCATTGCATCGTCAGGACGAAAGGAAATCTCTTTCACAGTTTAATTAGATTGAATGTCTTATAAAATGTCAAAAGGTCTCATATATATATTATAATATTTATATATATATATATAGTGTATATGTGGTGGTGTGTGGTGTGGTGTGTGTGTGTGTGTTGTGGTGTGTGTAAGTAGCCTAAATACACACGCGCATATATATATAAATATAAATCCAAGCAAAAATTGCCTACCGGGTTGTGTAAAAATTAATTTTTTTAAAGATATTGCCTGAGGGGGTGGATAGAAAAATTGGACCATATCACCTTTAGGCACCCCTTTCACGATCTCGACTCACAAGGACACTTTTCTCATTTACACAAAATCCGGTTGTTTGTTAGGGGTTAGGATTAGGGGTTAGGGTTAGAGGTTAGGGTTAGGGTTAGTGGTTAGGGTTAGGGGATAGTTTTATAATTAAAAAAAACTCTAAAAATCTTCTGTTAACAATTAACCGGATTTTGACGATGTAAATGGAAAAAAAGGGTCCCCACGAATCAAGATCGCAAAAGGGGTGCCTAAAGGTCATATGGTCCGAAAAATTAAATAAATAGAATAAAGCATTTAATATTTAAAAAAATAATTACTTACTTAAAAAACAACATATTCACTCTACTCCACTGAACTATTTGTTTCGTTTTGTTTTATGATAATGTTTTTTTCTTTTTAAATAAAATCATTTTATATAATTCTACGAAATTTTATTAAAATTGAACGAATATTTTTATTTTAGCGTAGAAAAAAGATCCACATTTTTATAATTTTTATCTCGATTTTATTGACATGCAAAATTACATAAAAGGATTTTTTGACACGCTCTCTCGTAAAAAATCTGAGCAGATCTTTGAAATGTTATACATGTTCAAACCTAAACTGAGTACAGTTCAGTACAGTTCAGTACACAAGCATATTCAAATTTAACGTAGAAGAACATTAAGTGACTATGTCCTGTTTGTAAATAATTTTCTAGTAAAATTCTATATAATATTATATAATTATATATTACTTATACAAAAATAAACATTGAAACATATTTCAGCACATAATGTATTAAAATCTATTCTATTATGTTTTTTTTTATACAATACAGTTCTATTGTCCCTAAAAAAAAAACGTACAAAAAATTAGATCGTGTTTTTTTTTCGGTGGGGGGCGGGGGCGAGTCGAGAAGGAAATAATTAATGGTATTTTAGTCTATTTCAAAGGGGAAAAGTAATTTGATATACGAGGAAATTGAGTTACGAGCAGAATGAATCAAACGCTTATGTCAAGGTACCACTGTAATATTATATATATATATATATATATATATATATATGGTGGACTCTACTATCGTGAACGATAGATGAGGGTCAGCAGTGAGTAATTTGTTTCCTCCCATGTCGTGCATGCTATTAAGAAGACATTTTGTGTTTCCTTGAGTGTGATAGTAGCCCAGCCTTGCTGCGAGCTATGAAGCCACACTGACAAATGGAATTTCCTAAAGCGGAAGACCGAATCTCCATTATTGATAGATACTAGCAGTGGCTACCCGGAGTCGTAGTAGAGGGGGATTTTTTAAAGTTAGTCCTGCAGATCCATTATTACTTAATCGTGAGTTGAATCCTCGTAGGATGCCTCATTTAAATCCATATACATTAATTCAGCTACTCTAAAAAGAAATGTTAATGTCTACTATCTAAAAATATTAAATGAAACAAAATTCCATGTTCTTATCATTTAGATTCTATCTTTTAATTATCTTTACGAATATAAATCAAATCTCTATTATTTTTGCTCAAAAACCAAGCCCTAGCGATATTTAATGTGTATATATATTATAAACACGCGAGTAATTGTTCTGCATATAGTGTATTTAATGCTATTCGATAGTACTATCAGTTTAGTCCTCACTACTTATCAGTAGGGCCTTGTACCAGACTAGTATAATCTTTGTAAATATCTACCAGGCGCCTACCGTAGGGTGATAGTTTAAAAAATGGATGTTGCATACCATTGGCGAATGGCTTGAATTAAATCTTCACTGGTTACTTGATTCTTATTTCCCCCCTGGGCGTGTTCTGTGGGGTCAAAAAGATTTCTGCTGACGGTGATTTCTGAACATTTTGATTACATGATGGAAGACGCAGATTCTTTATTCCTCAAAACTTCGTTTTTCTCCACCCACCCCATCCCACCAGCCAGGATAAACTCGAAATGGAATTACCAAAAATAAAAACAAGAATTAAAAAGAAAGATTCAGTAAAAGAAAATTTAGTAAAAAATAAAATCCTATTATAATGGAGATTATGTAACTGTTTCTCTGAATTCGACACATGGTCTAGTGGATAAAGGAGTTAGGTTAAGACAGTTCTAAGTGACAGTTATCTCTAGACTGCAGGTTCAATCTGGCCAGGAGCATCAGTAACATAGAATAATAATTAACACAACTTAAGTTCGGAATGAGAACAGGATACCCCCATGGACTGAATAAAGGGTTAGGTTCAAAGTTCCGTGATGGCTTCCATTACGACAAGAAGGTTCCCGAGTTCGAAAAGAAGGTTTCCGAGTCCGAGACGGTTCCCGAGTCCGAGAAGGTTCCAGAGTCCGACAAGAAATACATGAAGAAGGCCGGAGGGCACATCGGCCGAAACGCTGAACAGATAATGAAGATGAGGACAATAGTCCGAATAATACAAATAATACTAATGTAACTGTTTGTCTGTAACCGAAACTACGTCACCACTGATGTCACGGTTTCCTTAGTTATTTAATTAATATTCTCAACGGTTATGAAATAGTCATTATTTAATGTTAATTAGTTTCTTAATTATTAACAATATCTCTATTAATGTCTAATTAAATTAAATTTGTGTCAACACTGCTCAGATTATCTATGCATTATTTACCATGCATCCCACTTATGCGGGTCAGACACAAGGTCCTATTAATGTGGGTCCATCTACGAACCGAATCTCATGTGATTTCAGGCACAAAAATACGTGGATCCCCTCGGCATTTCCACTCAAGGACGGCGCCTCATGCACTGGGCAATAAACCCAGCCCTGCCCCTTTAAATCACGGGAACAGGCGTTGCCTGTGGGGATGCCCCCTGAGATCACGCCGTTAATTTCATTAATACTCCAGTGGCCGAAGCCACCGAACTCACAGGCCTCGAAGAGCCCGTCTTATTAATATATTTAAAATCCTGAAATATGTGTCATATATCTCTAAGAAATAAAAATGTTCATAGTATATCGTGGGAATGATTTGCATATTGATTTTAACAAAACTGGGTTTAATAAATAATTATTAACTGTTACTGATTTCTAATACTATCATGTTATTCTCAAACGTATTAAAAGCAATCCTATATATATAATTTTTATATAGAAATAAATTAAAATAACATTAAAATAAGTGTAATATTTTTATATTATTTTTCTGATTCAAGGTAGCGTATACATGGAGTCAACACCTGGTTACTGACAGTTTTTCATTGCATAGGCAGAAAAATGTCAATAACTCCATGTACACGCTACCTTAATTCAAATATAAACGCTCTATCAATGATATTGAGCACTATCTTAGAAATCTAGCACCTATATTATTCACTATATATATATATATATATATAATTCTCCGTTAGTCTTTCTAATATATTTTGTTAAATTAAGACGTATATACTTGCGGCTAGTTGGCACATATATTTGCTAGTTAGATAAATAAGTAAAAAAAGGGAGAAACAAAATTGGAAAGAAGGAATTATTATTTATTTTTATTACTTTAAAACCAGGATGGGAAATAGTTCATGTCATGCTGGTCCCTGTCGAGTCGGATATACATTTTTTTTAGTTTCCATGTTGATTGGTAAACACGTCTGATGACATCATACAAAATACACAGTTTCTAGGTTTCTTTTGGAGTGGCGATGTTCTTTATTCCATTCCGTAAACAGAAAATTATGAATAATGACTAAGCTTAACTTTGTTTGCCACAACGTAGAGCAATCACAGGTTATTAAGTACACTAGCAAGAATATGCACCCACCAGACGTAAGTATTTAAGTTTTAACGCAATGAAATATATTAAATTAGAAAGACTACAGAAATGAAATAAGAACACATATAAAAAGATTACACTTATTTTAATTATATTTTCTATACAAAATAATTCTTAGGGATCATTTTAATACGTTGGAGAATAAAACAATAATATTAGAGATCAAGAAAAATAAAGTAATTATTGATTAAACCTGTTTTTGTTAAAACCAATATGCAAATTAACAACGCTTTATATTATGTAAGCCTTTATTTCTTAGTGATATATAAGACACATTGCAGGATTTTAAATGCATTAATAACATGGGTTATTTTGAGGCAAATCTAACTCAGATTTTCATAGAGACAACTTTAATAAATAAGATGTCTTTTTTGTCCCCTTTCTTTCTTTATAATAAAAATGGAATGGTCCATTATTTAGCTGAGGTGACGACAAGGAATAAGAATTCGGCGGATAAGCGACACCAGATTATCAGTATTTACATTTTTGCATTTCATCTTGCACTATTTGGACGGTCTGAATTTTTTTAATCAGAGATGATAACGATCGTACTTTTAAGGAAGATGAATCTTAATACATATATGAAAATCAAGTTTGGTTCAAGGCTATCATAATGAAGAAGAGAGACTCGAACTGACGACATTAGCGTATAGTCTTTTGCTAAACAGTACTATATGATGGGCATTCTGGATAGTTACTTGGTTTTGTCTGGCACAAGGCCACAATAAAGGGAAAGGGAAAACTGAATCTATAATGAATGTTTTCTAAAAACATTATCCATCGAACCGCTTATTAAAAAAAATATATTTACCAACCCCTCCACACGAGTAGGATGTGACACAAGGTCAATTTCTTAAGTGGAGGTCTAAATACAGACTTTTCCTTCTATGGCTACCTAGCCAAGGTTAAAGAGACCAGTTTGTCCTGCTATTTACCCATAGTTGGAGGGAGAGTAGTTGGATGCATACCTTTCCCAAGGGTATGAGAGTTATGTGAAATGCAAACAGCCTCGTCTAGGATTTGAACTCGGTTTGATGAGTCTATTTCCTACGACTCTAACCATTACACCTCATGCGCCTCCATACTTATTAAAATATAAGTGTGAGACAAGAAAACAAATAATAATACTCAAAATAGATATTGAATAACAATAAATTAGTAAAGAAAATATTTACACCTGGCTATCGATTATCGATTACTCCCTCATACATACCGTATCACGGGCTGGGATATAAAGAAGAGACAGACCGACAGAGACAGACAGAGAGAGAGAGAGACAGAGAGAGAGAGAGAGAAACAGGGAGAAAGAGAGGGAGAGAAAGAGAGAGAGGGGGACAGAGAGAAAAGTGAGAGGGAGAGAGAGAGAAAAGAAAGAAAAAAGAGAAAAAAGTGAGAAAAAAGGTGAGAAAAAGAAGAGAAAGAAAAAAGAGAAAGAAAAAAAGTGATAAAGAGAGAGAGAAAAAGAGAACAAGAAAGGGGTAGAGGGAGAGAGAGAGAGAGAGAAAGATAGAAAAGAGAGGGAGAGGGGGAAATAAAAGAGAGAAAAATTAAGAGAGAAGAAAAAATAAGAGGAAAGAGAAAGAGAGAGAGAGAGAGAGAGAGAGAGAGAGGGGGGGAATGAGAGAGTATGAGAGTGAGTGAGAGAGAGGCAGATAGACAGATAGAGACAGACAAAGAGAGGGAGACAACTAATCCGTTGTACATGGGAATATATACAGTACTACACATGAATTGTTTTTTTTTTACATAATCTTATTATAGAGTCCAATAATAGCGAAGGTTTGCTTAAATTCAATAGTATAAAATAAGTAATGCGTTTAAGGGAAATTAATGTCTTCCTGAGATGAAGAACACTTCCGACGAAATTTTTAATATCTTGAAATTGTCTCAGCCACCGACCAGACAAGGAATGTTACAAGGAGCAATACCAAGCAATAATCTCATGGTGACAGGACAGAACTACCCTCCCAATCGCCATTAGTGCTTACTATATTGTATTTACACATACCGATTTTTCGGAACCCTGTCTCCAGTTGCTTCACCCTTTGGATCGGTAAGATATTTAATAACTAGCGTGATCACAGGGAGTTGAACAAGGTTTGGAGGAACCTTGTTCATGGCGGCTGTAAGGGGTTCGAGGTAAGGCGGCTCGAGCACCCCATCCTGAAGCGGGCTCTATGTAAAGGGCACATGACTGACGTCATGGACACATTCCCTACATTTACGCCAGAACACATATATAAGGTATGTGGCAAGTCTTGCCTGTCGAGGGCCGGACTTATTAGTCACGTACGGTCCTATACGAGAAAAATCAGGGGTCTCAAGACGCATTCGCGTGGCAGGCCGCGTAAAAAGCTGGACTCTGAGCCATCTGCGTGCTCACAAACCAAACTTGTAGAAATGGCAATTATCATATATCATTCTCGAGGCAACACTCACCTAATCGATTTAAAGGGACAGGGCTGGATTTATTGCCCAGTGCCTGAGGCGCCTTAAAAGAGGAATGCCGATAGGATTCATGAAATTCTTAAACACACGCCACGCATGAGCTTAGGTTTGTCCGTGGTTCCCTACTATAATGATCCAAGTGTTCATGTTGACAAGGAGGAATATCAGTAAATACTTACTATGTTTTTTTACATACTGAGGGTAGGTGTTGTTAAGCACCAAAATCACCGGCCCGTTTTCTTTTCTGTTCAAATGTCTCATCCAAACGAGCCAGTTGCTCACTGTAATATTATACAATGACAGTTTTCCGGGTTTATGGTAAATACGTAGACAAGATAATGATAAAGGCAACAGGTAATGAAACACGACTCAAAGCTTTAGACAAACGGTGTATTCAACAACAAACATGAACATGCAATATACAATATGTAACGTGTGATATACAAAATGTGTATGAGGTTTACAAATGTGTTATAAAGTGTACAATTGTAGAGTGTAGGTGGAGGATGCAAAATAATGCGTTTGCGAAACTTATTTGGTCTCTGGTATGAAGAGGTAAGTGTCTCTTGCTAGCTTGAGTTAAGTTCGACTTTACGAGTCACTGGCTCCTAGGTAGCTGTCTTCAAAACACGTCCTTTAGCGACGGCTGATTGCAGAAAGAGATAGATTGATGGTATCAATCTTCGAAGTTTGGCGGCTAAACTAAGGTTAGTAATATGTGTTTTGATTGGTCGCCGACAATGGCCTTTAGCCAATCGCACAAGGTCTCTTATCAGGCGATGGTTAAGGGGCAAGGTCTCTTATCAGGCGATGGTTAAGGGGCCGTAACTGTGTAATGTTATCTTATTTCTTTTAGGGTTTAAAAAAATTCTTAAGAATTTCTTTTGAATTTCATCAAATGCAATAGATTCTACTTAAACTGAGATGCTGAAGGTTGTCTTGGATATAACTCGGGAACCTTCTTTTCGAACTCGGGGACCCAATTGTCGAACTCGGGAGCCTTCATGTCGTAATTGCGAGCCTTGAATAAATGGTTCGGTTCGAAGTTCCATGAAGGCTCCCGAGTTCGATGAAAGGGCTCCGAGTTCAACAAGAAGGCCCTCGAGTTTGAAGATAAGGTCCCCGAGTTAAAAATAGCTCACAAGGGTTGATATGCCTTTAAACCAAATAACCAACCAACTAACCAATCTTGTGCCAAGAGTAAACTAAGTTTAGTAAATAATAACTCATCTATTTCAGCTACGAAGTTTAGTGATGAGATAGTCACGATAAACATCTTCCTTGAAAAGGATGTTTCACACTTAACTCTCTACTAAAATATAAATTCTCACGAAATGTTATTCTATGTTGACGCCACACACTAATTGAACCAGAGACGAACCTTGATATCTTCAGTCTAATGCAGTGATTCCCAACGTGGAGCCCACGCCCCACTGGGGGGCAATTCAATAATAATAGGGGGGCAATATGAAAAATATAGTAATATCAACATTGTTTTTATTTTACCCGATATGGGAAAAAATTATAAATTTATATGGTAAAATTGTAATTACAGTCTAGCTGAGCATAACAGCTTATGCAATCTATTCAAGTGTTCACCTACTAATGTTATCGTGCATCTGGTACCAGATATATGCCTGGCTTCTGACTTGTTTAACTTTGCAGTTCTTCATCTGTTACCTTCCGCTACAATTATACACATTGTAAAATGGATTTTATTTGATTAAATTTGAAGTTAAACCCTTTAGTTTTATTTGAAAGATACAATTGTTTATGTTATAGTTCCTCAAAA
>CM042150.1:35599020-35619020 GCA_023376005.1 Doryteuthis pealeii | reverse complement strand
ACAATTAACGACAAAGTAAATATATATACACGTTAAATATCACCAGGGCTTGGTTTTTGAGCAAACATAATGAAGATTGCATTTATGTTTGTGAAGATAATTAAAAAATAAGATTTAAATGATAACAGCATAGAATTTGTTTTGGTATTTAATATTGTAAATAGTAAACATTAATTTTTCTTTAAGAGTAACTTGATCAATGTAAGATCGTTTTTTTTTTCTACATGGGATTTTAATGGGGCATCCTGCGAGGGTCCAACTCATTATTCAGTTATAGATTATTACTGAATCGTGAGTTGGATCCCCAAAGGATGCCCCACGGACCTGCGAGATTAACATTCAAAAAATCCCCTTCTACCCGGGCAACGCGGGTAGTCACTTCTAGTCATTGTATAAAGGTTTTTAATAAGGTTCAGGGTGTCTGAAATTCAAATTTGGGACGTTTATTTTACTCCATAATCGATAGCGGCCGAAAGAAATGTGCTGGCTACAATGTACTGCATCGACTTAGAATTATTTTCTAAATAAAAAAAGCCATATCTTATTATAATGGGGATTCGGTGTCTGTCTGTCTGCAACCGTATCTACGTCAATGCTTACGTCACAATACCCTCATAAATTGCGTAACTTTATCAATGAGTATCTAATTTTTATTCAAAATCTTTGATACATAGAATAAATCTTATTTGTTAACGATGTCTCTATGAAAATCTGAGTTAGATTTGCCGGTATCGAACTAGGAACCTTGTGGGTTTTAGCCGAACGCTCTACCGACTGAGCTAACCCGGCCCTTACAGGGTTCAAATGTTGTTGTTTTTTTTTAAAGAAGATTTTTAGATGGAAAAACGGAAAGAATATCTTCAAGAAAATAAAAAATTCTGGCAAGTTAATCAACTTCCCACACTATTAACCCACCCCTGACGACCTTATTTCCTTTTTTCACTTATTTCAACCATGTGCATTTGATATTAGACGAAAACGAGGCTGGCAGGATATTGAGAACTTTAATTGGTTTGAATGGCATTTCTTTTTCAACCACTGTTAGAAGCTGAGTTTTTAGATTGGTCAAAACATTTTCCCTTTTTTTTTTTTTTTTTTTGTTCTAGAGAGAAATTGAGGTTAAATCCTACTGAACGGACATAAATTCCACCATCATATGTCAACCCGTCGAAAAAAGAAAAGAAATACTAAAAATAAAGGAATTAACCGAATTTAATGAAACTTTCAGTGTTGATACATTAATGACTAACAGATATAATGCACTGGTTATTTTATCTAAAATCTTTTACATTTTTGAACCACGTATGTTTGTGAATCTGTGTTACGCCTCAAAGATGCGTGGTTCAAAGTTAACTGACCTGAAAAAATGTAAGAGTTTTCAAATAAAATAACTAGCGCATTATATTGTTTATTCATTAATATATCAACACTGAAAATTTCATTAAATTCGGTTAATTCCTTGATTTTTAGTATTTTTTTCTTTCGCCGGGGTGACATACAGTGGTGAAATTTAGGTACGTTAAGTAGGATTTAACCGAAATTGACTTTTGTTTTACATGATTACTGATTGTTTGTAATTTCCAAGCAGTAAGGGTTAACAAACTATTCATGCAAAATATGGGGAATAAGTTAAATTCTTGTAGGGTACCCAATTTTCTTGGCCTTGGGCAGACTCAGTTTAAGCATAAAAATAGCCCACCGTAGAACACAACATACTCTTAACATACGCTCAAGTCGCACTGATAGTCAGATCACCAAAGTTAAGCAGCGATGATAATATAAGTCCCGACATGAGTGACCACTTTAGAACAACAGGTACTAGAAGAAACTCAAGGCCAGTGTGTCAGGTAAGTAAATAACAACAGGCAGTGTCATAGGCGCACGGGAGGAAATTTAACAGGGATGATGGGGTTGGCTGAAGGAATTTGCCCTGAAAATTTTCTAAGTAGCCCTAGATCTTGATTGGATGGTTTTACGGCATGTCAACCCTTCTTGGGTTATTTCCTACCGAAAACGTTTATATTTTATTCATTCTTGAAAGGTACTCAAAAATGTTTATCACAATTGTTTAAATATGATTTTAAACTCATTTTTTCTATTCAACAAATGGATGGGTCCCTAACAGGTACTACCATTCCGGGTCACAGTAGACCTAGGAATAATGGTGATGAAGGAGTACTACTCCATTCCTCCAGAGCTCCAGAATTGGATCTTCACCCTCAGATAGAGTTTAACGTCATACTCAGGACATTAAGACCCTCAGACACTGCCTACTAGCACATTTATAAGAAAAAGGATTATAGGCTTGCCATAAGGGCAATAGGGATGATACAATCATACAGGTGCTAGAGCTTGACATGACCAGCCGATTGATCGAAGGGAGGCTCTCTAACCGCCTATCTAGCCTAAGTAAAGGCCAAAGTAGAGTGTTGCAATTCATGGACTGCTCATCCACCAGGGTTCTATCCTTAAGCATAACCGGTTGTCACTCACAGTCAACATGTTACCCCACTGGGGGGTCTTACTCCTCTGCAGAGGTGCAGTCGGTGTATTCTAAAACCCCAGCCAACAGGGAACGAATTAAATTGTTCTTGTTAATATATCTTGAATTTTATTTGTCTGAATTTCTATTTTTATTTTTTTGTATTATTTGGATTTTTCGGTCAGTTGTCCTCATCTTTTTTTATGGTACATAAAAAACAACGTTATATTTTTCCATACCACAATAAGGATAACAATTCGAAAATTGAAAATAATACGTATTGAATTGTTCTCATATATAGTCCACACTTGAAGTTTCTTGGTCTGTTTCATCTCAACTATAAATTGTTAGTGGCGCGTTGTGTTATTAAAATACGACAAACGTACAAAAGTGTAACTGTCACTGATCTGCATAGAAAAAAAAAGGCTAACGCTTTCATATTGATGTCATCAAGTTTATTTAATAAACACCGAGAAAACTGTACAAAGAAGAAATAGACAACATTCAATAAAAGATAACAACAAATCCATATTTCAAAATAAAAGGAAACACAGGAAAGAAATGGACACACAGGAAAGAAATGGACACACAGTGTCTTATACAAATTCTTACCGTGTTGTCTCTTTAACCAGCAATAATAATCTAACCGGAGAGTTGATATATATATTTACCCCCCCCCCCGCACGAGCAGAATGTGACATAAGGTCAATTTCTTGCCTTTGTCTCTTTTCTTCTCGTTCTTTAAATTCCTGCTTTTCAGCGCGACCACCAAATGCGATGGGGTAAAAAGCAAAAAATAAATAAATAAATAAAAACACGCAACCAGAATGTCCAGCTACGTTTAAACCTTAAAACACCCCAAACCTCTTGCTACCCCATATATGTTATACTGACATAACATATAATTATGAATAACATAATAATCATATATATGTATTTACCAACCCCTGCGCACGAGCAGGATGTGACACAAGGTCAATTTCTTAAGCGGAGTTCAACAGGTTTGGATTCAGAGTTTTCCTTCTCCTAGACCAGTTGCCTAATCAAGGTTAAAGAGCCCAGTCTGCTCTACTATTTATCCATAGCTGGAGGGAGAGTAGGATTCATACCTTTCCTAAGGATATTAGCGCCAAGTGAAAGGCAATTACCACGACCAGGATTTGAACTCGGGGCGACGAGTCCATTTCCCATGACTTTAACCATTACACCACGCGCTTCCCACCATAGAGTTGATATATGGGCTCCGATTCCTTTACCCATTTCCGCTTAAGGTCTCATAGACCGCGTAAATTAAGGACTCAGCAGCAACTGATAAAATGGGATTTATAAAAATCAACTAAATTATTCTAAGACTAGATATTGTGGTGGTAGTTAAATTAGTAAACAAAAATACTATATAAAAGTAAAGTATAGCTGATAGGTCAATTTAGTGACCGTTACACAAAGACCGACGTGACTCGGCGATATCATATCTACCCGTTTACCACAAAGTAAACATTTTACAAATAACTTTAGTTTTCCTCAGCCGGAGACACTAAATAATCTAAACAAATATTTAATGTTAGTTTATAAATTAGTTAAACAGACAGCATAGAAAATGAACCTCAATAAAACTACAGGATGATTGTAAAGTCAATCCAGATTTTAAAATTCTTATATTTTTTTTTCAGAATCATTATATTTACAAAACATGAATATAAGAACACGCACAACAAGGAGTTTTATTCAAAATTTTATATGCGCACAAGTATTCGCCTTTAGCCTCTTCAGCCGCTCAGGAATCGCATCAACTAATCTTCCCAGCAATTCTTATGGAAGGTATTTGCCTCTCATCTCACTTATGGGAGCGTGACACAAGGCATTTTTATGTAGGCCTACCCACAAGCCGAAGCTCATGGGTGGTAGGCACAAAAAATGTGTTGATCCCATCGGCATTTCCCATCAAAGGGGCTCCTCATGCACTGGGCAATAAATCAAGCCCTGCCTTTTTAAATGAAGGCGGCAAGTATTGCCTGGGGTGGGGATAGCTCCCTGGGATCAACGCTGTTAATTTTACTTAGCCGCCCCAGATACCGAAGCATCCTGGAACAGGCCTTGAGGGCCATTGCCGTCTAAGCAACTCTTGTGGCATGGCAGGAATAAATTCTCGTATTCGTCCTTCAAATTCTTCCAAAGTCATCGGTTTCTGAGACTTGCTCCTTTAACCAACATAATAAAAATAAGTCACGGCTTCTGACCACCCACTCATGTGATTCACGTCTACCCTACTCAGAAAAATGGTGATTTTGCCATTCACGAACAACAATAGAAAATTTGGAGGAGCACCATCTTGCATAAGAATCAAGTCATCAATATTAAATTTTCAAATAAATTATAAATAGTTTAAAATAGGGAGTTACTTTTCAAACACCCTCTATATTAAGGAACATACATTAAAGAATTGAGAAAAATGTAACTGCATATAAAAATTGAATAAATAGTTTAAAATAGGGAGTTACTTTTCAATCACCCTCTATTAAGGAACATACATTAAAGAATTGAATAAAATGTAACTACATATAAAAAAAATTATAAATAGTTTAAAATAGGGAGTTACTTTTCAATCACCCTATATATTAAGGAACATACATTAAAGAACTGAGAAAAATGTAGGTAAGTAAAGTCGTCGGGGTGGCCCAAAGTCGGTATTAGCCAGACAGCGAGGGAGACTATCCCCTTTTCACTAGCGCTAGACCAAGGAGATTTTTTTGGCATCTGAGGTGGAGCGCCACAGATACTTGTGATACTCATACACTGAGTTGACGAGGGCCGGAATCTTGTGGTTTTCTAGCCGAATGCTCTACCGACTGTAGAGAGTTTCTTTTAAGCGCTTTGTAGTAATGTTACTAAATGCCTTGCAATATTCTGATGTCCATAACTTTTCGATAAATCTGTAAACGAAGTAAAATTAATCAATGTCAACGTTTTAAAGTAATTGAGTCAGTACAAGTTTCTTAAATTAATTTTTATTTTAGATTTCTGCTTATGAACGCAAATAGATAAATAACAAATAATAATTATAAGTTAAGAACGGGCAAAAAAAAAGAAGAAGCGATTAGATTTTAATGAGGCAATAACTAAACATATTTGGCAGAACTAATCGGAAATAATTTCGTTATTAATAGTAAAAACCAAAGGAGTGGTTCAAGTGTTGGACAAACGCCTCTATTAAGCAAATTGCTGTTACCCGAGTATTTTTATAAGTGAAATTATAAAACCTGGAAAGCGTGGAGTTGCCATGCATCGCTGTTCCTTCCAAGGAGAGGTGTTGTGTAACGGTTATTGTCCTAAGAAATGGAATTAACGATCAATTTTTTTCGTCTTGATGTTTTCATTGGATAATATTTTTGGTTTGGAATTCTGTTTCAGCATAAATCATTTAAGGGGAAATAACTCTTTTAACTGGCTGACTAATAAGACGAGTTTATCGTCTTCTGAGAAAAAAATTCTGCGCATTTCTGTGTACATTCATTAACGTTCTTATTTCTTTTTTTGGCAATAAATACTTTCCTTCTTTAAAAAATTGAATTAGAAGATTTATCGTTTAAGAGAAATAATCCTCAAATATGAGACACAAATGCAATAAATATCATTAATTGATTGGTCAGATTTCTTTGTCTAATTGTATATAAAACTTTATGATGATTTAGACTGCAAAATATTGTGGTTATGGTGAAATCATAAGTCAGTAACAGGAATCACTAAGAACAACTTAGGAATTTTGAAGAATATTGTATAACATTCATACATAAAGAAAATACAGTTGTAATATTTTCAGTTGCAAACAAATTGTTCTGTTTGCGGCTATATTGTATTATATTCTGTTTGCGGCTATATTGTATTATATAAATATAAAAAAGTAAGTAAAGTCGTCGGGGTGGCCTAAAGTCGGTATCAGCCAATCAGCGAGGGAGACTATCCCCTTTTCACTAGCGCTAGACCAAGGAGATGGTTTTTTGCGTCTGAGATGGAGCACCACACCTACCATCAGCTCCTTACTTTACTGCACAGATTCCTGTGCTACTCATACGCTAAACTAATATTATTCCACTTAACTGAAGTTTGTGGTAAATGCTTTAACGTACTTACGCACGGCTCTTCACGTTATCTCCGTTGATATAGTAAGAACAACATTTTGATGTCCGTTGTCTTCGAGATGTCAATTGAGAAAGGGGTATATTGACCAAGGGCGACAACCCACCTGCCTTAAATATATTTTTATACAAGTTCAAATACTAAATGAGGCTATTTGCGTTTCGTTAAGGACTAATGCCTAAGGTCATGGATCAATCTGTTCCCCTCACCAACGATGGGTAAACAGTTTGGTATACTGACTTCTTTAACCTTTAGAGATATGCTTGTGGTTGTAAGAATTGGACACAGCGACACGAGTTCAAATCTTGGATGGAGCTGATTTCATTCTCCATAGTGCTAATAGCCTTTGGGAAGGTATGTATCCTACTATTCCCCTCCAGATATAAGTACATTTTAGGGTAGACTGGGCTCTTTAACCTTGGCATGGAAACCAATTGGGATTCCAATTACTGATGAATTGGCAGACCAACGCAGCAAGCCGTAACTCAATACGGTTCCTGTATTGTCACAAGCATAGTGAAGAATGGTGGATTATTTATCTAAGAACTGTAACCACATTAAAGTCAGCAGTTAATCAGGACTCAAAGAATGGTGTCAACCAAATGCAAGACAACAAGCAAGCCGTAACTCAATACGGTTCCTGCATTGCCACAAGCATAGTGCAGAATGGTGGATTATTTATCTAAGAACTGTAACCACATTAAAGTCAGCAGCCAGACAGGACTCAAAGAATGGTATCACGCAGATGCAAATATGGAATATTCCTGAGTGACTGATAAGCGACAATTCTTCCAGGCCATGGTTGTATCAGTGTTACTGTATGGCTGCACCACCTGGACCCTAACGAAGCGACTGGAGAATAAACTAGACGGTTGCTACACAATAATGTTGCGTGCAGTCTTAAACAAGACGTGGAAACAGCACCCCACGAGAAAACAGCTGTACGGTAACCTGTATCATACCACACAAATCATCCGTGTATGACGAACAAGACACGCCGGACACTGCTGGAGAAGCAAAGACGAACTTATTAGTGACGTTCTTCTGTGGAAGCCATCGCATGAGTACGCCAGCGTGGGTCGACCGACAAAAACATACATTGATCAGCTTTGCGCAGATACTAGATGCCGTGTAGAGGATCTCCCAGGAGCAATGAATGAAAGGGAAGGTTGTCGAGAGATTGTCATATCCGTGCTGCCGGCGCGAAATGATGAGGATGCTGATATATACCAAATGTTTCATGTACAAATTCACTAAGACAGTCACTCAAGAATTGTCCTGCAGAGTCAATTGCGCAGATGCAGATATTTTTTGGACACTACGTCATCGTCCTTAGTGGACGGAAAGGTACCAACAACAAACTTGTAACCATATAACTGTGTAAATTATTTGTGATAAGAATCGTCACTTTCTTAGAAATGGTTATTATAATTAGTTATTTGAAACCATATAATTACTTCCAAAAAAGAAAAATAAAGACAATTTTAAGCATTAAATAACCCAACACGTGTTGACATGTCATATAAACTAATCAATCAAAAGTAGAAGATGGAAACTGGGCATTAAGTTAAGCATTTTTTCATGGTCATATCCTATATTTTGGGTGGCCCTTCGTATATATATATATATATATATATATATATATATATATATATATATATATATATATATATATATATATATATATATATATATATATATATATATATATATATGCTCTCAATTACAAAATTAAATTAATAAAAGACTAAAAGTGCTTAATATAAAAGCGATATAGTATTCTAATTTCTGTTAAGACAAACTATGAAAATTGCTTGAGAAATTGCCTGAAGATCGTCGCAGAGCGTGAAATTGAGTAACAATATTAAGTTTATGCATATATATATATATATATATATATATATATATATATATTATATTATAATATATAGAGAAGAGAGAGAGAGAGAGAGAGAGAGAGAGAATGAATAGAGAATAAATGAGAAAATTATTGGCATAAAAATGTGCTCAATTCTAATAAAGCAGAGCAGCCACAGTTTTACAATAAAACTTTAGCATTATAACATTCCATCGCGTGAACACGCTTCACGTTTATATAAAAGCTAAAAAAACTACTGGTTTTTAAAATCTCAACCATTTGACTCATCTGAAGCTTGGTAAGCATAAAACTTATAGTTATCAGTTTATAATATCCGTAATGTCATTATTATTGATTATTATATATATATATATATATATATATATATATATATATATATATATATATATATATATGCCACAATAAATCTTCCCAGCTGACTACACCTCGCAAAGCAAAAAAGAAAGAAACCCCCCAAAAAAAATTAATGCAAGTTTTCATTTTATGGTATGTTGTGGAAGATTACCATACAAATGAAAATTTGCATTAACTTTTTTTGTTTTCTCTCTTTTTTGCTTTGCGAGGTGTAGTCAGCTGGAAGATTTATTGTGGCATATATATATATATATATATATATATATATATATATATATATATATATATATATATATTCAATAGTAATGATATTATGGATATTATAAACTCATAACTATAAGTTTCATGCTTACGCAATCTTCAGATGAGTCAAATGGTTGAGATTTTAAAAACCAGTAGTTTTTTTTAGCTTTTATATAAATTACTACCGCTAATAATAAACTTTTGTTTGAGAATTTCTTTTTCAACAAAGTCAAATTGGATCTTTAAAATTTCTCTTTAAAATGTCTGTGCCTGTCGTACCTTCAATTTCTGACAAAAATCTCTTTGCTTGGTTATCACAAGTTTTATTTTCTGATTGTATAAATTAGACTTTATAGATGGGAAAAGAAAAGAAAATCAAACATCCATTTCAGTTTCATTAACGATGTAAACAAGTTCGTAATATTTCGAAATCGCTTTGGTAAATCGTGAAATTGTTTTACTTTCTCACTTTTTGTTGTGGCCTTTTTTCAAACTCAAAATTTTTTTTTCAAATTCAATTTTTTAAGGCATATTTTTTAATACTTGTATTTTGATCTCTCTAACCTATAATGGGACTCTAAGAGGTACTACCACTCCGGGTCTAGGTGGACCTAGGAGTAATGGTGATAAAGGGGTACTCCACGTTCCCCAGAGTTCCAGAATTAGAACTTCATCACTGTATGACAAGCTGATCATTGTGCCATACAAGGCCATAGTAGTAGGGCACTCAGTGAGGACTGAACTCTGCATTAGCAAATTAGACTGTAAGACAAGCTTGCTAACTGTCGTGCCATAGTAGTTATCCTGGAGTTATTTATTAAGCCTAGCTAGATCATGGTAGTGGGGCACCCAGTGAGGACTCTACCCTTTCAGGTGGGGCTGTAGAGGGGTAAAACACCCCTCTACAGGGGGACGCATGTTGGCTGTGGGTGGTGACCCATGCTGCTTAAGAATGGAATCCTAGTACCTGAGCAGTCCATAACATACAACACTCCACAAGAGAAGAAATGAGTTCAACAAATATATTAACAAAGAACAGTAGTATAAACATGAAAAGGAACTAGCGAGACTGTCTTATCAGCTATCCGCTGAAATATTAACTCTCGCTTAAGTGCAGAACCTGTTACTATTTATAGTTGGAAGGGTTCATGCGTGCGTGGTAAATTACCATAACATTTTTCTACCAAAACTTTACACATTTCTATCGAATCTTTTCACTTTCTACCAAGACTTTTCCCTTTTATACCGAAACTTTTCATTTAAAAAAAAAAGATTAATTGTTTTAAAACAAAGAAATGATTATAACTATGTATTTACTCAACCCGTTTGCCACAAGTAGAATGTGACACGAGGCGTTTTGTCAAAGTCAAAGTGGTGCAACTATACAGTAGTACTGACACGGCTACAATTGAAGTCCGCAATAACAAAATAATGAACGACCAAACAAACCATTTTTCTTTTTTTTTCTTTTTTCTTCTTTTTCATATTCTGATAGTACAAATCATTTTGTAAAAGTTTAAAGAAAAAGTGTATCCCTTTTGACTGAAGAAGACATTATTAGGTAAACATTGGGTCTATTTCATTTATTTACATCAACTTATTTGAAACTTGTATCACCTATAAAGATTTAACATCAGAATTTAAGTATAGATTACTTTTACCTTTACATGTCTAAGCCATCTTGTTGATAAATGAGTTATCATCGTAGACTGGAGGCTAAAAACATCCATAGCTCACTCGGTAGAGCTTCAGACTTTTAAGAGTACTTTGTGTAAGTAATCTGGGGTTCTCTTTCCATGTGGGCTAATGTGTTTTTTTAAATTCGTTCTTATGATTTTATTTATATCTTTGTATGGTTATATCAGATTTGGTTTTTATTTAATCGCGAATTATCTAAAATCTTAATTTAATTTTTACTTTTCCTCAGTGGAGAAAGACCACAAAATATCGCGTTTCCATATTACCACGTGACGTATTTGATATTTAAAGATGTCAATAAAAAAATAAAATTAAATTCTCAACAAGAAATCTATGATAATGGCAAAATATATTTGTCAACATAACCAACTTTGATCTACCTACGTAGCATTACAATACGAGATATTATTTAAAAAATAATATTTTGCTATTATAAATCATTTTGTAAAAGTTTTGCAGGGTCGACAAGCATTTCAGAACAAGTTTAAAGGATAGAAAGAAATCTCGAAGATATTTCATCAAGCCAATAGATAACATTGTCTCATTTATTTTAGACGTTTACAAAAATTGATATATTCCTATTTTAGATCCCCTTAATTTTTCATAAATGGGACAGGACGTCTTGCATATCTTATTATAATGGAGATTCAGTACCTGTCAGTAACCGAAACTATGTCACTGCTTGCGTCACAATGCTCTCAGGAATTACGTAAATTTATCAATTAATATTTAATTTATTGTTAAAATCATCATCATTGATATTAATAGAGTAAATGTTATTTATTAATGAAGTCTTGATGAAAATTTGAGTTAGACTGCCTCAAAAAGCCCATGTTATTAGTGCGTTTAAAATATTACAATGTGTCTTATATATCACTAAGAGATAAAGGTTTGCATAATATATGGTATGATTAATTTGCATACTGGTTTTAAAAAATCCATGTTTAATAAATAATTCCTGGGTGTCTAATATTTTTGTTTTATTCTCCAATGTATTAAAATCAATTCTATGAATGATTTTATATAGAAACCAATTAAAATATAATTGAAATAAGTACAATCTTTTTATATGCGTTCTTATTTAATTTTGTTAGTTTTTCTAATTTGATATATTTCATTACATTAAAACTTAGATACTTACGGCAACTTCTTGTTAGTATAATAAACATTTGTACCAATCTTGAATCGTGTATTCATTATTTTTAGAATGCCTTCATGTTAATTATAAGAGAAAAGTTTAAACGATTTCGCTCTCAAATAATTCCGGTGGATATTGGGTCAAGTTCTTGACCGAAAACCCAAGAGTGTCGACTCATTGAATCATTGAACCAATTAATATAAGAATTAGTCGCCGGCATAAGAATTCCGGAAATAGTACAAAGACCAGCTGATACTTGTTGGTCAAAACTTTCGGTACCCAACCAATTTTGTGAAACACCTAACTTACCGACTCTGAATTGCAGTAAGAAAATGTCAATTGAAAGCCTAAAAGTAGCGAGTTTGTAATTAAAATAGTCATTTTGTTATAAGGTCAGAATATGGGACACACAGTGAGAATCTAATTCGTTAAACACAGTCTGCTCGCCTAGCTCACTAACTATGGTCACTACGCGAGGCACTCGAGGTTGCAATAAAGGTTACCTAATTATGTTTTTAATTGATAGACATTTCAGAAGAATAACACAACGGACACTTTTGGATTTCCGTCGTGCCAGCACGACTCAGAATACGTAGACTTCATCTCCAGTAGAAGGATATAACGGTGATAACTATGAAATTGCTAATTAGAATCCTTCACTCTTTCCTAAAGAGAAGCATTAACGGACCACTGTAACTGTTGTACCGGCCGTTCCTACAGTGGAGAATATACACCGGTTCTCACTATAAATAGTGAGACACCGAGTGAAAAGGTTGTACTGTTACCGTTTAGCGGCAAGCTAGCCGTTCTTGTACCTTATTGTAAATACACTTGTCTCATTTTACCCTACCACGACTTGACTTCTTTTTTTACTGTTGAACTAACATCACAACAGTAACAACGGGAACCCAATGAGTTCATATGTTGTTTAGTTATCTCGTATATATATATATATATATATATATATATATATATATATGTGTGTGTGTGTGTGTGTGTGTGTGTTCAAATGTAAGGCTAAACAAATCGAGAAAATTTCAATCCCTGTATGTACATTTCGACCTATTAGGTCTCATCAGCAAGGTTATAGACATGGGAGACTGCTCCGTGTGTGACTGGAAACCCCGACTGCCAAGCTGACAGGCGGGTATTCTAACCACTACACCAGCTGGTCTATCCCAGATTTTTCGTTCGTTTTTAACTTCTTTATATACCACTTTTTGGGGACTTATCGCACGACAGTATGAAAGTAAGTAAACAAACAATGTGTTTATTTTTTATATGGCCTTTTTAGCCGAAAATTTTTGGAGGATATGTGCTTAATTGAAGTCATACCTAATTTTGAAAATTAATTAGTTAATAATTAATGAATCTAGGCGGGCATCTTACTTTCATGAGGGACTGACACACACACACACACACACACACACACACACACACACATATATATATATATATATATATATATAAGTGTATAATAAATGGAAATGAACCCAACAGTATTATAGAAAATAGATAGAAATAACAAATGATAATATTAGTATGCATACTAATATTATCATTTGTTTTTTTCTACCTATTTTCTATCATATATATATATATATATATATATTATAATATATATATATATATATATATGATAAGTCTAACTTTAAACCAAGAATATCTAATTCCCGCTTAAGAAAATTTAATCGGTCAGTTGTGGCTTCATAGCTCGCAGCAAGGCTGGGCTGCTATCACACTCGAGAAAACACAAAATGTCTTCTTGATAGCATGCACAACATGAGAGGAAATAAATCACTCACTGCCGACCCTCAGCTATCGTTTATATATATATTATATATATATATATATAATATATATATATATATATATATATATATATATATATATATATATATATATATATATATATAAGATGAACAAAGAATGATAAGACAAACAGGAATATTTTATTTATGATATTTATCTTTTAATTGTTCCCAACTACTTTCGGCTTAGGTCATCGCCAGGAGAAACGTTCTTGAGAAAGAAATTGTTTTTAGAAAAGTTTTTAAAAGTTTTCTAAGTGTTTGACAATTCACAAAAATTCGAACAGAGAAGTGGCGAGTCCATATATAATATATATATATATATATATATATATATATATATATATATATATGTGTGTGTGTGGGGGGGGTACTCCCAACTCCAAGTAGGTTGAGTTCTTTTGAGGGAAATTAGCTGACGGCCGCCATTTCGCTTACATTACAAGGCTCTCTTATAAAACGGATGTGAGTTTTCTTGACATATATACCTATGTATGTATTTTTTTGTTAAATTCTCTCTCCGTGTTTAGGTGTGCTGATTACAAAAGTGGTTAAGAACTCTGATGAAAAAGTTTTTCTGTATTTAATGAAAAAATGTACAATAGAAATAACTGAATCAGTAGAGATGTTTAAAGTATGTTCCTCCAACTTTCTTAACTTCGTATCCAATGCACAAAGGAAATAAATAAACTCTTACATTTAATGTTATGTGTGGCGATTGAAAATAAAATTAGAGAGCCTTCACCGGAAGAATACTCTGCGCAGGTGTGACAAAAAGGACTGTCCCCCGACCCCCCAAAAGAATATATCGGCCATTCGAGTGGAGGCTTTAACTGAGTGTATTGCTTCCCGGCTAGGGGGATATCCCTTGCCATGGACGACTATGGCCCGGCCAATAAAGCCTAAGTCAGATAATGAAGAAGGGTATTCTTAACGTTTGACAAGTTGATATAAGTTTTAAAAGCATTCATTGTACAGTTTGATTAATAATATATGACTATTCTTTTCTTCACTTTTTTGTTTTCTCTCTTTGCTTCTTTGCTCTCTCTTTTCACTCTTCATTCTTCTTCCTTCCTCTCTTTCATTCTTTCACTCTTCCTTCCTTTCTCTTTTACTCTTCACTCTTACTTCCTTCTCTCTTTTCACTCTTCCTTCCTTCCTCTCTTTCCCTCTTCCTTCCTCCTCTCTTTCCCTCTTTCACTCTTCTTTCTTTCCTCTCTTTCCTTCCTTCTCTTTCACTCTCCTTCTCTTCCTCTCTTTCACTCTTCCTTCCTTCTCTCTGTTACTCTTCCTCTCTCACTCTTCCTCCTTCTTCTTCCTCTCTTTCACCCTTCCTTCTTCTCTCTTCACCCTTCCTTCCTTTCTCTCTTTCACTTTTCCTTCTTCCTCTCTTCACCCTTCCTTCCTTTCTCTCTTTCACTGTTCCTTCTTTTCACTCCTTCACTCCTTCACTCTTCCTTTTCCTTCCTTCCTCTCTTTCACTCTTCCCTCCTTCCTTCCTCTCTTTCACTCTTCCCTCCTTTCACTCTTCACTCTTCCTTCCTTTCTCTCTTTCACTTTTCCTCCTTTCTTTCTTTCACTTTTCCTTCCTTCCGCTCTTTCACTCTTTCACTTTTTCTTTCATTCTCTTTTCACTCTTTCTTCCTTCCTCTCTTTCACTCTTTCACTTTTTGTTCTTCCTCTTTCACCCTCCTTCCTTCCTCTCTTTCTCTCTTCCTCCTTTCTCTATATTTTTCCTTCCTTTCTTCCTTTCAATTTCTTTCCTTTTATCTCATCATTTTCTTTCACTTGCTTTCTTCCTTTCATTCTTCACTTCTTTTCTTTCATTTTCCCACGTACAATTTGCTAAACAAATATTAAAATTCTTTTCAATGTCATTTTCTTTCACTTTTGTCTTTCTTTCCTTTCTTCTCTTCATTCATTTCAAACATATCTTTCACCCTTCCTTCCTTCATTCTCCTTTCTTCTCTCTTTCTTTTCCATCACCCCTCCCTTCTTCTTCACTTCACTCTTCACAACCATCTCTGGCTTTTTCTTATTTAATTCACTCCCTTTCACTTTTGTCTTTCTTTCGTCCTTCCTCTCTTTCATTCATTAATTTATATATTTCACCCTTCCCTTCCTTCATTCTTCCTTTCTTTCTCTTTTCTTTTTCCTTCACCCTTCCCTTCTTTCTTTCTTCACTTCACTCTTCACACCATCTTCTGGCTTTTTTCTTTCATTATTCCCTTCCTTCACTGTTGTCTTTCTTTCGTCCTTCCTCTCTTTCATTCATTTTCATTTATATATTTCACCCTTCCCTTCCTTCATTCTTCTTTCTTTCTCTCTTTTTTTCCTTACCCCTTCCCTTTCTCTTCACTTCACTCTTCACAGCCATCTCTGGCTTTTTTCTTTCATTATTCACTCCCTTTCACTTTTGTCTTTCTTTATCCTTCCTCTCTTCATTCATTTCATTTATATCTTTCGCCCTTCCTTTCCTTCGTTCTCTTTCTTTCTCTCTTTCTTTCATTTACCCTTCTCTTACTTTTTTTTCTTTCATTCTTCACCCCTCTCATTCTTCACTCTTCAATTCCTTCTTTCAGAGAAAATATTTTGCCGACTTGATATTTTTATTTAAAAAATCTCCGTTTCTCTTGGCGTAAACATTTGCGACATTGTTGACAATCTCTAAGTTAATTTCCTTCCGTTCTTTCACTCATCACCTCTTTTCCTCTTCTCAACTGTTGAGGTGCGGGATGACACAACATTTAACGACACAGAAAGTGAATTTATCAAACAGTTCAAGATTCACACAGATGCCTTTAAATTCACTTCTCACATCAGATAAGGAAGGGCAAAAACGGTTTGGCCCCTTAAACCTGGTAAAATGTAATCCAGCTTTAGCATTCGAAAACAAACTCAGATCAGGGATTGTTCCTTACTGCTGGCACGGTGTAACCGGTAAAACCATCGCAACCGCCCTGTCGGCTGGGGCGTTAGAATGCACCGACTGCACCTCTGCAGAGGGGTAAGACTCCCCCAATGGGGCCACACTGTTGGCCGTGGGTGGCGACCCGTGATGCTTAAGGATAGAGCCCAGGTGGATGAGCTGTTCATGACTTGCAATACTCCACGCCCTATCTTGGGCTAGACGGGCGGTCGAAGAGGCCCCCTCCGATCAATCGGCTGGTCACGTCAAGCCCTAGCAACTATATGATTTTCCCAAGCCTATTGCCCTTATGGCAAGCCCCAACCCCTTTTTATCATATGGGTGCTAGAAGGCGGGGCTGCGGGTCTACATGTCCTGGAATGACGTTAAACTCTCTCTGATGGTGAGGTTCCAGTTTTGGAGGTTTGGTAATGTGGAGCACCCCTTCATCACCATTGCTCCTGGTCCACCTGACTCGGATGGTAGTACCTGTTAAGGTCCCATATGGGTAAATAGAAAAAAATGTTATTTAAAAAAAAATGTATTATCCATTAAGAATTGCTTTATTTCAAAAGTTTATCGGCATTAAATGACCCACTGAGGTTGATATGCCGTAAAACAAAACAAACCAAACCAAAACCCATCGCAAGTACTTAGAGAAGGGATGGGCTCTAATCAAGTAAACCCCCAATACCCTGACAGGTACAATGAAAGAAATACTTAAATTCATACCCATGATATCTTAATATCGAACAGACAGTCGGTGGCTTTTGATTCGCTGACTGTACCCCTGCAGACTGCACCCTGCAGACTGCACTCCCCCTCAAAAAAGTGGGATGTCGGGTATGACACTTAAACTACATCTTGTGGTAAGGCGCGAGTTCTAAAGCTCTGCGGAGAGTTAAATATCTGTTCATTATCATTACACCCAGATTCACCCTGACCTGGAGTGGTAGCACTTGTTAGATTCCAATCTACAGGTTAAATAGAGCTATTTGGAAATTATTAGTATTAGAAACGAACGCTTAAAATCATAACTGTGCAATGAATGATTATTTATTATTGTTAAATTGGAACAGTTACTTAACACCACAGAATTGCTTTTATTATTAAACATTACACACAGGGCCAGGTAGCTCAGACGGTAGAGCGTTCCGGCTAGAAGCAAAAGGTCCCTAGTTCGATACTGGCCATCGCCAACTCAGCGTATGAGTAGCCGGAGGATAGACAATGGTCACATCCCCAAAGACCTACTCTATGGGGAATAAAGCAGAATACTCCCGACCAGTAGGTAGACCATGCCTAAGTTTTTTTAAAAAAGTCAGCAAGAAAGACATGAAGACATGCCACATTAATACCAACACATGGGAGGTCGGTATCGAAAAACAAGCGGCGGGTGTCTTAATGTCAGGACAAGGCACAAAAAAGAGTGAAACAGAGAGAAGGTAGCCTCCACAGCAAAGAAAGCCAGAAGGAAGGAGAGACAACAGCAACCTCAGCAAACATCACTGTTTGTTAATATCAGTGCACAAGAGACTGCTATCAAAAATGACCTGTTCAGCTACTCACGGAGATGCAGATATGTTGGACACTACACCAATCTTTTTTAGTAGACGGAAGTATGCCAACAATAACAACAACAACAACAATAACAATAACAACAACAATGTGTATTAGAATGGACATAGTTACGTAACCTTCTCTCACCATAAAATTACGAAGATATTTAGTTATTGTAACACAAGCTATTATACTCGGCACGCCCGAACAAAGGAGACAAAACTAGATAGACTACACTACTTAATATCTCTTTCATTTCTTTCTTTCCTCTCATAAAATGTCCTATTCTCCAGACTTCTTCTTTGCATCCCTTCGATTTTAAAAAGAATAAAAAAAGGGGGGATTTTAGCCGATTGCTGCTTCGTATTCTTTTAACATGACTGATGACATCATCTCAAATCAGTAGGGAGTCCCACCGGGGGGTTATGAAATACTCACGGGGGTAATACCTCCAAAAAAACAATTAGGTGACCTGGGTATGACACTAAATTGTATCTGGTGATGAGACTCCAGTTCTGATGAAAAAATCTCCCCCCAAATAACGAACATAAAGAGTTCTTACGAAGAAAGACAGTTAATTCAAAGATCAAATTATCCGATGTGAAAAATTAGTAATGTTGTATTGAAAAAAAGTCAGTTTTTTTGTTTATTTGCAACTTGGTCGATTTATTATTGATATTTTTAGTAGGAATTCTGTATTCTTGTATATCTTTTTAGGGACAGATTGTACAATGGATGATCATTTTATTTTATGCGCATCTAGAAAACGTTCCTGAATGTCTAAAATTGTCCCATGTTTTTTTTCATTTATTAACATTTGCACACGGTTGTATGGTTTAACTTATTCCTACCTAATACTAATAATTATACACAATTATATGATTCAAGTAATTATAAAAAATAACGATAGTCATGTGTTGGCACACGTTTATATGGTTTAAAATAACTAATAATAATTAATGTATATCTTTTACTAAAAAATAAAAAAGTCCCCGAAACTTATGAATTTTTTTTATAGAAAATAATTAAAAATAATTTTTTAGCTGGTTCATTTTTTCCAGATTTCATAAAATAAAATAGGGATGGGGAAACCTCGTAAAAAATATTTTCCTAAATAATTTAAGAAAAAAAAACTTTTAAAACATAATTTTATCAACAGGTAAATAATACCGAAAGTTTTGTAAAAGATTGATTGTTAGTTGATTTTTCATTAGAATTTTTTAAAAAGCCAGTAATCATAACTTGTTTTTGGCTACGCTAAATTTCAATTGATTTAACGGTGCGAAAAATGTAAACATTGTTATCGTTCATAATTTTCATTATTTCGGTAAGCTGAAAATTTAAAATAAAAATCATCAGGATTTTTTTTTTTATGTTTCTCTTTTTTTAATGTTTCTTCTTCATTTAAGATAATATTATAATTTAATATTTATTCAAGTTTCATAGTGTTAATATAGTGGGGGGGGTGTTAGGGCTAAAATTTGCGCGAAAATAGGTGCTTTTTAAGGCACTGTCAGGTTTTTTTTGGTGTCAGAGAGAGAGAGAGACGAGAGAGAGAGAGAGAGAGAGAGAGAGAGAGGAGGAGGGAGGGGAAAGAGAAACGATCTCTCTCACTCAAGAGAGAAACAACAGAAATGCTGAATTGAATTTCTTAAAAAGTCTTTTACCTAATAATTAAATCTATGCAAAATAAATAAGTGCATCATTTGTTTTGACGAGCGAACGACGACAGGAGAGTAAGAGGAGATAAATAGTGTGTGTGTGGTCGTCATAAAAAAAAGGATCTCTCTCTT
>CM042150.1:35560442-35598920 GCA_023376005.1 Doryteuthis pealeii | reverse complement strand
ATGGAAAAAGAAAAGAGAAAGAAAGGAAGAATGAAGAAAGAAGGGGAAAGATATGGTTTGAAATGAAATGAAAAGAGAAGGAAAGATAAAAGAAAGACAAAAAGTGAAAAGGAAAATGAACATGAAAGAATATTTATATATTTGTTTAGCAAATTGTACAGTGGGAAGAAATGGAAAGAAAAAGAAGTGAAGAATGAAAGGAAGAAAGCAAGTGAAAGAAATGATGGAGATAAAAGGAAAGAAAATTGAAAGGAGAAAGGAAGGAAAATTAAGAGAAAAAGAAGGAAGAGAGAAAGAGAGGAAAGCGAAGGAAGGGGATGAAAGAGAGGAAGGAACAATAAAGTGAAAGAGTGAAAGAAGAGGGAAGGAAGAAAGAGTGAAAAAGAGAATGAAAGAAAAAGTGAAAGAGTAAAGGAGCGGAGGAAGGAAAAGTGAAAGAAAGAAAGGAGGAAAAGTGAAAGAGAGAAAGGAAGGAAGAGTGAAAGAGTGAAAGGAGGAGAGTGAAAAGAGGAGGAGGAAGGAGGGAAGAGTGGAAAGAGAGGAAGGAAGAAGGAAGGAAGAGGTGAAGGAGTGAAGGAGTTGAAAAGAAGGAACAGTGAAAGAGAGAAAGGAAGGAAGGGTGAAAGAGAGGAAGGAAGAAAGTTGAAAGAGAGAAAGAAGGAAGGGTGCAAAGAGAGAAGGGAGGAAGCGTGAAAGAAGAGGAAGGAATGAAGGAAGGAAGAGTGAAAGAGAGGAAGAGTAACAGAGAGAAAGGAAGGAAGAGTGATAGAGCAGGAAAGAAGGAAGAGTGAAAAGAGAAAGAAGAAAAGTGAAAGAGAGGAAAGAAAGAAGAGTGAAAGAGGAAAGAGAGGAAGGAAGGAAGAGGGAAAGAGAGGAAGGAAGGAAGAGTGAAAGAGAGAAAGGAATTAAGGTGAAAGAGTAAAAAAGAAAAGGAAGGAAGAGTGAAAGAATTGAAAGAGAGGAAGGAAGGAGAATGAAAGAGAAAAGAGAGAGCAAAGAACAAAGAGAGAAAAACAAAAAAGTGAAGAAAAAGAATAGTTCATATTATTTATTAATCAAACTGTACAATGAATTTGCTTTTAAAACTTATATCACGTTCCAAACGTTAAGGAATACCCTCTTTCCATATTCTGACTTTAGGCCTTTATTGGCCGGGCCATTAGGTTTTTCGTCCATGGCAAGGGGATATCCCCTAGCCGGGAAGCGAATACACTCAGTTAAAGCCTCCACTCGAATGGCGATATATTCTTTTGGGGGGCGGGGGACAGTCCTTTTGTCACACCTCGCAGAGTATTCTTCCGTGAAGGCTCATGCGGAAATTTTTTTTATTCTAATTTTATTTTCGTTTTTTTTAATCCGCCCACACAAACATTAAATGTAAGAGTTTTATTTATTTCTCACTTTGTGCATTGGATACGAAGTTTAAGAAAGTTGAGGAAACATACTTTTAAACATCTCTACTGATTCCAGTTATTTCTATTGTACATTTTTTCATTAAATACAGAAAAACTTTTTTCATCAGATTCTTAACCAATTTGTAATCAGGGCACACCTACAAACAGGAGAAGAATTTAACAGAAAAATACATACATAGGTAGATATGTCAAGAAAACTCACATCCGTTTTATAGAGAGCCTTGAATGAAGCGTAAATTGGCGGGCCGTCAGCTAATTTCCTCAAAAGAACTCAAACCTACTTGGAGTTGGAGTACCCCCCCACACACACACATATATATATATATATATATATATATAATATATATAATATATTTTATTATTATGGACTCGCCATCTCTGTTCGAATTTTTGTTTGAATTGTCAACACTAGGAAAACTTTTAAAAACTTTCTAAAAACAATTTCTTTCTCAAGAACGTTTCTCCTGGCGAGACCTAAGCCCGAAAGTAGTTGGGAACAATTAAAAGAAATATCATAAAATAAATATTCCTTGTTTGTCTTATCTTCTTTGTTTTTTTCAATTCTTAAATTATTATATATATATATATATTATATAAACATTATATATATATGTGTGTGTGTGTGGTTGTGTTGTATATATACATATATTATATATATATATACTATATATATATAATATATATATTAAACGATAGCTGAGGGTCGGCAGTGAGTGATTTATTTCCTCTCAGTTGTGCATCTATCAAGAAGACATTTTGTGTTTTCTCGAGTGTGATAGCAGCCCAGGCCTTGCTGCGAGCTATGGAAGCCCACACTGACCGATTAAAATTTTCTTAAGCGGGAAATTAGTATTCTTGTTTAAAGTTAGACTTATCATATATATAATATTTATATATATATATATTATATATATATATATAGATAGGAAGAAAATAGGTTAGAAAAAAAACAAATGATAATTATTAGTTATGCATACAAATATTATCATTTGTATTTCTATCTATTTTCTATAATACTGTTGGCGTTCATTTCATTATATACACTTATATATATATATATATTTATATATATATGTGTGTGTGTGTGTGTGTGTGTGGTGGTGTGTGTGTCATCCCTTCATGAAAGTAGATGCCGCCTAGATTCATTAATTATTAAACTAATTAATTTTCAAAATTAGGTATGACTTTCAATTAAGCACCATATCCTCCAAAAATTTTCGGCTAAAAAGGCCAATAAAAAATAACAGCACATTGTTTGTTTACTTACTTTCATACTGTCGTGCGATAAGTCCCCAAAAAGTGAAGTATATAAAGAAGTTAAATACGAACGAAAAATCTGGGAAGACCAGCTTGGTGTAGTTGGTTGAAAACCCGCCTGTCAGCTTGGCAGGTTCGGGGTTCCAGTCACACACGAGCAGTCTCCCATGTCTATAACCTTGCTGATGAGCCTAATAGGTCGAAATGTACATACAGGGATTGAAATTTTCTCGATTTGTTAGCCTTACATTGAACACACACACACACACACACACACACATATAATATATATATATATATATATATATTATATATTATACGAGATAACTAAAACAACAATGAACATTGGGTTCCCGTTGTTACTGTTGTGATGTTAGTTCAACAGGTAAAAAAGAAGTCAATTCGTTGGTAGGGTAAAATGAGACAAGTGTATTACAATAAGGTTACAAGAACGGGCTAGCTTGCCGCTAAACGGTAACAGTACAACCTTTTTCACTCGGTTGTCTCACTATTTATAGTGAGAACCGGTGTATATTTCTCCACTGTAGGAACGGCCGGTACAACAGTTACAGTGGTCCGTTAATGCTTCTCTTTAGGAAAGAGTGGAAGGATTCTAATAGCAATTTCATAGTTATCACGTTATATCCTTCTACTGGAGATTGAAGTCACGTATTCTGAGTCACTTTCCCCTCTCATGCTGGCACGACGGAAATCCAAAAGTGTCCGTTGTGTTATTCTTTCTGAAAGTCTAATCAATTAAAACATAATTAGGTAACCTTTATTGCAACCTCGATTGCCTCGCGTAGTGACCATAGTTAGTGAGCTGGCGAGCAGACTGGTTTAACGAATTAATTCTCCACTGTGTGCTCCCATATTTCTGACCTATTAACAAAATGACTATTAATTACAAACTCGCTACTTTTAGGCTTTCAATTGACATTTTCTTACTGCAATTCAGAGTCGGTAAGTTTAGGTGTTCAAAAATTGTTGGGTACCGAAAGTTTTGACCAACAAGTTATCAGTTGGTCTTTGTAACTATTTCCGGAATTCTTATGCCGGCGACTAATTCTTATATTTTATTGGTCAAGTCTTGACCGAAAACCCAAGAAGCTGTCGATCATTGAATCATTGAACCAATTAATATGAATTAGTCCGCCGGCATAAGAATTCCGGAAATAGTTACAAAGACCAAGCTGATACTTGTTGGTCAAAACTTCGGTACCCAACCAATTTTGTGAAAACACCTAACTACCGACTTCTTGAATTGCAGTAAGAAAATGTCAATTGAAAGCCTAAAAGTAGCCGAGTTTGTAATTAAAATAGTATTTTTTTATAAGGTCAGAATATGGACACACAGTGAGAATTTTCTAATTCGTTAACACAGTCTGCTTCGCCTAGCTCACTAACATGGTCACTACGCGAGGCACTCGAGGTTGCAATAAAGGTTACCTAATTATGTTTTTAATGATAGACATTTCAGAAGGCAATAACACAACGGACACCTTTTGGATTTCCGTCGTGCCAGCACGACTCAGAATACGTAGACTTCATCTCCAGTAGAAGGATATAACGGTGATTAACTATGAACATTGCAATTAGAATCCTTCACTCTTTCCTAAAGAGAAAGCATTAACGGACCACGTTAACTGTTGTACCGGCCTGTTCCTTACAGTGGAGAATATTACACCGGTTCTCACTATAAAAGTGAGACACCGAGTGAAAAGGTTGTACTTTTACCGTTTAGCGGCAAGCTAGCCGTTCTTTACCTTATTTGTAAATACAACTTGTCTCATTTTACCCTACCACGACTTGACTTCTTTTTTACTGTTGAAAAACATCACAACAGTAAAACGGAACCAATGAGTTCATATGTTGTTTAGTTATCTCGTAGTATATATATACTAATACTATATATATATATATATATATATGGTGTGTGTGTGTTGTGTGTGTGTGTTCAAATCTAAGGCTAAATCAATGAGAAAATTTCAATCCCTGTTGTACATTTCGACCTATTAGGTCTCATTCAGCAAGGTTTATAGACATGGAGGACTGCTCCGTGTGTGACTGGAAAACCCGACTGCCAAGCTGACCAGGCGGGTATTTAACCACTACACCCAGCTGGTCTATCCCAGATTTTTTTCGTTCGTTTTTAAACTTCTTATATCCACTTTTGGGGACTTAATCGCACGACAGTATGAAAGTAAGAAACAAACAATGTGTTTATTTTTTTATATGCCTTTTTTAGCCGAAAATTTTTGGGCGGATATGTGCTTAATTGAAGTCATACCTAATTTTGAAAATTAATTAGTTAATAATTAATGAATTCTAGGCGGGCATCTTTACTTTCATGAGGGACTACACACACACACACACACACACCACACACACACACCACATATATATATATATACTATATATATATAAGTGTATAATAAATGGAAATGAACCCAACAGTATTATAGAAAATAGATAGAAATAACAAATGATAATATTAGTATGCATACTAATATTATCATTTTTGTTTTTTTCTACCTATTTTCTATCATATATAATAATATATATATATATATATATATATATATATATTAATATGATAAGTCTAACTTTAAACCAAGAATATCTAATTCCCGCTTTAAAAATTTAATCGGTCAGTGTGGCTTCATAGCTCGCAGCAAGGCTGGGCTGCTACACACTCGAGAAAACACAAAATGTCTTCTTGATAGCATGCACAACATGAGAGGAAATAAATCACTCACTGCCGACCCTCAGCTATCGTTTATATATATATATATATATATATATATATATATATATATATATGTATATATATATACACACACACACACACACACACAATATATATATATTATATATATATATATAATATAATATTATATATAAGATGAACAAAAGAATGATAAGACAAACAGGAATATTTATTTTATGATATTTATCTTTAATTGTTCCCAACTACTTTCGGGCTTAGGTCATCGCCAGGAGAGAAAACGTTCTTGAGAAAAGAAAATTGTTTTTAGAAAGTTTTTTAAAAGTTTTCTAAGTGTTTGACAATTTCACAAAAATTCGAACAGAGAAGTGGCGAGTCCATATATAAAATATATAATATATATATATATATATATATATATATATATATATATATGTGTGTGTGTGTGGGGGGGTACTCCCAACTCCAAGTAGGTTGAGTTCTTTTGAGGGAAATTAGCTGACGGCCGCCAATTACGCTTACATTACAAGGCTCTCTTATAAAACGGATGTGAGTTTTCTTGACATATATACCTATGTATGTATTTTTCTGTTAAATTCTCTCTCCTGTTTGTAGGTGTGCTGATTACAAAGTGGTTAAGAACTCTGATGAAAAAGTTTTTCTGTATTTAATGAAAAAATGTACAATAGAAATAACTGAATCAGTAGAGATGTTTAAAGTATGTTCCTCCAACTTTCTTAACTTCGTATCCAATGCACAAAGGAGAAATAAATAAACTCTTACATTTAATGTTATGTGTGGCGATTAAAATAAAACGAAAATAAAATTAGAATAAAAAATTTCCCATGAGCCTTCACCGGAAGAATACTCTGCGCAGGTGTGACAAAAAGGACTGTCCCCCGACCCCCCAAAAGAATATATCGGCCATTCGAGTGGAGGCTTTAACTGAGTGTATTCGCTTCCCCGGCTAGGGGGATATCCCCTTGCCATGGACGACTATGGCCCGGCCAATAAAGCCTAAGTCAGATAATGGAAGAAGGGTATTCTTAACGTTTGACAAGTTGATATAAGTTTTAAAAAGCATTCATTGTACAGTTTGATTAATAATATATGACTATTCTTTTCTTCACTTTTTTGTTTTTCTCTCTTTGCTTCTTTGCTCTCTCTTTTCACTCTTTCATTCTTCCTTCCTTCCTCTCTTTCATTCTTTCACTCTTCCTTCCTTTCTCTTTTTTACTCTTTCACTCTTACTTCCTTTCTCTCTTTCACTCTTCCTTCCTTCCTCTCTTTCCCTCTTCCTTCCTTCCTCTCTTTCCCTCTTTCACTCTTCTTTCTTTCCTCCTCTTCACTTTCCTTTCCTTTCTCTTTTCACTCTTCCTTCTTTCCTCTCTTTCACTCTTCCTTCCTTCTCTCTGTTCTCTTCCTCTCTTTCACTCTTCCTTCCTTCATTCCTTCCTCTCTTTCACCCTTCCTTCCTTTCTCTCTTTCACCCTTCCTTCCTTTCTCTCTTTCACTTTTCCTTCCTTCCTCTCTTTCACCCTTCCTTCCTTTCTCTCTTTCACTGTTCCTTTTTTTCACTCCTTCACTCCTTCACTTCTCCCTTCCTCCTTCCTTCCTCTCTTTCACCTTTCCCTCCTTCCTTCCTCTCTTTCACTCTTCCTCCTTTCACTCTTTCACTCTTCCTTCCTTTCTCTCTTTCACTTTTCCTCCCTTTCTTTCTTTCACTTTTCCTTCCTTCCCTCTTTCACTCTTTCACTTTTTTCTTTCATTCTCTTTTTCACTCTTTCTTCCTTCCTCTCTTTCACTCTTTCACTTTTTGTTTCCTTCCTCTCTTTCACCCTTCCTTCCTTCCTCTCTTTCTCTCTTCCTTCCTTTTTCTCTTATATTTTTCCTTCCTTTCTTCCTTTCAATTTTCTTTCCTTTTATCTCATCATTTCTTTCACTTGCTTTCTTCCTTTCATTCTTCACTTCTTTTCTTTCATTCTTCCCACGTACAATTTGCTAAACAATATATAAATATTCTTTCAATGTTCATTTTCTTTCACTTTTTGTCTTTCTTTTATCTTTCTTCTCTTTCATTCATTTCAAACATATCTTTCACCCTTCCTTTCCTTCATTCTTCCTTTCTTTCTCTCTTTCTTTTTCCATCACCCTCCCCTTTCTTTCTTCACTTCACTCTTCACAACCATCTCTGGCTTTTTTCTTTCATTATTCACTCCCTTTCACTTTTTGTCTTTCTTTCGTCCTTCCTCTCTTTCATTCATTTAATTTATATATTTCACCCTTCCCTTCCTTCATTCTTCCTTTCTTTCTCTCTTTCTTTTTCCTTCACCCTTCCCTTTCTTTCTTTCTTCACTTCACTCTTCACAACCATCTCTGGCTTTTTTCTTCATTATTCCCTTCCTTTCACTGTTTGTCTTTCTTTCGTCCTTCCTCTCTTTCATTCATTTTCATTTATATATTTCACCTTCCCTTCCTCATTCTTCCTTTCTTTCTCTCTTTCTTTTTCCTTCACCCTTCCCTTTCTTTCACTTCACTCTTCACAGCCATCTCTGGCTTTTTTCTTTCATTATTCACTCCCTTTCACTTTTTGTCTTTCTTTAGTCCTTCCTCTCTTTCATTCATTTCATTTATATCTTTCGCCCTTCCTTTCCTTCGTTCTTTCTTTCTTTCTCTCTTTCTTTCATTTACCCTTCTCTTTACTTTTTTTTCTTTCATTCTTCACCCCCTCTCATTCTTCACTCTTCAATTCCTTCTTTTCAGAGATAAATATTTGCCGACTTGATATTTTTATTTAAAAAATCTCCGTTTCTCTTGGCGTAAACATTTGAGACATTGTTGACAATCTCTAAGTTAATTTCCTTCCGTTCTTTCACTCATCACCTCTTTCCTCTTCTCAACTGTTGAGGTGCGGGATGACACAACATTTAACGACACAGAAAGTGAATTTATCAAACAGTTCAAGATTCACACAGATGCCTTTAAATTCACTTCTCACATCAGATAAGGAAGGGCAAAACGGTTTGGCCCCTTAAACCTGGTAAAATGTAATCCAGCTTTAGCATTCGAAAAACAAACTCAGATCAGGGATTGTTCCTTACTGCTGGCACGGTGTAACCCGGTACAACCCATCGCAACCGCCCTGTCGGCTGGGGCGTTAGAATGCACCGACTGCACCTCTGCAGAGGGGTAAGACTCCCCCAATGGGGCCACCTGTTGGCCGTGGGTGGCGACCCGTGATGCTTAAGGATAGAGCCCAGGTGGATGAGCTGTTCATGACTTGCAATACTCCACGCCCTATCTTGGGCTAGACGGGCGGTCGAAGAGGCCCCCTCCGATCAATCGGCTGGTCACGTCAAGCCCTAGCAACTATATGATTTTCCCAAGCCTATTGCCCTTATGGCAAGCCCCAACCCCTTTTTATCATATGGGTGCTAGAAGGCGGTGGCTGCGGGTCTACATGTCCTGGGAATGACGTTAAACTCTCTCTGATGGTGAGGTTCCAGTTTTGGAGGTTTGGGTAATGTGGAGCACCCCTTCATCACCATTGCTCCCTGGTCCACTCTGACTCGGAGTGGTAGTACCTGTTAAGGTCCCATATATGGGTTAAATAGAAAAATGTATTTATAAAAAAATGTATTATCCATTAAGAATTGCTTTATTTCAAAAGTTTATCGGCATTAAATGACCCACTGAGGTTGATATGCCGTAAAACAAAACAAACCAAACCAAAACCCATCGCAAGTTACTTAGAGAAGGGATGGGCTCTAATCAAGTAAACCCCCAATACCCTGACAGGTACAATGAAAGAAATTACTTAAATTCATACCATGATATCTTAATATCGAACAGACATGTCGGTGGGGCTTTTGATTCGCTGACTGTACCCCCTGCAGACTGCACCCCCTGCAGACTGCACTCCCCTCAAAAAAGTGGGATGTCTGGGGTATGACACTAAACTACATCTTGTGGTAAGGCGCGAGTTCTAAAGCTCTGCGGAGAGTTAAATATCTGTTCATTATCATTACACCCAGATTCACCCTGACCTGGAGTGGTAGCACTTGTTAGATTCCAATCTACAGGTTAAATAGAGCTATTTGGAAATTATTAGTATTAGAAACGAACGCTTAAAATCATAACTGTGCAAATGAATGATTATTATTATTGTTAAATTGGAACAGTTACTTAACACCACAGAATTGCTTTTTATTATTAAACATTACACAGGGCCAGGTTAGCTCAGACGGTAGAGCGTTCGGCTAGAAAGCAAAAGGTCCCTAGTTCGATACTGGCCATCGCCAACTCAGCGTTATGAGTAGCACAGGAGGATAGACAATGGTCACATCCCCAAAGACCTACTCTATGGGGAATAAGCAGAATACTCCCGACCAGTAGGTAGACCATGCCTAATTTTTTTAAAAAGTCAGCAAGAAAGACATGAAGACATGCCACATTAATACCAACACATGGGAGGTCGGTATCGAAAAACAAGCGGCCTGGTGTCTTAATGTCAGACAAGGCACAAAAAAGAGTGAAACAGAGAGGAAGGTAGCCTCCACAGCAAAGAAAGCCAGAAGGAAGGAGAGACAACAGCAACCTCAGCAAACATCACTGTTTGTAATATCAGTGCACCAGAGACTGCTATTCAAAAATTGACCTGTTCAGCTACTCACGGAGATGCAGATATGTTTGGGACACTACACCATCGTTTTTAGTAGACGGAAGTATGCCAACAATAACAACAACAACAACAATAACAATAACAACAACAATGTGTATTAGAATGCGACATAGTTACGTAACCTTCTCTCACCATAAAATTACGAGATAAATTTAGTTATTGTAACACAAGCTATTATTACTCGGCACCGCCCGAAGCAAAGGAGACAGTGAAACTAGATAGACTACACTACTTAATATCTCTTTCATTTTCTTTCTTTCCTCTCATAAAATGTCCTATTCTCCAGACTTCTTTCTTTGCATCCCTTCGATTTTAAAAAGAATAAAAAAGGGGGGATTTTAGCCGATTGCTGCTTCGTATTCTTTTTAACATGACTGATGACATCATCTCAAATCAGTAGGGAGTCCCACCGGCGGGGTTATGAATACTCACGGGGGTTAATACCTCCAAAAAAACAATTAGGTGACCTGGGTATGACACTAAATTGTATCTGGTGATGAGACTCCAGTTCTGATGAAAAAATCTCCCCCCAAAATAACGAACATAAAGAGTTCTTACGAAGAAAGACAGTTAATTCAAAGATCAAATTATCCGATTGTGAAAAAATTAGTAACTGTTGTATTGAAAAATAAGTCAGTTTTTTTTGTTTTTTTGCAACTTGGTCGATTTATTATTGATATTTTTAGTAGAATTCTGTATTCTTGTATATCTTTTTTAGGGACAGATTGTACAATGGATGATCATTTTATTTTATGCGCATCTAGAAAACGTTCCTGAATGTCTAAAATTGTCCCATGTTTTTTTTATTTATTAACATTTGCACACGGTTGTATGGTTTCAACTATTCCTACCTAATACTAATAATTTATACACAATTATATGGATTCAAGTAATTATAAAAAATAACGATAGTCATGTGTTGGCACACGTTTATATGGTTTCAAATAACTAATAATAATAATGTATATCTTTTACTAAAAAATAAAAAAGTCCCGAAACTTATGAATTTTTTTTTATAGAAAATAATTAAAAATAATTTTTTAGCGGTTCATTTTTTTTCAGATTTCATAAAATAAAATAGGGATGGGGAAACCTCGTAAAAAATATTTTCCTAATATATTTAAGAAAAAAACTTTTAAACATAATTTTATCAACAGGTAAATAATTACCGAAAGTTTTGTAAAAGATTGATTGTTAGTTGATTTTTCATAGAATTTTTTAAAAAGCCAGTAATCATAACTTGTTTTTGGCTACGCTAAATTTCAATTGATTTAACGGTGCGAAAATGTAAACATTGTTATCGTTCATAATTTTCATTATTTCGGTAAGCTGAAAATTTAAAATAAAAATCATCAGGAGTTTTTTTTTTTTAATGTTTCTTCTTTTTTTAATGTTTCTTCTTCATTTAAAGATAATATTATAATATTAATATTTATTCAAGTTTCATAGTGTTAAATATAGTAGAGGATGGGGCTAAAATTTGCGCGAAAATAGGTGCTTTTTAAGGCACTGTCAGGTTTTTTTTTGTGTGTGAGAGAGAGAGAGAGAGAGAGAGAGAGAGAGAGAGAGAGAGAGAGAGGGAGGGAGGGAGGGGGGAAAGAGAAACGACGTCTCTCTCACTCAAAGAGAGAGGTAAACAGCAGAAATGCTGAAAATTGAATTTCTTTAAAAAGTCTTTTACCTAATAATTAAATCTATGCAAAATAAATAAGTGCATCATTTTGTTTTGACGGCGAACGACGACGAGGAGGAGTAAGAGGAGGATAAATAAGGTGGTTGTGGTGGTGGTCGTCATAAAAAAAAGGAGAAGGAGGGAAATGTGACGTCATCTTAAGTGTATCAGACCGATGCACCCAGTCACCGACACCCACCGTGCATTATCTGACGATTACGCATATTACATTTTCTAAAACCCGGACATCAGGCAAACTTCCTCTTGTATGTGGGAAAACATGATAAAAGGAGAGAGAGAGAGAGAGAGAGAGAAAGAGAGAGAGAGAGAGAGAGTGTGAAGGCCGGAGAGATAGAGATAGAGAGAAAGATATATAGAGAAATAGAGAGGTTAAAAAATAGAGAAACAGAGAGGGGGATCAAAATAAGCCATAGAGCGACAGAATATATACATGTGAGTGTGAGAGAAGGGGTACGTAAATATGCATCAGAGAGAGAGAGAGAGAGAGAGAGAGAGAGAGAGAGAGAGAGAGAGAGAGAGAAGGCCGGAGAGATAGATAGATAGAGAGAAAAATAGAGAGAGAAAAATAGAGAGGTTAAAAAAATAGAGAAACAGAGAATAAGCCATAGAGCGACAGAATATATGTGTGAGAGAATGGGTACGTAAATATGCATCAGAGAGAGAGAGAGAGAGAGAGAGAGAGAGAGAGAGAGAGAGAGAAGAGAGAGAAGAGAGCGTGTGTGTGTGTGTGTGTGTGTGTGTGTGTTTTGTTTGAGTTTAATGCTTATTTAAACGCGAGGCATTTTGTGATAAAATTGCATGTTATTTTCTTTTGCCAGAGGTTAATATGTAAAGATTACTTAATAAAAAGTAAGAGATGAAAAACTAACTAAAAAATGAGAGAAAATTTAATCTATGATTATCTAAGTGGTGTAGTTAATTTTGTTGTTTATACTACAACAATATCTTTGGAATTTTATGAATGGAAGAATTCTCTGGGTTTTTTTTTATAGAATCAAATAGAACAAATATTTTAATGATACCGTGGATTAAATCACAAAGCTTTGATTGAGAAAAGACCAAGAATGATTTTTTGGGTTGCTTTGAATCTCACAGATCCGTTTCATCCCAACTGTTATGGCCAGACGAAACTAAATTTAGGGGTTAAAATTTCAAATAGTCGTCAAAATTAAAACGGAAAAATTTGGCTTGGGCAAATTCAATTATTACTAAGGACACAATTTATGTTATTTTTTACTCAGATTTTAACTGTTAGTTGTGTTTTTAACCGTTTTTCATTGGACGTTATTTTCCTACAGAGGCCGCAAGAGAACTAATTTTTAAGGGAGGTAGATATTTTCTGAGAATTTATGAACATAAAAAACACGGATTATTACACTTTTGGTTACCCATACTTAAGAAAAGCACACGTCGCTTGTAATATTGAAATAGAAAGTAGGTTTTTTGTTTGTACATGTTTATTAATTCTAACTAGTCTTATCATTCATCTGTTTTATTTTATCTATTTTTTTCCTTAAACACAACTAACGGTTAAAATTTAAGTAAAAAATAACATAAACCGTGTCTTTGGTAATGATTAAATTCATTAAAATCTATGCCCAAGCCAAAATTTTCGTTTTAATTTTGACGACAATTTTCAATTTTAACCAATTTAGGATACCTACCGTGAGAATAATTCTATTAGATTATGACACACTGATCTATTCAGTTCAGTTCCTCATTTTGGTTGTTATAGTTACAACGTTTCGGTTATTGGACTCTTCGGCCTTCTTCAGATATCTATTGTTGGTAACCTTTGGGGAATTTTGAACCTAATCCTTTATTCAATCCGCTGAGATAGTGTTACCTGATTAATAGCTTGCCTTTTGTTTCTATTTATTACATTCCCTGTTGGAATATTTCGATAAATAAGGTGTGATACAATACACCACTTAAATTTATAGAATAGGCGAGGTCACGTGGTTTAAACCTCAGCCAATCAACAGCCATAATGCGTGGCTGGTTGACTACTTAATCACTGATACTGAGAGCTGCAATCATTGACGAAGGACTTGCAATACTGAGGAGCACCAAGGAACAACCAAAGGATTCTTTACCAAGGATTTCCGCTGGACAAGCGCTCTTGCTCGAAGCTTAAAGGATAGCCCATAAAATCGTAACATCCCCTTGTACCCAAAGTAATAACACTTTTTCCGGATTCAATATTGTTTATTGATAAACAACATTTTGGCGACGAGGAAATTCTGATTTTGGCGACGGGAATGAGATCCAAATCAGAATTTCCTTGTCGCCAAAAATGTTGTGACTGAGGTCAATTCGATCGAGAGAACAGGAAGTAGATTTAGAATTAGGCAGTTTTTAGCTAGTTTTTTTTCGGAGGAGGAGGTAGTGTGTCTATAGATTGATATTTCTCCCGTGCGTAATGGTTATCTTGCGCTGAATAAAGACGTCTAAGAAATATCAAGTCTTGTGTTCGTTACTAAGAACAACAACGGACACACAGATGAAGATCTAAGAAATTCAAAAAAAGTAGACTAGAAGAACAACGAGAAACCAACCCAGATACGAACACAGAAACATAGAAGAGACAAAATAGACGATAGAAAAGAGCTATACAACAATAGCCTATTCCCATTCAATTGTAGCCCTATCTAAAACTAATTTTGATAGCTATGTAGGGATATTGGAACAGCATTGAATACAGTGCTTGTTTTACCGCAACACTTTGTTGTAAGGAAAAATATTTCCACTACAAGAAAGTTTGACTCGTCTAGTGAAATACATAAATAATAAGGACTGCACGGGAGTATAAGTCGCGTAGTAGCTAGTCTTGCAACAGAGATTGCAATTGTTGTTTTTAAAGAGCGCTGAGCGTTTGACTATCTTATACCAAAGGGTAAGAAACATATGTTAACCTTTTCTTCCGGATTCAATGTTTTTTGATAACTCAGACACAGCACCTTATGTTCTGGATGTGATAACAAACTCCATTCAATGATGTGGATTAATTTCTGAAGCTCTGTGAAGTGTGTAGTACCACCTCATTCCAATTATTCCCAGGTAATTTTACTACATGAAACCACTGCTGATGATTTTATAATAGGAAAGTACTGAAACTGATTTTACTACAGGAAAACACTGCATATATCTTTACTACAGGTAATCATTGGAAATGATTTTTCTATAGGAATACATTGGGAATGATCTTACTAAAGGAAAACATTAGAAAAAGACCTTACAATCAGAAGCCTTACCAATGGTTTTCCTATATGAAAGCACTAGCAGCGGCTACCCGGCATCGCCTGGGTAGAGGGGGGATTTTTTTAAAAGTTAGTCTCACAGTTCCATTATTACTGCATCATGTGTTGAATCCTCGTGGGATGCTCCATTTAAATCCCTATGTAAAAAAAAGACCTTGCATTGATCCCACTACTCTGAAAAGAAATGTTAATGTCTGCTATCTAAAATATTAGATTTTAAAAAGTCCATGCTGTTATCATTTAAATTTTATTTTTTAATTATCTTCACGAATATAAATAAAACCTCTATTATTTTGGCTCCAAAAACGCCTTGGTGATAATTAATGTGTATATATATTTACTTTGTCTTTACTTGTTTTATTTTCGAAGTTTCCTCCGGACATACATATACACACAACTGCCCTTTACATATGTATAGATTACTATTGCTTTTGCCTATTGATAAACATTTCATGTACTTTCTTTGTCATTCTCATTTAGAGCATTACTAGAATTTAATGATTTTTTTGTGTTAAATACTGAACATTTTTAATGTATAAAATAAAAAAGTGGTTTCGAACCCTTTAGACCATGCACCTTTATGAACCAAATACAGATCGACCCCGAATAAGATTTGCATCTGATGGTGAGGCTTCAGTCAGCGGAGCTTAGAATATGCTGACTGGGTTAGCTCAGTCGGTAGAGCGTTCGGCTAGAAACCACAAGGTTCCTAGTTCGATACCGGCCCTCGCCAACTCAGCGTATGAGTAGCACAGGGATCTGTGCGGTAAAGTAAGGAGCTGATGGTAGGTGTGGCGCTCCACCTCAGACGCTAAAACAATCTCCTTGGTCTAGCGCTATTGAAAAGGGGATAGACTCCCTCGCTGATTGGCTGATACCGACTCTAGGCCACCATTTACGGCTGGGCGGGTAATAGTAGTTACTGTAAACGATATAAAAAAAAGTAAGTAGTGTCGGCAGGTTAGCCTATTGTCGGCACCTGATGGACAGCGATGGAGTCTATCCCCTTTTCACTTGCGCTAGACAGGAAGATTTTTTGTGTCTGCGGTGCAGTGCCACACCTACAATCAACTCCCCACTTTAGCGCGCAAATGCAAACTATGCTTTTAATACGCTGAATTGGCGAGGGACGGTATCAAACCGGAAACCTTGTGGTTCTTAGGCGGATGCTCTACCGACTGAGCTAAACGGACCCTAAACGATATAATCCATCTATGAATATATAAAGGGCAGTTGTGTGTATATGTATGTCCGGAGGAAACTTCGAAAACAAAACAATTAACGACAAGGTAAATATATATACATGTTCAATACCCCCAGGGCTTGGATTTTGAGCAAAAATAATGAGGATTTGATTTATATCCGTGAAGATAATAAAAAATAAAATGTAAATGATAACAGCATGGAATATTTTTATTGCATTTAATATTTCCAATAGTAGACATTAATGTTTCTGTTCAGAGTATCTGGATCAATGCAAAATCTTTTTTTTGTGTAGGGATTTTAATGCTGCATCCTGTGAGAATCCAATTCATGATTCAGTAATAATGGATGTGCAGGAATAACTTTTAAAAAATCCCTCTCTACCCAAGCGACGCCGAGTAGCCACTTCTAGTATTGTATAAATTATTAGTATTAGATAGTATTACTAGATATCATATAACTGTTTTTCTATCAATGATTATAGGCAAAGAGCAATTTCTAAAAAAAATACGATGAACATTGAAAATATTATAATTACAATAAAACATTTACAAATAAATCAAGTTTCAGCATTAAATAACCCATAAGGAGTTGATATGCCATTAAATCTTAACCTAACACTTACCGCCCTGTCGGCTGGGGCGTTAGAATCCACCGACTGCACCTCTGGAGAGGGTTTAAGACTCCCCCAATGGGGCCACCTGTTGGCCGTGGGTGGCGACCCATGATGCTTAAGGATAGAACCCAGGTGGTGGAGCAGTCCATGACTTGCAATATTCCACTTTAGGCTTTTCTTGGGCTAGACGGTCGGTCGGAGAGGCCCCCTCCGATCAATCGGCTGGTCACGTCAAGTCCTAGCACCTATATGATTGCCCCAACCCTATTGCCCTTACGACAGGCCCCAACCCTTTTTATCATATGGGTGCTAGAAGGCGGTGACTGAGGGTCTTCATGTCCTGGGAATGACGTTAAACTCTATATGCTGGTGAGGTTCCAGTTCTGGAGGTTTGGGGAATTGGAGCACCTCATCATCACAATTGCTCCCTGGTCCACTCTGACCCGGAGTGGTCGTAACTGTTAGGGTCCCATCTATGGTTGAATAGAAAAATGTGTTTATGAAAAAAATTGAGCATCCATTAAGAATGAATTTATTTCAAAACTTTATCGGCATTAAATGACCCACTGAGGTTGATATGCCGTAAAACAAAACAAACCTAACCTAACCTAATCTAACACTTAGTTCCTACCATTTGAAGATAGCGGAAATGAGATTATGTTTTTTTCATGATCAAATTCTTTGATCATTTGAGCAATTCCTCGCAAATAGCTTTACGATAAGATGAGATTATCTACCCCCCACTCTCTCTCTCTCTCTCTCTCTCTCTCTCTCTCTATATATATATATATATATATATATATATATATATATATATATATGTATATATATCAAGGGATCTTGTAAGTAATTAAATATCTATAAAAAGCATCCAGTTTAATTAGAATTTATTTATCTATCAACATAAATTCCTTCATTATCAATAACCTCCTTTCAATATATTCCCAAGTTTTATCATAGTGTTTTAGTAAAATTCTGTTTGGAATGTAAAAAAGTGTAATTTCCATCTCTTTATATGTTTTTAAGGACTAGTTCATCAATTATTTTCTTATATATAAGCAGGATGTGACACAAGGTCAATTTCTTAAGCAGAGTTTAACAGGTTTAAGTTCAGAGTATTCCTTCTCCTAGACTGGTTACCTATCCAAAATTAAAGAGCCCAGTCTGTCCTACTATTTACCCTATAGCTGGAGGGAAACATTTTTGGATTCATACCTTTCCCAAGGATGTTAGCGCTATGTGAAATGCAATACAGAAAAAATATAATAAAAAAGAAAGTAGGTGAAAGATAGAGAAAGGGGGTGAGCAAGCAGTAGCGATAACGCTAATCTGTTTCAATCGAACATAATGAAAGGATGAAAAGAAGCAAAGAAAGAAAAGAAATGAGTGAAAGAGAGAGAGAGAGAGAGAGAGAGAGAGAGACAGACAGACAGACAGACAGACAGACAGACAGATTTAAATCAAGATTATTATAATTTTTACATATTGAACTATTTCGCAATAGCTCGTAAGTAAACATAACAACCGTTGTAATAATTAGATTATCATACTGTGGTATATCCGCAGGTCCTGCTAGTACTACTTCAAAACTGTACGAAAACGTACAAGCAGGTATTAATATCATTTAAGCATTTTAAAATAGAGAAAATATCATTCAATCTATCGCTATCAGATTTCAGGTATTACTTATGGGATGAGGTGGTGTGTATAACCGTACATACATATAATTACTTATATTATATTTACATATAAAAAATAAACTATAAGCAAACCTCAGGAACGAAGATAGACTTGATAACATTCCTGAATTCTGTGTTATCTCTATTAAATCAATTAGACTCACTCTCCCAATATCTGTGAAGGTCGGGGTGGGGGTGGGGGTTGTATTAGGATACTCAGGAGCAGAGTATAAGGGATTAATTAAAGGTGAGTATATTCCAATGTGACAATCTTATGAGTAAATAAGGCGCTTCTGACTTGAAAGTCAGCATTCCAAACCTTGCTTTATACTTTGTTTGGTTTATTTGTTTAACGACATTTCAACCTCTTATGGGTTATTTAATGCTGATACACACACACACACACACACACACATATATATATATATATATATATATATTATGTATATGTGAAGAAAGGAAGTGAATCCGATGGTATGTATTCATTTTTCTTAATATACTACACACACACACACACATATATATATATATATATATATATATATATATATAATAGGATGCATCCCTTCTCTCTCCCTCATTCCCATTCTTTCTTTCTTTTTATAATTTCTTTCTTTCTTTTTCTTTCTTTCATTTTTCTTTCTTTTTTTATCTTCCTTTCTTTATCTATTTATTTCAGTATTCATTATTCTTACATTATTTCTTAAATAGGATCCAACATTCCTTCCTCCTTTTCTTTCTTTCTTTCTTTCTTTCTTTCTTTCTTTCTGTGCACGTTATTCTGTCTTTATTTCTTTAATATGATACATCATTACCTCAAACAATCTTCTTGGTCTAGCTGATACCGACAATAGGCCACTCCGCCAACTTTACTATATATATATATATATATATATATATATATATATATATATATATGAATATGATATATTGAAAAAACAAAGGATGTTTACAAATGCATGGGCTCATCAGGAGAGAATGTGCAATGATGAGCCCATGCATTTGTAAACATCCTTTGTTTTTTCAATATATCATATTCACACTGTCGGATTAATTTCCATTTTATTTCACACACACCACACACACACACACACACACACACACACATATATATATATATATATATATATATATATATATATATATATGAGAAGAAAATATTTTAAAAATATATCAAACACAGGATGTTATGATCAGTTAACAATTTTATGTGTCAATACTTAAGCATTTCGGTATATTGTACCATCTTACTGTCAAGTAATGTTTATGTGAGGGACAAAATGTTAAGTGTATAGTGAATGTGTGAATATGATGTTATTAACCGTTAATTTTTATATGCGCGTTTGTTTACGAAAGCCAATGACGTGATCAATGCATGTTCAAAAATGGAAGGTGAAGATCATATGATGACGCATGCATGAACGTGAATAGGCGGAGAACGAAAAGTTAACAAATATATGACGTATTTCCTATGGAATATTAATGTTAGAAAAATAAGAAGATTAAAACAATATATCAATACATATAATCCATATATACGCATATCCACATATAATCATACATAGACACATATATATATATACACACATACACATACATACACATACATATACATACATATACATACGCATACACATACGTACATCTATACATATATATACAAAATGCATACATGCATGCATATACGTATCATGTTATACAGTTGTGACCGGGGTTTACAATCTTATAACCACCGATTATTGATTTGCCTATGTGTTTGGATATGTTTGATATTCACGTTCATGCATGCGTCATCATATGATCTTCACCTTCCATTTTTGCACATGCATTGATCACGTCATTGGCTTTCGTAAACAAACGCGCATATAAAAATTAACGGTTAACAAAGAGAGTTCTATCCGTTTTTAAGTAGCGCCTTACAATTTCATATATATATATATATATATATATATATATATATATATATATATATATATATATATATTGAAGCGCCTTACAATTTCACACATATATATATATATATATATATATAAAGAAGGAAAGAAAGAATAAAGGAGTGAGAGAGAGATAAAGATTATTATACTTTTACATATTAAACTATTTGAAATTAGATCTTAAGTAAACATATCAAATGTTGTAATAATTAAATTAGCATACTGTGGTATATCCAGTATATATATATATATATATATATATATATATATATATAATGGATATTTAAAAGAAAACTCTGTGTGAGTATATGTATACATATATAGCACCACAGTGTGGGTAAATTTATCAGTCCGGGATAGAAACCCGACCGATTTTTTTCAGTGTGAATTCTTAAGCACTGGGCCACCAGTCACCTTCAGGCAAAGTTTAAAAATTCATTGGTAAATATATATATATATATATATATATATATATATATATATATATATATATATATATATATATATATATATATATATATATATATACAGACTTCTGGTCTTAAGAACATATGCTGGTGCAAGAGCATAAAATTACATCATTTGATCCATCTGATACAACGGGAAGGACGTCCTTCCTATGTCATATTTGCATCAAACTTTGTGGATTTGCAGCGGGTTTGATGAGTCATCTGATAGTTATAGGATTGTGAGGGACGGCAGTGATCTATAAAGATTATGCTATTTCTCTCTCTCTCTCTCTCTCTCTCTCTCTCTCTCTCTCTCTATATATATAATATATATATATATATATATATATATATATATATATATATATATATATATAAAGTAAAGTAAAGTCGTCGGGCGATCTAAAGTCGGTATCAGCCAGTCAGCGAGGGAGTCTATCCCCTTTTCAATTGCGCTAGACCAAGGTGATTGTTTTTGGCGTCTGAGGTGGAGTGCCACACCTACCATCAGCTACTTACTTTATCGCACAGATCCCTGTGCTACTCATACACTGAGTTGGCGAGGACCGGTATCGAACTAGGTACCTTGTGATTTCTAGCCGAACGCTCTACCGACTGAGCTAACCCGGCCCCTATAGACTTCTGGTCTTAAGAGACATATGGTGGTCTCATTAGCTGGTGTGATCAAGGATCTCACCATCTGATGAGACGAAATTTTGGGGAGCTATATTAAATCAACTTAGATTTATAAAGGCCCCAATTTTGTTCGAAATAAATTTATTATGGAATTACGGTGTTGAGTTTTTCCTTCCTATCTAAGATATATATATATATATATATATATATATATATATATATATATATATATAGTTCTGTTTTTTTTAAACATCCACTGGCAGATGTGCTGGTCTATATGAAAGGCTTGGAATGTGCGCTATGCAAACTGCGACATGTTTGAAAGGTTTTATTTAAGAGACAAATTTATGTGCGAAATCTATAACCACAATAAAACATTGTATTCTTCTCTTTTTCTTCTTTTTTCCCTTGTAACCATTTTTTTTTCTTTTCTTTTCGGATACCTTTTAGTAAAACATATACAATCATTGATTGTAATCTTTGTTAGTGCGTTTTCTGTTTTCTGTTTACTTGCGGGCCAAGCTAAATTATACAAGCGTGCGTCGCATAAAAAAAAGAAGTCTTTGTCAGTGTCCTCAAAGTCCAAGTCATCTTCACAAGTCTTTGAGGGTTACCGCAATTACTCGCCAGTGTTCTCACACCCACACCTTATGATGATTGGAACAAAAACAAGCGGGGAAAAGAAAAAGAGGAATTGAAATGGACATTTTTTACAATTAACCGCGTAGTTGGCATTTCTTGTCGGTATTTTCAATAAGTATTTGCCTACTAGTTATTCTGATCTCTCTCTCTCTATATATATATATATATATATATATATTTATATATATATATATATAATATATCCTTTGATAATTTGCAAACTAAGTTTAAATCAATATTTATAATAACACACATTACAGGATTTTAAACATATTAATAATATGAACTGTTTTGAGGCAAATCTATCTCATCTAGACCTTATAGAGATAGGGTTAATGAATAAGATGCTAATTAAGAATAAATAATGATTATTTAATAATCGTTGAGAATATAACGTAAATAACTAATGGAATAATGACGTCAAAATCTAAAATCTTATTAAATGGAGATTGTGTGTCTATCAGTCTATAACCGAAACTATGTTACCACCAAGGTAACATAGTTTCGGTTATAGACTGATAGACACACAATCTCCATTATAATAAGATTTAGATTTTTCGGACCATTGTCCCTATCTGTATTGGGATATGTAAGTTGGACACATCGCGCAATGGATATAGGGGTTGGTTTGATACGGTTCTAAGTGACAATTGTCTGTGGGCTGCAGGTTCAATCCTGACCGAGGGTGATGATAACATAAAATACTTTAAAAATCTTAACACTTGTACCCGGTCATGGTTAACAGAATGAAAACAGTCTATCGCGATAGATTGAATAAAGGGTTCGTTCGAAGTTTTGTAGTAGTCTTCCGATTACATGAAGGCTCCCGAGTTCGAAGAGAAGGTTCCTGAGTTTGATAAGAAAGTTCAGAGTTCGAGAAGAAAAATCTGACGAAGACCGTATAGAGGCCCGCTTTTCACTGCGCGGTCATTACAACCAAGAAATAAGCACAGACACCCAGCCTAGCAGAAGGAAGAAAGCCCACCAGAAAACGATGGCCGCCGACGAAACTGAACCAGTAAGAACCCATCTTCTCTTCTCTCTCCTCTCTCTGCCAATTATATACCCCATGTAAAGGGTTTTATAACAAACAGTCCGAATAATCCAAATGATATAAACACCCCTGTTGTACAAAGTTCTATATAACAATAACGATAAGAACAACAAGTTACATAATTCATGGTTAGCCTACGAATTATGTCTGTAATTGTAGTTGGATTTTGAATTAAAATTTGTTGAAATTCAAAATCGGAGGGGTTATATTCTTGATAGGTAATGACCTTTAGTTGATCCCCCGATTTCCGCCAATGGGAAGGCGTGTGAACGGAAATTAATTCTAGTTAGTTAAATTCTGGCCGTTATCTGAAAGGAGCAGACGTAGGGGTCTTTGGTTTCTCACCGTGCGGTTGAAAACCTTTTTTGGCTTTGAGGTTTTTAATAAAGAATAGACGTCTTGAAAAACAATAAAGTCCTGCTTAATCATTACAACCAAGAAATAAGTACAGACACCCAGCCTAGCATAAAGAAGACCCCCCCCCATAAAAAGATGGCCGCCGACGAAACTGAAACAGTAAGAACCCATCTCCTCTCCTCTCTTCTCTCTCTACCAATTATATACCCTATGTAAAGGGTTATATAATAAACAGACGGAATAATCCAAATGATATAAACATCCCTGTTGTACAAAGTTTGAGATCTTCCAGTTCTAGCATTAGAATCACTATAGCATCGTCATCGAGGCGCGTAGTGTAACGGTTATCGTCGTAGGAAATGTACTGCTACCCGGGTACATATCTTGAGCGAGACTGTTTGCATTTCACGTAGCTCTAATACCCTTGAAAAAAAAGGGGGTATTTACCCAACCTTTTCACCACGCGTAGAATGCGACACAAGGCCAATTTCTTAAACGGAGTTTAACAGGTTTGAATTCAGAGTTTTCCCTCTTCTAGACTAGTTGCCTAATCAATGTTAAAGAGCTCAGTCTGCCCTACAATTTCCTCATAGCTGGATGGAGAATTTTTGGATTCCTACCTTTCCCAAGGATATTAGTGTTATGCGAAATACAAACAGCCTCGTATTATTTGGATTATTCGGACTATTGTCCTCATCTTTATTGTTATTTACACAACGTTTCGGCCGATATGCACTCCGGCTTTCTTCAGGTGTTTCTTGTCGGATTCGGGAACTCTAGAACCTTCTCTTGCACTCGGGAACCGTCTTGACAAACTCGAGAGCCTTAACCGTTTTGAATTCAGAGTTTTCTTTCTTCTATACTGGTTGCCTAACCAATGTTAAAGAGTCCAGTCTGCCCTAATATTTACCCATAGCTGGATGTTGAATATTTGGATTCCTACCTTTCCCAAGGATATTTGTGTTATGTGAAATACAAACAGCCTCATATTATTTGGATTATTCGGACTATTGTCCTTATCTTTATTGTTATTTACATAACGTTTCGGCTTTTCCCGGTATTTCTTGCCAGATTCGGGAACCTTCTCGAACTCTAGAAGCTTCTTATTGAATTCGACAACCTTCTTGTCAAACTCGAGAGACTTAAAAGTTTTGAATTCAGAGTTTTCCTTCTCCTAGACTGGTTGCCTAACCAAGGTTAAAGATCTCATTCTGTCCTACAAGTTACCTTTCCCGGAGGTATTAGTTCTATGTGAAATGCAAACAGCCTCGTTCAGGAATTGAATTCATGCTGACGTGTGATTTAAAATATTGAATACAAAAAATGCATCTTACCAAATATAAATATATAGTTAAATAACGGACCCCCCCCCCCAAAAAAAAAACAACATTTTACGGTCTAAAAGATTGAATGTCTGCATTCTACCCGTGACAAACGGGTTGGGTAAATACCTAATTAAACTGAGTTCGGCAACAAGTCCATTGTCATAGGACAACTGGGGAATATGAAAGGAGCTTTTTACTTGTTAGTGAGTGAACAACGACGATCTCCATTTAAATATTATTAGGCAACAAATTGATAAACAGGAGGGAAAACAATAACAGGAGAGAGAGAGGGGGAGAGAGAGAGAGAGAAAGTGAATGAGAGTGAAAGAGAGAAAGAGAAAAAGAGAGAGAAAAAGTCAGAAAGAGAAAGAGAGAGAGAGAGAGAGTGTGAGAGAGAGAGAAAGAGAAAAAGAAAGAGAGAAAAGAGAGAGAAAAAATGAGAGAAAGAGAGAAAGAAAGAAAGAGGGAGAGAGAATGAGAAAAAGAGATAAAGATAAATAGAAACACAGAGAGAGAGGAAGAGAAAGAGAAAGAGAAAGAGAAAGAAAGACAGAGGGAGAAAAATAGTAAAAGAGATAGATTGAAAGATATATATATATATATATATATATATAGAGAGAGAGAGAGACAGAGAGACAGAGAGACAGAGAGACAGAGAGAGAGAGAGAGAAAGGAGAGAGGGAGGGAGAGAGAGAGAACAAAGCAAACAAAATATAATTGTAATGGAAAGCCAAGAACTTTGACCGTAACAATGGGTGAGCCAAGCCGACGTCAATAGAAACAACCGGAAGTCACTTATCTTCGGGGTCTGGGTGAGCAGATGAGACTACAACGGGTGTGTCTTTATTTTTTCGTCTAATGCATTTTGTACACGCGTTGCAATTTGGATGTCAAGAAATCGTTTTAGAACGGAAATTTCTCCATCTAATTTCCACCTAGTTCTCTCCTAATTTGATAACGATTTAAAAAAAACGAAAAAGAATAAAGAATAAAGAAAATATATCTAAAGCTAAAATTAGTCAGTCTACGCTGACCAGCCAATCAGATTTGAGCAGGCAGACAGACACTGACTGCATTAAAAAGATTCCCCTGAAAGTGATCGTTTATCTTATAGAGTCAAATTCCATTTGGATTTGCTGTGTGGTTATTCGAAATTTCTGTATATTACGATTTGGTTTGCAACAAAATCCAACATGGATAAAATTATTTTTTCACTGAAACTAAATATCAAAACGATTAAAATTCGTTTTAATGTCGATCTTTCTCTAACATATCTAGAATTTCCCTTAAATCACATGTAAAAGTTAATATATCTTATTTGTCTGAATTTTTGAGATGAGGCTTGATAATTTGTAGTATTTGGATTTTTCGGGCTGTTCTCCTCATCTTTATCGTTATATACACAAATTTCGGACGATGTGCCCAGTTACAATCTTATAAGCCATCCTGTAGACTTTAAACAAAAGCGTTTGTCCAGTGGAATTGGATCCTTGATAATCCTCTGATAAAGAATCCTTTGGTTCGCAAGTGAACTATATCTAGTATCAGTGTTTAAGTAGTGTATCAGCCACGCAGTATGGCTAGTGATTGGCGAAGGAATAAACCACGTAACCACGGCTAGTCTATAAATCCAAGTGTGGAATTGTAGCACACCTTATATACCAAATAATTCCAACATACCCTCCAGTCTTCTTCAGGTGTTTCTTAGACACATGGTGCAACAGCTATAAGGGTTGAGTTAATACAGTTCTAAGTAACAATCATCTGTAGGTTGCAGGTTCAATCCTGGCCAAGGGTGATAATAACACAGAAGAGCTTAACACTTGTACCCGGACATGGTTAACGGAATGGGAACAGTATACCCCAGTGGATTGAATAAAGAGTTCGGTTTGAAGTTTCGTAAATGCTCCTGATTACGACATGAAGGCTCCCGAGTTTGACAAAAAAGTTTCCGGGTTCGAAGAGAAGGTTCCCAAGTTTAATATATCTTATTTCAAAGACTAATCCTAAATTGCATCTTTTGAAATTTGATCTCTGAAAATTTTTTGTTATTAAAGTTGCTGCCAATTGAGCTAAACCAATTTTTTGGTATTTTGAAGAACATAGAAGAAAAGTATTTTAATTCAAGTAATTTAAATTGATAATGTAAAAAAAAAAGAAGAAAAGGAAGTTATCTCTTTACGTCAAGTACAGTAAAACATAGTATTTCATTCTGAGTTATTTTGTAGATAGAATTAAAGGATTAATACTATTCAAATATTGATTAAAGCAGTGATTTTCAAACTGTGATCAGAGACCCCAGGGATCCACAACATCAACAGCAGGAGTCTACAGTGGATTCTCCAGTCAGTCCTCTTCAATGCCAACCTTTCCCAGTTGTCAGAATCTATTTTTATTTTTACAAGGTTGATTATGATTGATTTTAACGGCATGTCAACACCTCTAGGATTATTCTATTCCTAGAGGTTAGGAAATTGCTTCGATTGTACGTTCATATTTACATTTTCATGTGGTCTTGTCACCCCATACATATTTTTAAATCGTAAAATAATTACATATTACAACTCTAAATTCTAGAAAATAATAGAATTTCTAAACATTCTTTTTAGAGGTAGAATAATAATATAACTTATATTACACTGGTTTACAAAAAATATTTTTTTGTCTGAGGAAAGAATGTGAATAGGTGTTTTTTACTAATTTGGGTGTGCTGAATTCAAATCTATAAACAGTTTTGCTCTATCACCTCTAGTTTTCTGTCTTTTAAATAGTCTCATTTTAGTATATACAGAGTATATACGTGCTTATTTCAACAGTTGCAGCAGCTTATTACAGATAAAACAGGATAGATAAAGAACATTGACGGAATAAATATACTTGGATGACACAATGTACACAATTCATAGTACCGCAGACAGTTAGAAGTGCATTTTCTTAGATGATCTGCTGTATTTTGTCTCCGGGATGTCACGCAAGAGTATCCAGCAGAAGTCTCCTATCATGCCGGGGCTCCACTTGCCTTAGTAGTTGCTCTCCATCTTTGTAATGTCTTGGTGGAATCTTTCTCCGTGCTCATCACTCACTGCTCCAAGGTTTGGATGGAAGAAGTTGAGGTGGAATGCAGAAAATGAATTTTGAGTGACATTCGGCATCCCATATCTTCATAAGTCTTTAGCAACTTCTCAATACAGGCTTGGTAATTTGGTACGCGTATGTTACCAAGGCAGCCACTACAGACTGATTTTATTTTTCCCATGCTCTCATTTTCCTGCACAATAACTAAAAAAGAAGACATAAGTCACACAATATTATAAATTAACCCTGAATGCATATACGCCTTTATGTACAGTATGTGTACAAAATGTACAGTATGCATATCTAAAAAAACTAGAGGTGATGAGTAAAAACGGATTTCAAATCTGAATTCAGCACTTAACAATATGAGGTTAAAACAGCTATTTTTGTGCTTGCCTCAATTTCTTTGTAAACCAGTGTTATTAAAGCAAAAAAATAATGAAAGTTAAACAATTTAGGGGGTGACTAGACATTCGGGCTACCCTTGAGTATCTTAAGAGTTTCTTTGAATCCGAATGATTTTTAAATTGACCCATATTTGACCCATAGATAGGACCCTAACAGTCACTAACACTCTGAGTCAGAGTGGACCTAGGAGAAATGTCAAAAAAGGGGTTGTTGTAAGTCGTGTGTTATATATATATATATATATTATATATATGTTGTACACATCTTACAGGCTTCAAAATGATTCAACACAATGGAGAAATAACGAAATCGTATTTAAATAAACAACCTGTATTGAATAAAGTCACAAAAAATGTAGAACAGCATACCGGGCAAAGTCCTTTTCATTTGTTCTTGTTTTAACAATTCATATTTTTGTCTTCTTTCATTTTCCGATAATGGAGCTGACTTGTTTACGTGACGACTACTTGCTTGTCATCCTCAAAACTTAACTTATTTCTCCTCCTTCTTCTTAGAATTCCCGCTTCTTCTTTTTGGGGCTCGATTTTGAATTCAGCGTCTGTTAGTTCCGTTATTGCATTTTTGGAATTCTTACTCCCCCCTTTTTCAAACAATGGGCAACCGCCATTTTATTAATCGTTACAGAGTCTCCACACTGTCCAGATCTCCGTTTTCGTAGTGGTAGGAGGATCTTACCCCTCTACTGCAGGGGGCGAACAAAGAACCCCAATTGCGAATCCTGGGTATGTTACTAAACTACATCTGATGGTAAGACGCCAATTCTGGAAATCTGGTGAGTGTGAGTACGACTTCGTTGCCATTACTCCCATATCCACTCTGACCCGGAGTGCTAGCTCTCAAAGTAGTTGTAGTACGTATTTGGGTCCCATCTATGAGTAAAATAGATTAGTTTAAAAATGATTTGTATTCAATAGGAGCGTATGCAAAAATATATCTTATTATAATGGAGATTGTATGTTTTTCTGTCTGTAACCGAAACTATATTACTATACAAGTCACAATTCCCTTTGTCATTTACATCACATTCTCCATGATTTTATTTTTATTTAAACCTTAATTATTAATAAAATTGTTTTTCATCATTAAGACTGTTTACCATATCTACATACTAACAACATGCAATTGTATTTATATATACAACAAAATGGCGGATTACAGTGTGAATGGGAAGGCTAATTTGCATATTGATATTAAAAATGTTATTTTAATAAATATATGCTTAGTATTATTGAATTCTAATTGTTTGGTTTTACCATATTGAATATGAGCAAACATCTCGGGGATAAATCTTAAAAGAAATCCATTAGCAAGAAGAAATAACTACAATTTTATTCTTTATTTCCTATTTTAACTAAATAGTTAAATTAGGAAAATTTACCAATGAAAAAAGGGAGTAATGGAAAATGATGGAAGGGTTAGTTTCAAAGTTGTTCTATTTTTCAATCATACTGTTACTAATCTTTTTATCTGCATTCTTATTCAGTTTCATTAGCCTTTCTAATTTAATATGATATTTTATTATATTAAAACTTAAATACTTGTACCCGGAGGGTGCATACATTTGCTAGTATATATAGAATAAAGAAGAAGAAGAAGAAGAAGAAGAAGAAGAAGAAGAAGAAGAAGAAGAAGAAGAAGAAGAAATCTTCTTAGAAACAATTAAACAATGATGTAATACATAGAAACACTTTCCTAAACCTGGGAATAAAATAACCTGTCTTGAAAATCCGTATTGGATTTTAGCTTGACTTGAACATTACCCTGCGATGCCAGTGGGAAATATACAAACATCACAGCCACGTGGCAGGTTGAACCGAGAGTTTAATGAAATAAGCCTCGCATGACCTAATTTTAAGTTACTTCTTGCTTTTTTTTTCCGGTTGAGTTTAAAATGAAGCATATCACCGATGGAGTTTGCGGCACTTAAGACTTATTGAATTGAGAATACTTAAATTACTCGTCTGTGCCTTCAAGTTTGGAATTGACCTGAAGGAGCAGGAGAAAAAAATAACGAATTCTTTGTTAAGTCTTATATTTCTGCTTTGTTAGTCTGACTGTCAACGACGTATATTGATTAATTAGCAAAAAGTTTACGTCTCAGACATGTTTTCATATAATTAAAAAAAATGTAGATTTTCAAAATCATTATGAGGGTATTTAATATGTAATTACTGTGTTCTATCAGTAACGCTTGACTTAATTTCTGACGAATACTTTCCCCGCCATTTTTATTACCCAGATTGACAGTTAAACCTTCCCCAGAGAAAGTTTAGGTAAAAAGATCGAAAAAAAGACAACACACACACACACACACACACACACACAAACACACAACAAGCACAAAAAAACTCAGCGTTTAATCAAATTTCCAGAAAATGATTGAAGTAAATCCAGGAAGAGGTGGAATAGAGGCCAAACCAGTGTCGATAGCGGGTTGTATCGTGTATGAAAGTTGGCGTATTCTGGTTGTTGAATGATGTGGAATTGTTCGTGTAACGTTACGGGATTGTTCGTCGTCACGTTACCAAATCGATATATGTAACGTTATTGCCTTTTTTTTTCACGGCACTAAATAGACATATGTAACGTAGTGGGTTTTTTACTGCCGTCTTCCAGTGCCTCAAAATGCACGACACTATTAAATTCATACAAGTCGCTGGACGCTCACAGGGCATGTACTTCTGGGGTTTGTTTACAACTCCATGCAGAATCTCTAGTAGTCAGCCTTCAAGCCCCAAGATTCTTCCACATTTTTTGGTCAAGGGAGTATCACCTTACGCACGCCGCGTGCCTTTTCATTTATCGTCCAGCAAGAGGTATCAAGTTTCACGACCGTTGGTTTTTAGTCACGGTCAATTTGGCTTTCTCCACGGGTGTCTAGTGGTCGTCCCATTCACGATACTATCATAGTATCTTTCGTCGTAGTGAAGACTATAATACCGTGTTTATTTTTCAGAAGTTTATTAGAATAAACACTTCAATGCACTTTTTGAGAGAGAGAGAGAGAGAGAGAGAGAGAGAGAGAGAGAGAGAGAGAGAGAGAGAGAGAGAGAGAGAGAGTCAAGCCTAATAATATTTGTACTTAATGAGGAGTATTCTTTAACTGGTTTCAACTTCGGGTTTAGTTCTTAGTAAACTTCTCGGTGACAAGTTTTTCTTAACAATAATAACAGGCCAGCGCTTTTGGTCTTCAGCGACTACAGTTCCCAACTCCATACGGCGTCGACTAACCCTCTATCACTGCCTCTCCGGTCGACTGTGTCACTCGCTCTGATCTCCTCTGACTCTTCTAACTGACTGACCCCAACTCACTGACCGGCTCTGATCGGGGTTTTATATATACTATCTTAAAGGAATCATCTAGAATCATTTCCTTCTGGAACTATCTAATTCTTTCCAGAAGGAAAAAGACCATTCGATTGTTTCGAATCATTCTGGTCAAATATAGTTCACGGCCTTTTAGATCAAAGGACCACTGGCCGTCACGAATACTAGGATTTCGTTAAAACCCGTCATTGTGTCGCCAATATCTCGTTAAAAGATTGTATTTCTTTTTCGGCCGATTCTACAAAGGCCACCCAAGTAAGAATCGGGAATACATTTTTGTTTTAAGGTTTCTCCGAGTCTTGCACAAGGCCACAAATATAGGTGCTGGGACGGCCATTATGTAACATTCGTCTGTTGACTGCTGGTCGGTCAGATTTAGGGTAGAGGTAGGTGAAGATGTAGGTCGGCCGCCTTGTGGTGCGTTCGGTGGTGTCACCGCTGGTGTCTGTCTTGTTGGTTCTTCAAAGTCGATTTATATAGGCCTGTGTGATCCGAAATCGGATCACACAAGCCTTTTTTATTTTTTTGCGGGAGAGTTTTCGATTGGACGATAATGTGAGTTTATAATATTATTTTTCATTGTTTAGGAATTCTTTTCCAGGCGGAAGTTCAGCTGGAGCCTGTGCGTGGAATCGTGTTAATTTGGTCACTTCGTTTTAGGCTACCATTGAGTAAACTTCCGCTTGGCGTCAGCAACTTATGTTTTGTTTTGTTGGCGAGGGTATGTATCTTTTTATTGCGGTGTGTGTGCGAATTGAACTGCTGAATTAGTGAATCGAGAGATATCTATCTTTGTGTATGTAGCAATACTAACATTGACAGCCGTGAAAATCCCTTTATGGGTTCCGAGATCTTCTGAGCATATTCGTTGCCTTTTCTCTTTCTTTGTGATAAACCTTCAAAATCAATTTACAAACCAAATATTATTCAAGAAAACTATAAACTCTTTATATATATATATATAATTATATATATATATATATATATATATATATATATATATGAAGAGTGGAGAATTTGAATAAATCCGACAAAATGTGGTTGAGCATAGAGGAAAGTGTGGATATAACAACACAGACAGCATAATTTCAATTAATATTTCGCCTCATTTTGAATGAAGCTTCTTTTGAGCTTATGTTCAATGAAGCTTCATTCAAAATGTGGCAAAATATCAATTGAATTTATGCTGTCTGTTCTGTTTTATCCACACTTTCCTCTATTCTCAACCACACACACACACAGAGAGAAAGAGAGAGAGAGAGAGAGAGAGAGAGAGAGAGAGAGAGAGAGAGAGAGAGAGACACACACACACACACACACACACACACATGGTATTGAGACTTAAGGACAAATACACCGCACACACACAACAGGACAACAGGTGATTTTGATAGACAGTAAATTTACACACCCGCACCCATAAACAATCAAACGATATCTGGAATGTTAATCTCAGACACATATTGATAAAAAAAGGGGATCAGATGATCCTGTTAGTAAACAAAAAACATGCTTAGAGGGCGAGCCAAATCTGGAATAATAATTTAAAAAAAAAGAAGGAAATGAACAGACACACAGACATAAGCGTGAACACACACACTTACACACACAAACACACATAAACAAGCCCCCCACCCACACATAATTTGGAAGACATGAGACAGAACAAATGAACAGCCACTAGCAACAACTTCAGTTCTAGTAATCTTCTGAAGAAGGGATTTTTTTTTATCCCGAAATATTAAGAATTGAGAATAATCACAGGTTAACAAACAACACCACAATTACCTTCTTTTTTTCTTTTACACTTGCATTGTGATAGCCTTCAAAACCAACCAACAAACCAATATAAACACAATGCTTCAAGCAAATTACAAAACCATTTATATATATATATATATATATATATATATATATATATATATATTATAATGGAGATTTGCTTCCGGTTTTTGTCTGTAACAAAATTACGTCACTTCTTACATCACATTACCCAAAATCGTCATAACATAGAATAAAATTTATTCTACGATTTTTGGCATGTTCAAATTTTGAGTGTATTTATTGAATAAATACACTCAAAATGTGAACATGCAACATTAGACAGTCCTCATTGTTTTTTAAAACAAGTTTTAATAAATACATGACTGGTATTATATATATATATATATATATATATATATATATATATATATATGTTTTATTTTAATACATATTTAAAGTTTACATTTCAAATTGTTCTATTTTTTAATCCTTTAATGAATTTGATGATTTTACTTACTTAGGGTACAAACTCGCTGACATTGAATTTTTTTACTTCCACCCCTCAGGCAATATGTTTCAAAAATCTATTTTTACATCGCCCGGAGGGTGTTTTTATTTTGTACTAGTATATATATATATATATATATATATATATATATATATATAATATATACAAATTATTATTCCGGAAAAGATGAATTTATTCTTGATGGTGAAGTTGACGTTAAAACGTTTCTGTTTTTATTAAATCTTCATTAGGTGATTAGGATGAACAAAATTGTTGTATGAACTGTGATGGATGTTTATTTTCTTTTTTCTTTTTTTATGATAACTGGAGTAGGGAAATATATACAGAGAAAATGCTCATAACCATATTTTAAACCAGCATTCATTTTGAATTCTTGAATCGGATATGATGAGTGTCATATACATCTTCTGAGTGTCTTAAAAGTTAACACATATGCCTTGTTTTTTTTTTCTTAATAATCTATTTTCCTTTTAAGACTCTTGCCTAGGAGCAGCGTTGATCATAGTCTGCAGTAAACAGCATATAACGATGGTGTCTGATGATAACGACGACATAGTATGACAGACAATACGATGAATGAAGCAACCAGCACACCTACCGAGCGGCAATGTCGTTGAGGCTTTCTCGTGAATAACTTTTTAAAGTGAAAGAATGGATCATTTTTACACTTAAAAATTATCTTCATCTACAGGGTGATTATAAAGTAATCCCCTTCCCTATTTTAAAAATCTTATAATTCATTTCTGAATCATTATTTTTTAACAAATGAATATGAGAAGAACACATAGAAGATGGACCTTTATTTAAAATTCTATATGGGCACCAGCATTCGCATCCGGCCTTTCAAGGCATTCGGGAATCAGAATTAAATTGGACTCAAACGTCGAGACATCTTTATAGGGCTTCGAATTTTGAAACAAAATATTCATTCTGAAAATAAAAAAAAAACAACATAGATTTAATTGCCATATATTAAGGACCATACATTAAAGAATTGAGAACAATTAATTGCATTTAAAAACATTATAGATAGTTTAAAATAAGGAGTTACTTTTCAATCACCCTATATATTATGACTAAAAGCGGCTACCCGGCGTTGCCTGTGTAGAGGGGGGTTAAAGTTAGTCCTGCAGATCCATTATTACTGAATCATAAGTTGGATCCTCGTAGAATGCCCAATTAAAATCCCTACGTAAAGAATAGACCTTGTATTGATCCAGCCACTCTGAAAATAAATGTTAAAAAACATTAAACGCAAAAAAATCCATGCTGTTATCATTTAAAATTTATTTTTCAATTATCTTCACAAATATAAATCAAATCTCTATTATTTTTGCTCAAAAACCAAGCCCTGGTGATATTTAATGTGTATATATATTTACTTCGTATTTGTTTTATTTTCGAAGTTTCCTCCGGACATACATATACACACAACTGCCCTTCATATATGTATAGATAATCTGTTTTGTATGTATATAGCCAACCACTTCGCCTGGGTCAGGATGTGACACAAAGTCATTTTAAACGGTGTAAAATCAGTTTTAAGTAAGAGTGTTCCTTCTCCTATAATGGTTGCCAATCCAAGTTAAAAGAACGTATTCTGTCCCGACTATTTACCCATAGTTGGGGGGGGGGAGAACAGGGGTATTCATGCTTTTTTTAAAGGCACTAGCGCGAAGTAAAAAGCAAACAACCCCATCTAAGATTTGAACTCGGGTTGCTGATTTCGTTTTCTACAACGATTACCGTTATGCTAAGCGCGCCTCAGAGTGCTGTACGTAGGCTACCATAACATAGCAAAAATAGCATATCGTATTGTAATTTTTGTTCGTGCCTTTGTATATTATTCTGCTAACTTAGAAAGTAGAGCAATTTTTAATTCATTTTGTGGCTTAATTGTAGAGGGTCACTGTTCCAGCTCCCCCTGATTAGTAATTTATCAGGGGAGATAATATATGTTAATTTATGCTATTTTAACACGTATATCCAATTGATTGGCTGGTTGGTTCGATTTTACGGGATGTCAACCTTTGTTGGGTTATTTTATGCCGAACATGTTTTGTTTGATTCATTTTGGGTGCTCAATTTTTTTAAATCAATTTTTAAACACATTTTTAAATTCATTTTTTTTCTTTATTTAACCCATAGATGAGACCCTAACAGGTACTATCACTCCGGGTCAGAGTAGACCAGGGAGTAATGGTGATAAACGGGTACTCTACATTCCCCAGAGCTCCAGAATTTGAACTTCACTATCAGATAGAGTTTAACGTCATACCCAAGACATTAAGATCTCCAACCACCGCCTTATAGTACATATATGATAAAAAGGGCAATAGGGTGGGACAATCATATAGGTGCTAGGGGATTATCAGCCGATTGATTGGGGGGGGGCTACTCCGACCGTAAGGGTCAAAGGGTGTTGCATATCATGGACTGCTCAGTCACCAGGTTTTCATCCTTAAGCACCACTGGTCGCCACCCACGGCCACATGGGAGGGTGTTACCCCTCTATAGAGGTACAGTCGGTGTATTCGAAAGCCCCATCCGACAGCGCCGTGGAGGAGGAGAAGCTCTCAAAGTAGTTGTAAGTGGTCCCATTGGCGGGATCTTACACCTCTGCAGAGGTGCGGTAGGTTTATTCTAAAGCTCCAGCCAACAGTAAGGGTCGCAAAAAGTTGCATTTGGTTTGGTTTGGTTTGTTTTATGGTATATAAACTTCGGTGGGTCATTTAATGCCGACAAAGTTGTGAAATAAATTCATTCTTAATGCATAATACAATTTTGTTTAAAACCTATGTTTTTCTATTCAACCCATAGATGGGACCCTGAAGGTACTACCACTCCGGGTCAGAGTGGACCAGGGAGCAATGGTGATAAAAGGGTGCTCCACATTCCCCAAACCTCCAGAACTGGAACCTCGCCATCAGATAGAGTTTAACGTCATTCCCAGGACATGTAGACCCTCATCCACCGCCTTCTAGCACCCATTTCCAAAGGATTGGGGGTTGCTATAAGGGCAATAGGGTTGGGGCAATCATATAGGTGCTAGGGCTTGACGTGGCCAGCTGATTGATTGGAGGGGGCCTCTCCGACCGCCCGTCTATCCCAAGAAATGCCTAAAGTGGAATATTGCAAGTTATGGACTGCTCGGCCACCTGGGTTCTATCCTTCAGTATCACGGGTCGCCACCCACGCCCAACAAGTGGTCCCATTGGGGGAGTCTTACCCCTCTGCAGAGGTGAAGTCGGTGTATTCTAATGCTCCCACCCACAGGGCGGGAAAGTGGCATTTAAGTAAGAATTATTGATTAGATTAATAAGGACTCACGCACTGGGATTTCATTTCATATAATTTAATCAGTTATTTGCAAAACAAAGCAAAAACATCGAGTATGCTTCTCGCCAAACAAGTGTGAATTGGTACAATATTTATTTGTACTACTTTCTTGTATGCTCTGATACACATGCATGCCTTTCTCACTTGCAGATTGGTAGATAGGTAGGTAGGTAGGTAGGTAGGTAAATAAACAGAGAGAGAGAGAGAGAGAGAGAGAGAGAGAGAGAGAGAGAGAGAGAGAGAGAGAGACCTTAAAGATGAAATAGATTCTTGATTCTCAAGGCATCATACAGTAAGTCTGGTTTTATCATAAATTATGATTACAAAATCCTTAGGTAGGTAGGTAGGTAGGTAGGTAAATAAACAGAGAGAGAGAGAGAGAGAGAGAGAGAGAGAGAGAGAGAGAGAGAGAGAGAGAGGAGAGGGAGAGCGACCTTAAATATGAAATAGATTCTTGATTCTCAAGGAATCATACAGTAGGTCTGATTTTATTATAAATTATATTACAAAATCCTTAGATATAACCTTTAACGGTTATATCACTCGACGATTCTTTGATAGCAATGAAATATCTCGGCTTCGGACCCTGTGTCCAGTGGCTTCGGCCATCGGACTTGTAAGATATTAATATCAGCGTAATGCCAGGGGCCATCACCCTAAATTTTTTCCAGGGTGCCTCATGTAGTGTAATGGTTAACAAGCTCGATTAGCAGTCAGTATTTATGGGCTCGATTGTCACTGGGCGCCCCATACTTCTTACCTTGTGTCACATCTAATCTAGGCTTAGTAAATAACTAACAGGTATAATACAAATAAAAGAGTTTTTCTTTATTCATAACTCAGTTAAAAGATGTTGTTGAGCATTAAAATCGCGCATACACTTTGATATGTTTATAATGAGAAAAAGTACAAATCTATTCTTTAATCTTACAGATTAAAGAATATAATTCAATAATTAAAAATCAATCGTTCGTGGAACTCTTTCTAGTTCTTTATAAGTAAGTATAAAAAGAAATAAACTGTTTATAGAATAAACGAATAATTTTCATTTGAATTAATACGCAAAATTTTCCACCAAAAAATATA
>CM042150.1:35482942-35555442 GCA_023376005.1 Doryteuthis pealeii | reverse complement strand
TGGAACCCTAGGATTCACGTTGATATTATATATCTTACAGGTCCAATGACCGAAGCCACTGGACACAGGTTCCGAAGAACAAGATATGTGCTTACATTGAAATGCCATTGTAAAGCTTAGAGTGTCTCGGCTAATAGTTCAGGTTAAAGGGGCGGTAAGGGTAACCCGATGCCACTCTTTAGGAAAAGTTTTCCTGTTCTATCCCCAATGATACCTGCATCAGAAAATAAAACCTAAAACGTTTGGTTTTGGGATTATGATGTAAGGTTGTTGTTTTTGTGGGTTTGGGATTTTGGTTGTCTTTTGTTGCAAATTTATTTTCTTAAAACCCAAATTTACGTGGGCTTGTTGGGATTAAAACAAAACGAAAATAAAATTAGAATAAACCCCCCCCCAACAAACTCTCATAGGTTCTTCACCAGAAGAACCCTCCGCGTATGTCCGACAAAAAGGACTGTCCCCCGACCCCCAAAAGAATCTCTTGGCCACTTTTTTCGAGTTCAGGCCTTAACTGAGTGTAGTCGCTTCCTTGGCCAGGGGGATATCCCTTTGTCACGTTCGACTATGACCCGGTCAATAAAGCCTAAGTCATAAAGTTACCTTCTGTCTTTGTCTCTTTCCTTTTCGTTCCTTAAATTCCTTCTTTTCACCAAATGAGATGGGGTACAAAGCAAAAAACCCTAAGAACACGCACCCAAGAATATCCAGCAACATTAAACCTTAAAATACCCAAACTTAATATTACCCCATAGGTCTATTTCTCGTGGATTGTCTGGCTAAAAAGGAATTAAAGAAAAGAAAAAAACAAAGATAGTTTTAGGGATTGACTTTTATTCGAAGATTTACAACTATTTCTTGGAGAGGAGATATTCATCCGAGCCAAGGAATAGCGTATGCACCCAACAAAGCCCCGGTCTAAAAGTAAGAGATGCATTTGAAGGGGGAGGGAGGAAGAGGCCTTTTTCTTCGCATATCCAGAGGCCTCTTCCTGTCCGAGGCATTCTGGAGATTGTATTTTTTTGTATTTTTATTTTCTTTATTTAATTTTTGTTTTATTTTCTTTTGTTTTATTTATTTTTTGGGTTCTATTTTCTTTTTTAATAACCTGGACTACTAAGGAATTTATTGAAGTGATAGCAATCGTCAGTGATGAGGATGGAAATAAAAACACTGAAATTGACATTTTTAAAACATAGAATATTTGTTATGTGAAGTAAAAAATATAAAACGTGTAACTCAATAATATGTATTCTCTTATTCATTCAAATTACGAATAGTACAATACTGAACGAATTTGTTTTTATAATCTTATCATAATGGACATCATGTAACTGCCTGGCTGTAACCGAAACTACGTCACCACTGACGTCATGATTTCCGTAGTTATTCAAATTATATTCTCAACAATTATATTATAGTCATTAATTAATCTTAATTACCATCTTATTTATTAACAATGTTTCTATTAAAGTCTAGCTGAGTTAGATTTAAAATCCTGAAATATGTATTATATATGTCTAAGAAATAAAGATTTATATAGTACATGGTGGGAATAATTTGCATAATGATTTTAAGAAAACTGAGTTTAATAAATAATTATTTGCTATTACTGATTTCTGATACTATCATTTTGTTCTCACACGTATTAATAGCAATTCTAATAAAATTTAAAAAAAAAACAACAAACTCCCACGGGACCTTTCACAAGAAGAACTCTTTGCGCATGTCCGACAGAAAGGACTGACTCCCTACCCCCAAAAGGATACCTCGGTCATTTGAATTTAGGCCGCAACTGAGTGTAGTCGTTTCCTAACCAAGGGGATATCCGCTTGCCATGGTCGACTATACCCCGTTCAATAAAGCCTGTCATAAAACTACCTCTTGCCTTTGTCTCTGTCCTTTCTCGTTCTTTGAATGCCTTCTTTTCAGCGCGACCACCAAAAAGAGATGGCGTTAAAAGCAAACCCGAAGAACACGCACCAAGAATATTCAGATACCTACACTTAACCTTAAAACACCCAAAACCACTTATACCCCACAATTTATTATACGCCATAATTCATTTAACTCCATAGGTGATTGTCTGAAGATGACTTATTTTAAGGTAATTAAAAAAAAAAAAACCACCTAAAACAGATCTCGGTGTTACAGTGACCTGAACGTTGTGTTTATACACAATAAAGATAGTCCGAAATATCATAATTATTCATATTAAGCTTCATTTCATAAATACACATAAAAATGTCATATTTTATAACATCAAAACTTAAATAAATGCGCCTAGAGGGCGCATACTTTTTTTAGTATGTCTAATTCAAAAGTGTTTAGGTTGGTTTGGCAAAGGCATAGGTTAGTATAGCGATCTAAGTGACAATGTTTGGCACGTGATTCGAATAAAAATCAGTTTAAAAGGGTTAAGGCGGATGACGCAGGCATATTTTTTATCGTGTTATAAAAAAACAAAACGAGAAAGCCTCCTGATTGGTCAAGAACTGAATTTCAATCTGTTTATTTTATTTTTCTCACTCAACTAAAAGATATCACGATCCTGTTGCGCGGAAATGAATAGATATCTGTTTAGCCTCTGCGTTTGAAATATTCACATCCGGTTAAACTGAACCGCCCGGTCGGTATGTATAGGGTCAATTCACATTTGAAAAAAGAATTTCTCACACAGGGCGTTAAGATATTTACAAATATTCAGACACGAAATCAAAGTTTACAATCAAAGTCAGTCCCCCCCCCCAACAATTTTGAACCTGACATTCAATTAAAACCATCTATTTCCAAACAGACCTGCTCAACTTGAAATGAGGTGTCAGAGATCCTTACTTTACATGCATATTGTCTATTTTTGCAATTAAAAAAGAAATTAAATGGAATGTACGTAGCATTCTTATTACTGGTTTCTCTCTATTATCAACCTTATTGCCCTTAGGACAAGCCCCGAACATTTTTATCATATGTTTGCTAGAAGGCGGTGGCTGAGGGTCTACATGTCCTGGGAATGATGTTAAATTCTATCTGATGGTGAGGTTCCAGTTTTGGAGGTTTGGGGAATGTGGAGCAACCCTTCATCACCATTGCTCCCTGGTCCACTCTGACCCGGAGTGGTAGTAGCTGTTAGGGTACCATGTATGGATTAAATAGAAAAATGTATTTATAAGAAACATTGACTATCCACTAAGAATGAATTTATTTCAAAACTTTATCGGCATTACATGACCCACTGAGGTTGATATGCCGTAAAACAAACCAAACCAAACCAAATCTTTCTATTATCGAAATGTGTAAGTGATAATATCATTGGGAAGATGAACGCAAAATCAACCGAGAATTAGATTATTGTCTGTAGCGAGAGAGAGAGAGAGAGAGAGAGAGAGAGAGAGAGAGAGAGAGAGAGAGAGGGGGTACTTGCCATGCGCCTCCTGTACGCAATATATGGTTCTATCGAATACGCACAATCTTTAAACAAATCTGTTTAACCCAGAGATCCAACCCTAATAGATACTATAACTCCGGGTCAAAGTGGACCTGGAAGTAATGACAATGAAGTGCTGTAATACACACTCCCTAGAGCTCCGTTATTGCAGCCTCACCATCGGGTGCAGTTTAGTGCCATACACCGGACACCCGAGATGAATCATAATGTGCGGGAGACCTAAACGCAGTGATAAAAAAAAAAACAGTCCCAAGTTTAAGTTAAATTTTACATTAGAAAATGTAGTGATATTCAGACCGTAAGGGGCTCTTTAGCCTTGGTCGTCAACCCATTAAAGTCAAGGAAAAGTCCGACATAAAACATCTGCTGCCTTTCAATGAAAGTCTAGGGGAGTAAACCCCGAAAACAAATCAGGAGCCGGAGCCCCTAAAAGGTGGAGTGATGCTGAAATCCAATGCTACCCATCAACTCCTGCGACACTACCGTTGCCAAACTGCTTTGGTTGCTTGCCTTTCCTTTGGATCACAGCGGCAGAGTGGAGAGAGGGATTTGCTGCATGGGCAACAGCTTATCCTCCATGCGAATCTGCTCATGCCATTAGGCTATGTAGTTCAAAGGAAAAAAAATCTTTGACGCTGCTCCATCGTTTCTCGTAGACGGAATGTTGCCAACCAGCCATTAAGACCCTAGTATTTTTATCATAAAACTAACTGGACCTGTGGATATACCACAGTATGATAATTTAATGATATCAACGTTTGGTATTTTTACTCAAGAGCTATTGCTAATAATTCAATATGTAATATTGATAGCCCCATCCCCCCAAAAAAGACAAATCCAAGAGTAACAAGAGCAAATATAAATAAATTAACCTGACTGAATTCAAAAACAATTATCAAAACAATTCTTAAATGAATAAATAAGAAATTCTAGACGGGATCTTTTTATTCAAGAGCTATTGTAGATAATTCAATATGTAATAGTGATACCCCTCCATCCCCCAAAAAAGACAGCCCCAAAAGCAACAAGATCAGAAACAAATAAATTAACCTGACTGAATTCAAAAACAATTATCAAAACAATTCTTAAAGAAATAAATAAGAAATTCTAGACGGGATCTTTTTATTCAAGAGCTATTGTAGATAATTCAATATGTAATTGTGATACACCCCCCACCCCCCAAAAAAAATCCCATAAAAGACAACTCCAAAAAGCAACAAGATCAGAAACAAATAAATTAACCTAACTGAATTCAAAAACAATTATCAAAACAATTCTTAAATAAATAAATAAGAAATTCTAGATGGGATCATGTGGATATTTTCTTTTTACTTATTTTTTCTTTTCTTTTCTTCTTTTTTTTTTTTTTTTTTTTTTGAATTGGAATTTTATTTATTTATTTTTTATACGTTTATACTTTTCAAAAATCATTTTGTCCATTAAACTGTCCCGTCTTCTTATTTGGTGTCGAGTCAGTCTAAGATTTTAATTAGAATGTCGCCTGTTCTGCCTTTTTTTTTCTAGTCTTACGGGAGAACTTACCAATAATACCAAAGATCTCCTGAATCTTTCATCTTTAGACTTTGTTATAAGTGTATGCGTATGTCAATGCCTCTACGCTCGCGAACACACGCACACACACATGCAGACGCACATACAGACACAGATGCACACACATATACATACCCATGTACACAGACACACGCACACACATAAACAGAGAAACAGACGCTCTCTCACACTCACAGACACACACTCACGCACACATACACACATGCACGTACACACACTCAGACACACTCACTCACATACGCACACACATAAACAGACTCACTCTCACACTCACAGACACACACTCACGCACATACACACACACATACACACACACACTAATCATAATTTCGTCTTGCATAGGGGCCCCCACAATAGAGGGCTAAGTGAGGCCTAAACTCATTAACGATGGCCCGCTCACTCACACACACGCACGCACACACATAAACACAGACACAGACGCACTCTCACACTCACAGACACACACTCACGACACACACACACACATACACACACACACACACACACACACACACACTAATCATAGTTTCGTCTTGCATAGGGGCCCCACAATAGAGGGCTAAGTGAGGCCTAAACTCATTAACGATGGCCCGTGGGACTAATCTGCAAGCGATCAGTCTATGACAGCCGTCTTACATATGGCCTAATTTCTTTGTAAGCATTTGTTTATGATTATTCAAGGTTACAGAAAAAAAAATAGAAAAAAAAAATTGAAAAAAAGAAAGAAAAAGAATGAAAATCAAAAGAAGAAAAAAAAAATAGGGAAAATTAATAATGTTTTTGCGTTTCTTTTAATTCCGTTCATGTGACCAATCCATTTTGGAAAACATGGTCACGTGATACGCACCTAACCAACACGTGGCACCAACAATATTCTAAAAAAAACACCAAAAAAAAAAACAAACAAACAAACAAGCAAACAAACAAACATATCAATAACGACACCATGTTTTAATATGTTTATTGTTTTTTAGGATAGTTGTAACAATGTTTCGGGTTCGATCCCTTGTACAAATCAGTATTTTAGATATTGTTTTTTCAAGGCCGACACAGATTCTACACTTGAAAAGTAAATGCAATACAACTTTCCAATCATCATTTGTGCTGTACTGATCAAAGTGTAGTTAAAAGCCAATATTAAAAACTACAAATTTCAAAGCAGATTTGGCGCAGCACGATCTTTAAGTTCACTTTTACTTTGTGCCTGATTAGACAAACTTCAAGAAATACACCCTAAAAGTGCCCCTGACCACATCGTCAGTGATATCCCAGCAGGAAATAAATTATATGGTGGGCTTTGAAGCGGGTTACTCTGAGAATCGCAAGCGGAACCTCCAATCGAATGTGACTCTAGGCTAACCCTCTCCCATCAAAAAGGAGGAATCGAAACTGAATACTTTACAAGTAGATATCAGGTGAGATTAAGGTTTGTTCCTTTCTGTTGTACCAGGGAATGATTGTGTAATCCCAAGATAATTAGGCATTTTGGGTTTGCAATATCATACTCCTTCGCCTAGGGGACCCAGTAAGTATTGATCAGCCATCAGCTTGTGGTGAGGGTGTTACATAATCTATGCGGTTGCATAAGAGTATTGTCAATCCCCTGTATTTCTGAGGGGATGACCCTTTTCATATCATGGCCGGGTCCTTCTATGGAAAATTACAGAAGCCCGCCAAAATACGTGAAGTCACGTGGGACCTGTTCGGTCCCCAGTTTGCAGTTGGACGTCAGGCAGTGAAGATGTACTGCCGAACTGTGACTCACTCTGCATACGCGCGCTATGTTAGTTAGCAGATGTCTGGTGGGGATTTAACAATAAAATAAGATCAAAAGTAAATAGAAGTCTTGTGTTTATTACCTAAAAACTAACAATGATACAGGGCTTCTGATAAGGAGAAATCCCTAACAGAAAACCATACCCGAAGTCCCCAAGAAAGTCCAGACCTTAGAAGATTCCAGACCAAGTCAAGATGATAGAAGAAATACCAAAAACGATCAGAAGCATACCAAGACGGCCAGCAGAAGAATAGATGTCCAAGTAAGTGAAGAAGGCGCTATGTAACAAGGGAACGAGAGCAGCAAATAAATCATAAGGCGGGCTTTAATTCTGAGAATCGTAAGTAGAACGCCCAATTAAATGCGACTCCTGACTATCCCTCTCCCATAAGAAAGGAGGAATGCAAACACATGGTTCCCTGTCCTCTACAGAAATTGAAAGCTCGGGTTGAATTATGTATTTGTCTTTATCGCTTATAAAGACTTTCGGTGACAAGACTTTCGGACCTCCTTGTAGATTAATGTATAGGCTGGTCCGAAAATCTTGTCACCCCTCATACACCTTCACCTAGTTGACCCAGTTAGTGTTGATCAGCCACTTGCTTGTAGTCAGGGAACGAGATCTCTGCAGGAAATAAATTATATGGTGGGCTTTGAAAAGTTTTATTCTGAGAATCGCAAGCGGAACCTCCAATCGAATGTGACTCCAGGCTACCCCCCCCCCATAAAAAAGGAGGAATCCGAACTGCATACTTTACAAGTATATCAGGCGAGATTAGGGTTATTCCTTTCTGTTGGTACCAGGTGATGATTGTGTAACGTTAGAAATTAACATTAATACTCTTGGGAATGGTATGAATTCAATTATTCTTCTCCAGCCAAGGGTAAATAGCATGACAGACTAGGTTAACTTGTGTATAGCAACCGATCAAGGAGAAGGAAAGTTCTGAACTCAACTCAATTGTAAGTAAGTAAAGTCGTCGGGGTGGCCTAAAGTCGGTATCAGCCAATCAGCGAGGGTGTCTATCCCCTTTTCGCTAGCGCTAGACCAAGGAGATTATTTTTGCGTCTGAAGTGGAGCGCCACACCTACTGCCAACTCCTTACCTTACCACACAAATCCCTGTGCTACTCATACGCTAAGTTGGCGAGGTCTGGTATCGAACTAGGAACCTTGTGGTTTCTAGCCGAACGCTCTTCCGACTGAGCTAACGCGGCCCTTTGTACTCTGTTTAAAATGACCTTATAGCGTATTCTGTTCACTGTTGTGGGTTTGGGTAAATATCTAATTAGCTAACGAAATTCACTTCTGCTTCTACCAAAGTCACCGTGTGAAGATCGTCGTCCTTTGCCCCCTCGCCACTGTTCTTTTATACTTGGTCTGGTCGAGACGTCACAACTCTCGTCTCGCCAGCTACGAGACTTGCCACTATAAATCGCCGCCTCAAGGACACTCACGATTTTTACCTCCACAACTAGTCGGACTCGTCACATGTTTTTTTTCTTCCGCCCACACGTGCAACATGCCACCCGCTGTCTCTTCGATCGACGGGCCGTTGTTGGCTCATCACAGGTTCGTGAGTTTTGCCCTTCGATCTCGTTACAAAATACAATCCAGTATAACTTATATGTTATTATTACGTACCACCAATTTTCCCTGGGAAATTTACCCCCCATTCCTTATATTTAACACAATGAAACTTGCATAAACCCTAATATTATCTTGAAAATCTGTTGTCCATTCGGAAGAAGAAACATGAAACAAACTCCTGATGATTTTTTAAAAAAAATTTTCTAACGGAAATAATGAAAATTATGAACAAAAAAAACAATGTTTACATTTTCGTACCGTAAAATCAATTAAAATTTAACGTAGCCAAAAACAAGTTATGACTACCGGCTTTTTAAAAAAAATCTATGAAAAATCAATTAGTGGTCAGATTTTCACAAAAATTTCCATAATCACTTAGCTTTTAATTAAAATATGTCTGAAATCGTTTTTTCCTAAAATATATTAGGGGAAATATTTTTTACGAGGTCTCGCCCCTATTTTATTTTATGAAATATGAAAAAAATGAACCGAGAAAAAACTATTTTCACTTTTTTTCTATAAAGATGAGACTGAATAATTATATCAGAAGATTTCTATAAGTTTCAATGCCAGAGTTTTTTAGTAAAAGAACCATGAATACAGAATTCTGCTGAAAAATATCAATAAAGAAATTGCCCCTGTTGTAAAAAATGGACTGTTTTACTTATTTTTCACGATAACGGTGAGTAATGTTTCTTCAATCGGATAATTTGATCTTTGTATTAACTGTTTTTCTTTGTAACAACACTTTATGTTCGTTATTTCTTTTTTTGCGAGATTGAAAAAAAAGTTAAAAAAATATTTACATTTCTTCCTTCAATATGGCCTAACCTAATCACGTGATCTATTTTGGTAGTACCAAATTATTATAGAAGAGATGAGAACTACTAAATAACTTTCATTCCTCTTAGTGATTCCATGAAGGGATTTACTCAGCATGCCTTACTCAACTACCAAACAGATTATGGAAACATCCAATAACCCTTTGAATTATTTGAATTTTTCACACTACTGTCCTCATTTTTATTGTTATATACACACCGTTTCAGCCAATGTGCCCTCCAACCTTCTTCAGGTGTTTCTCCTCGAACTCGGAACCTTCTATTCGAATTTGAGAACCTTCTTGTCGAACTGGTAATCGGAAAGCGTTCGCGGAATTTCGAGTCGAACCCTTTATTCAATCCACGGGGATAGACTGTTTTCATTCTGTTAACCATGACCGGGTAGAGGTGTTAAGCTATGTTAAGTATTCTATGTTATTATCACCCTTGGCCAGATTTGAACCTACAACCTGTTACTTAGAACTGTATTATCTCATCCCTTATTCTGTTAACCATGACCGGGTAGAGGTGTTAAGCTATGTTAAGTGTTCTATGTTATTATCACCCTTGGCCAGATTTGAACCTACAACCTGTTACTTAGAATTGTATTATAACTCCTTTATATCCGTTGAACCATGTGTCCAATTCAGACAAATAGTCTTCAACAACCCATTACTCTCTTAATCCCAGCAAGTTATTTTTCTGTCCCATTTTACAGTTCAATTTCTACACCACTCTTCAAAAATCTTAATGATCAATTGTGCGTATTTATTCGCCTCCGGACAAGGACAAATTCGATAGAATGTCTCATTTAATGTGAGACCTTACACGCGTAAGTGTAAATAGCGGTAAACAAAAGACCCAAATCCCCTTGCGGCCATTGCAATGAAGGAAATCAGGGTGACAAACAAGCCACTTCCTGACTAAAAATCATTAGATTTCTCCCTCCCCTTTCTCTCTCTTTAAAGCAAATTTATTCTCTACATTAAAAATCAAACTAAGAAAATACAAACAATGTAAGAAAATCAGATTGTTGAAACAAAGGATATTGACCTGAAAAAAAAAAAGATTTCTTTTTTGGCAAATTCATTAATTTCCATGGACGTGTCCTTGTTCGCAACTTAATGGTACCTGTCAATATTGACAAGTTAGTTAGTTAGTTGGATTTTACGGCATGCCAACCTTTTGGGGTTATTTTATGACAAAGACGTTGTGTTTTACTCATTCTTGAGGATATTCGATTTAAAAAAAAATCAATTTTTTAAACACATTTTTTAAGAATTTTCTTCTATTTTAAGGGGACCCTAACAGGGACTATCACTCCGGGTCAGAATGGACCTGAAAGCACTGGTGATCAAGGGGTATTCCACATTCCCCAGAACTCAAGAATGTAAATCCTGATTATCTGGTGTTGATTATCTGCCAAATTTATATTTCTCATGAGTGCCATCAATGGACCATTCTGTTTTTATTGTTAAGAAAGAAAGGGAAGAAAAAGGAAATGCTTCTCAGAAAAATATAATAAGAAAGAAAGGAAGAAAGAAGGGGGGAAAGATCGAGAGAGGTGTGAGCGCGCAGAAGCCATAACGCTAATCTGTTTTAATCAAACACAATAAAAAAAGATGAAAAGAAGGAAAGAAAGAAAAAGAGTGAGATTGAGTTAAATCAAGATTATTATACTCTTTCCATATTGAACTATTTAGCAATAGCTCTTAAGTAAATACATCAAATGTTGTAATGATTAAATTATCATACTATTTTATATCCACAGGTCCTGCTGTTTTTAAAATAAAAATTGATGGGTTTAATGCACCCCCACCCAACCCCCTAAAAAGGTGGTAATATTTTGTTTTGAATCAAATTTGTAAATTAATCTTTAAACAAAAATCGACTTGAATAATTTTGATGTTTTGGACTGTTGTTCTCGTCTTTATTGTGGTATGTATAAATACAATGTTCAGGTCGCTGTATCCTCGGGTCTTGTTTAAATGCTTCTTATTTACCTTAGACTAAAGTCATCATCAGACGATAACCTTGAGTCCAAGCGTGGTTTCGGAGCTTTAATATCGTTACCACTAGTTCAAGACGCTCCTGTCAGCTTAGTGGTAACGAAAAAATAAATGTAAAGTTGTCGGGGTGGCTTTTTGTCGGTATCAACTGAACAACGAGTCTATCCCCTTTTAGCGCTAGACCGAGGAGATTGTTTTTGTTGAAGTGGAATGCCACACGTACCGTCAGATTCCTACTTTACTGCACATATCAGATTACCCAATCTGTGCTACTCATACACTGAGTTGGCAGGAACCGTGGTCGAATCAGAAACCTTGTGATTCCTAAGCGAAAGCTCTAACGACTGACCCTAAAAAGTACCTCATCTAAATTCGACTGATACACGAGCAGAAATGCTGATAAGTACGTGCCCAGCGTCACTGACGCATGAAAATCTAAAGGGACGCAGAAAAATCGTATTCTTGCGTCCCAGTGTTTTTTTCTTCCCCCACCATTTCCAGCTAACTGTAGATACATTTCAATATTTTCTATAAATTATCGAATTACAGTGTATGGGATACGAGGTAGGGTTCAGACGGCTTTCGTTGTTCATAAATAAGTAAAAAAGTAAGTAAAGTCGTCGGGGTGGCCTAGAGTCGGTATCAGCCAGTCAGCGAGGGAGTCTATCCACTTTTCAGTAGCGCTAGACTAAGGAGATTGTTTTTGCATCTGAGGTGGAACGCCACACCTATCAGCTCCTTACTTTACCGCACAGATCCCTGTGCTACTCATAAATAAAAAACATATAATTTATTAAGAAACTTTAGTTGGGAGCCATCAACTTTCCCGGGGACTCATTCATATCAAATCCATGCGTCACAGGACGCACTACATTAAAAAGCTATCAATATCACTGCACAAGTATATATGTAATCTCACTTTTTCTGCTTAAAATAACTGCATTTGAGATCAAAGATGAGGCGCTTGATGAAGAGTGAATTATTAAGAAACTTTAGTTGGGACCCATCAACTTTCCCGGAGACTCATTCAAATCAAATCCATGCGTCACAGGACGCACTATATTAAAAAGCTATCAACATCACTGCACAAGTATATATTTAATCTCACTTTTTCTGCTTAAAATAACTGCATTTAAGATCAAAGATGAGGCGCTTGATGAAGAGTGAATTATATTTGAAGAGACATTAAATTTTACTCTATTTTCTTAAATACTTTAATCTATTTTCCCACACCGGCACACAATTGGTCATGGTCAACTAAGTTTCTTGGGTTTCATGTACCTGGGCGTCGACAACTCATTGGGTGGTTGACAGATACCTTTGACCCGTGAAACAAGAAAACACTGTTCAAGTCTTTTTTCTGTAATTCTGTCTCGTAACGACGCCTATTTCCCGCGCAATCACGGCCCACGTAAAAGAAAGAAAGAAAAAAAACCACAGATAAAATATTTCAACGGTCCACTGAGAAAGTGTCAATAGATTAAAGTAGAAGAAAAAAAAAGTTGCTTGGTACTAATAAATCTACAGTCGTTCAAGATGTCATGAAGAGTGGGTAAGTTTGAAACTGGTGAGACTATGAAAAGAAGTTTTTTGATTTGTACGGTTTGTTCTTACTCGGGTCATTCTTCGCATTATGATGATTGCGTAACTGACACGATAATAGGTTATTTAATGAAATTTAGGTTGAGACGAATAAACTGCTATGTCACCTGAATTTTTGTGTTTGCTGATTTATTGAAAATGTTGTTCTGAGAATCTGTTAAGAAATATTTATTTCCCGCCAGAAGAAAAGAAAACAATGTTTTTAATGTTTTTATCGTGTCCCTTTTAAGGCATAAAAAGTTTGTCATAAAAGTATTGAGATTAAAGCTGTATTTACCAAGATAGGAATGAACAATAAATGGAACATTAATTTATTTTCAGAATACAAGGTGTGTCAAAAAGTACAGATTTCAAAGTTGTATTTACCGAGATAGTAATGAAGAATGAATGGAACATTAATTTTTTTTCAGAATACAAGGTGTGTCAAAAAGCACAGATTTCAAAGTTGTATTTACCGAGATAGTAATGAAGAATGAATGGAACAATAATTTTTTTTTCAGAATACAAGGTGTGTCAAAAAGCACAGATTTCAAAGTTGTATTTACCGAGATAGTAATGAAGAATGAATGGAACAATAATTTTTATTTCAGAATACAAGGTGTGTCAAAAAGTATAGCTTTTAAAGCTGTATTTATCGAGATATTAATGAAGAATGAATGGAACGTTAATTTTTCAGAATGCAAGCTGTGTCAAAGAGTATCGAAAATCTCGATACTTTTTTGACACACCTTGTAAGTAGACTTCACTCTTATAAATCCTTTACAGGATGATTGTTAAGTAAATCCCTATTTTAAAAATCTCATAAGTTATTTCTGCATTATCATTTTTGAAAAAAAGTAATATGCGAAGAATACATATAACATGGAGTTTTATTTCAAATTCTACATGGTGACTGTAAAGTAAATCCCTATTTTTAAAATCTTATAATTTATTTCTGAATCATTATTTTTACAAAAAAATAACAAAATAAATAAATATAGGAAAACTCACATAACATGGAGTTTTATTCAAAATTCTGTCTGAGCACCAGCATTCGTCTCCAGCCTCTCAAGCCACTCAGGAATAGCATCATTAACTGATCTTTCCAGGAAATCTTGTGGAATGGCAAAAATAAATTCTCGTATTCGTCCTTCAAGTTCTTCCAAATTCGTTGGTTTCTTAGAGAAGACTTTCTCCTTCAACTAACTCCAAAGAAAAAAAAAAGGTGTTAAATTAGGGCCCATCCATCTTCCAGGATAATTCCAGGATGATTCAGCCATTCACGAACAACAGTAGCAAAAAGTTGAGGAGCAGCACCACCAACAACACATATTTAATTGCCATATAAAGGAACATACATTAAATAATTGAAAAAAAAATAGAACAGTATATAAAGAAGAAGTTAAAATAGGGTACGTCATTACTTTCGTTACATTTTCATAAGGTCTAAATAAAAGACGAATTAAAATTCACATGTAATTGTTCTAACATTGTACAAAAATTGGACCAGGTATCCAATAGGTACCCCAGCTGGGAGCTGTTTTGAAATGAACACCTTTTCACCGCAGACTTCCGGTTGTAGTACGAGAGGCGCACGGAAAATAAACTTTATAAATTGTGTGATATCATTTCCGAACAACAACCTTTTATTTAAATAAACATAAAAAATATTTTGTAAATAAGAACTATTTTCATTTAAATAAACATATCTGCATTTATCTTCTGATTAAATAAAAAAACATTTTAATATAAAAATGTGTCTTTAATATAAAAACGTGTCTTCTGTTTAAAGTTTAATAATTTAAAAAAATTCTATTGAATTAACAACAACAATATGAAATAACTAATTTTTTGAAATTAAGATCGAAAACTATTTTAGTATAAAAACTTGTCTTTTGGTTGAAAATATACATGAACAAACTTTAAGAAAATCTTACAGTGAAATTTGAATGCCAAAAAAAGTCGTCTGTTGTTTGCAAACAAACAACCGGGAGTTTACGGTGAAAAGCAAAAGGTGTTCTTTTCAAAACAGCTCCCAGCAGGGGTGCCTATTGAATACCCAGTCCCAAAAATTAGCTAAAATAAAAGTGAATAGTTGAAATTTGCAACTTGTAATGTAAATTTCTTTCATGTATCAGCCTCAAATAAAGCCTTCTATTATGTTTTGAAATTTCGCAGTTCACAAAAGAAAAGACTGAAGAAGAAAAAAGAAGAAGCATTTCCCATTTCTTTTAGGAAATAATAATTCATATCCCGGAACTTAGGAAACATTTTGTTTCATCTATATATCAATACTCGTGTTCTTTAATTGTACGACCATTATCATCTTGCAACAGGCTCTGGTTAAAAATAAGACCGTCCAAATAGTCCAAAATGAAATGCAAAAATGTAAATCCTGATTATCCGGTGTCGCTTATCCGCCGAATTCTTATTCTTACTAGTGTCGCCACTTCTGTTTTTATCACATAGAAAGGGGAGAAAAGGGACATGCTACACAGAAAGAATATATATAATAAGAAAGAAAAAGAGTAGGAGAAAGATCTAGAGAGGATGTGATCGCACGGAAACGATAACGCTAATCTGTTTTGATTGAACATAATGAAAAAATGAAAAGAAATAAAGAAAGAGCCAGAGAGAGTTAAATGAAGATTATTATATTTTTTATATATTGAACCATTTTTTCAATAGCTCTGAAGTAAATACATCAAATGCTGTAATAATTAAATAATCATACTGTGGTATATCCACAGGTCCTGTGATCTAAAAAAATATCAAACTATCAATAAGAAACATTTGTTGAAAATAAATTGTTAAGTTTGGTTGGGTACGTCCATAAAATTTGGATCTTCACTGTCCTATAAAATAACAAATCCTTATTTATGTTTAATAGTCCGGGTTAAAAGCTCGGTAAGGGCAACCTCACTTAAGCCTGGCCTGTTTTACCCAAACTTTGTTTTGTTCCCCAATGATACCTGCATTGGAAAAATAAGGTCTAGAAAACAAGGTTAACCTTACCTAGCTTTTAGCCTTAGCATATTTTCGGTTATCGTAATCTTTATTATATCCAACTTAACGTTTCTTCAAATATCTTTTTATTTGAGGTGATTTCGTCACGGACATGCGATGTGAATTATGTTTTTATTTTTCTATGAGAAAATGTTTATAGAATATTCGGCAGCGAGGTGTGTGTGTGGGGGGGGGGGGGCTGAGAGGATATTAAGAAAGGAATGCTTATATCAGGTGTTCAGAGATCTCGTTCTTAACCAATGAGAATCACGGGAAATAAATAGCTTTTTTTGTAGATCTTCACGAGGATTTTTAGCGTCAAGTCAGTCAACAGGAATCCACAAGGGGCGAATTTTAAGAATTCCTTTTCACATCACGTGATCATGTGTGTCCTTCAGTTTTTGTCGAGCAGTTGTATTCCATTTATATATATATATATATATATATATATGTGTGTGTGTGTGTGTCACACACGCACAGATTCACGAAATTACACAACTCATCAAATTTCAAACAGGTTTATTGCCAGTGAATGTCTATATACTAATACTCGTGTTCCTTATTTGTACGACCGTTGTCATCTTGCAACATCCTCTGGTTAAAAATGAGGCCGTCCAAATTGTCTAAGATAAAACGCAAAAATTTAAATCCTCATTATCTGGTGTTGCTCATCCACCGATATCTTATTTCTCATGAGTATCGTCCACTCAACTAAATAATGGATCATTCCGTTTTTATCATAACGAAAGAATGGGAAGAAAAAGGACATGCCACACAGAAAAATATAAATGAGAAACAAAGAAAGAAAATATGAGAGTAGGGGAAAGATAGAGGGAAAGGATGAGCGCGCTGAAGCGATGACGATAATTTGTTTCAATCGAACATAATGGAAAGATGAAAAGAAGGAAATAAAGAAAAAAGAGTGTGTGTGTGTGTGTGTGAGAGAGAGAGAGAGAGAGAGAGAGAGAGAGAGAGAGAGAGAAAGAGAGAGAGAGAGACTGAGTTAAATCAAGAATATTACATTTTTTACATATTGAACTATTTAGCAATAGCTGTTAAGTAAACATATCAAACGTTGTAATAATTAAATTATCATATTGTGGTATATCCACAGGTTCTTGTAGTTTCCTTAATTACCTACCGCAATGTCACCCTCAATTTATCTATGTTCACACCCAAATATATATATTCACCAACCCCTCCGCACGAGCAGGATATGACACAAGGTCAATTTCTTAAGCGGAGTTCAACAGGTTTGAATTCAGTTTTCCTTCTCCTAGACCGGTTGCCTAGCCAAGGTTAAAGAGCCTAGTCTTCCCTACTATTTACCCATAGCTGGAGGGAGAATAGGATTCATACCTTTCCCAAGGGTATTAGCGCTAAGTGAAATGCAATTAGCACGTCCAGGATTTGAACTCGGGACGACGAGTCCATTTCCCATGACTTTGACCATTACACCACGCGCTTCCTACAAATATAGGTATATGTGTACGTGTAGGTATGTATCCAACCCGTTTACCATGTGACGCTAGGTCGCAAGTATGGGGCATCTAGCGAGAATCGAACTTAATATTCAGTAGTAATGGATCTGCAGATCTAGCTTGCTATCTATTACATCACGATAGGACGCGCTTGCAAATATAGGTATATATCGGACGCTTGTTATAAAGCCTGAGCTCAATATATACGTAGATGTACACGTGTCTGTATTGCAGATCAATTCTCTTGCGAAATGAATTCGATTCTCACCGAGAATAGCCACCTTCTACCAGATCGAATTAAGTTTAGTAAATATGGGCCTCGCTTCCCGATTAGATATTTGTTTATTTCCTACCGGTTCATGCATGTGTAGTAAGGTTCCCTCTGATTGGTTGTCAGTTACATCAAAAACGCGCAACTATTTCTCAAGATATCATAAATTGCTATATTATAAATATATATATAAAGATGTGTGTATTAAAACATTTAAAACCCTCTTCCCATTCTGTAGGTGACGATAGCCGAGCGGTTAAGCAGTCCGACTGATGCTGTATAGATCGGTTTTATATCCCGGATGTAGGTAGCTTACAAATGTCTAGCAACGTTGAAGAGACGTGATACGTCGAAACACAGTGTCTGTGGATGACTATATATATATATATATATATATATATATATATATATATATTCACCAACCACTCCACACGAGCAGGATGCGACACAAGGTCAATTTCTTAAGCGGAGTTTAACAAGTTTGAATACAGAGTTTTCCTTCTAGACTGGTTACCTAACCAAGATTAAAGGGTCCAGTCTTTCCTGCTATTTACCAATAACTGGAAGGAGACTAGTTGGATGCATACCTTTCCCAAGAGTATTAGTGCTATGTGAAATGCAAACAGTCTCGTCCAGGATTTGAACTCGTCTCGTCGTGTCCATTTCCTACTACGGTAACCATTACACCATAAAAAAGTAAAGTCGTTGGGGTGACCTGATGTCGATATCAGCCAATCAGCGTGGGAGTCTATCCTCTTTTCACTAGCGCTAGACCAAGGATATTGTTTTTGTGTCTGAGTTGGAGCGCCACACCTACCATCAACTCCTTACTTTACCGAACAGATCCCTGTGCGACTCATACGCTGAGTTGGCGAGGACCGGTATCGAAGTAGGCACCTTGTGCTTTGTAGCCGAACGCTCTACCGACTGAACTAACCCGCACCATGCGCTTGCATAAATGGCTAGATATTTACTCTGCTATCATATTTGCCAAGCTTAGGGCACTTTATGTTCTGTAATGATTAGCAAGTTAGATTAACAGACCATCGTTAGTGGGCTCGATTCTTACTGGGTGCTGTATACTTCTGGTTTTGTGTCCAACTAAGTTTAGCTTAGTAAATAAATATATTTACCAAGATTGATTTTAACGCCATGTCTGTCCGTGTAGAGTTATTTCATGCTTAGAGGTTAGGGAATCACGTTCATATTTACATTTTTTGTGTAGTTGTTTCTTTAGAGTTTTTGTATACGATCCTATCAAATACAAATCCTTTTTAAACAGATCTATTTAGGCCATAGATGGGACTAACAGGAACTACCGTGTTTCCCTCAAAATAAAACCTACCTGCAAAATAAGACCTAGCGTGAGTTTCCAGGATAATTTTAATATAAGCCCCCCCTTAAACTAAGTCCTAGTTGAGAGCGGCAGACAGACGAAATAAATAAGCATTCTTCATAATCACATCATGCGACACAAAAATACTCGACGCCACCGAAAATAAGCCTTGGTGTTTTGTTTCGGAGTGAAAATTAATATAAGCCGTCTTATTTTCGGGGAAACACGGTACTACCACTCCTTTTTAGAGTAGACCTGGGAGTAATGGCAATAAAGGGGTACTCCATTCTCCCAAGATATTCAAAACTGGAATCTCACCATTAAATGCAGTTTAAGACCCATTTGTTTGGTGTTGGGTCTTAACCCTTTGAAAGGAGTACAGTCAGTGGTTTATAACCCCCCCCCCGCCCCGCTGATTGGGCCGTTGCCAAGCTTACTTTCGACTAACACTATAATCTGTGAATATTGAACTCGGGATACGAGGAATGGTTCGTGTGACGAAATTCTTACTTATCTTCACATGCCAAATGCCAAGGTTTTATGGTTGGGTAGTTAGATTTTATGGCACGCCAACACTTATTGGGTTATTTTATGCCGTAGAGGTTTTGTTTTATTCATTCTTGTTGGGTAACCAAATTTCTTTTTAAACTCAATATTTTTTAACATTTTTTCAGACTCTTGTTTTTTTATTTTAACCCATAGATGAGACCCTAACAGGTACTATAACTCGGGGATCAGAGTGGACCCGGGAGTAATAGCGATAAAGGTGTACTCCGCACTCCCCAGAGCTCTAGAATTGGAACTTCACCATTAAATGCAGTTTAACGTTGTACCTCGGACACCAAGGTTTTACGAGAAACTAAATAAACCATTAACCCTTTGAGTTCCTCTTATAACAGTGGACCAGGATTTTTATGCAATTTCTTAAGAAGAAATTAAGGATTCCAAATAAGGATTTTATAGACAGCGAGGGAGTCTATCCCACTTTCGCTAGCGCTAGCCAGGGAGATAATTTCCTACATCTAAGGTGGAGCGCCACACCTACCGTCAGCTCCATGCTTTACCGTGCAGAAGCTGTTCTTCTCATGCGCTGAGTAGGCGAGAGCCTGAATCGAACCCGGAAACTTGTGGTTTCGAGCCAGACGCTCTAACGACTGAGCTAAACCGGTAATACATGCATTACTAATGAAGGAAAATAAAGTGTCCGATTCTTTTTTAAATTTTAAAGAATTCTAGACAGCAAGGAACCTAACATTCAAAAGCCAAATTCTTAGTTTAACTTTGAGCTATTTTTATAAAGCTGTCGCAGAATATACTAACCGGGTTAGATTCCAAACCGGGATATCCGTCAGAATGTCTACAATCACAAAATGGCGCCGATTTGATTAAACGTATACATCATCAACGTGCGTGATAGTAAATTCTTTCAAATCACTCTGATAAAAACAAAAAAACAAAAAACAAAACAAAAACAAACAAAAAAACAAATGAAAAACGCAATCAGATTCAGAATTGTATAAACATTTGACAGTGCGCTGGTTCTGACCGCATTACATAGCTGAATTAATTCCCTATTTTTCACTCGTACAACACGTTGGTTGGTTGGATTTTATGGCATGTCAACCCTTGTTGGGTTATTTTATGCCGAGGACATTTTGTTTGATACATTCTTCTTAGGTATTCAATTTTTAAGTCCAATTTTTAATCACATTTTTAAAACTCATTTCTTCTATTTAAACCGTATATGGGATCTTAATAGGTACTACCACTCCAGGTCAGAGCGGACCTGGGAGTAATGGTGATGAAGGGATACTCCAGAATCTCTAGAGCTCCGGAACTGGAACTTCATCATTTGAGAGCTTATAACGTCATACCCAGGAAAATAAGACCTTCAGCCACAGCCTTCTAGCACATATACTTTTTATCAACCCCTCCGCACGAGCTGGATGTGACACAAGGTCAATTTCTTAAGTGGAGTTTAACAGGTTTGAATTCAGAGTTTTCCTTCTAGACCGGTTGCCTAACCAAATTTAAAGAGCCCAGTCTGCCCTACTCTTTACCCAAAGCTGGAGGGAGAGTAGGATTCATACCTTTCCCAAGGGTATTAGCGCTAAGTGAAATCCAACTAACACGTCCAGGAATTGATCTCGGGGTGACGAGTCCATTTCCCATTACTTTAACCATTACACCACGCGCTTCTAGCACATATATGATAAAAAAAGGGTTATGGCTTGTTATAAGGGCAATAGTGTTGGGGCAATCATATAGGTACTAGGGCTTGACGTGACCAGCAGATTGATGTAAGAGGGCCTCTCCGATCGACCGTCTAGCCTAAGTAATGTGGTTGAGTGGCAACATTGCTATGATAAATAGCAGTGGTGATAGGGAGTCTCCCTGAATGATGCCTCTTCGTATTTTCAACTCTGTTAAGGTTTGTCCTCTCGCTGTCAATTCTACTTTCCAATTTTCCATGGTTTTATTGATGAATTTTATTATTTTGTCTGATATTTTAAACATCTTTAAACACTCGATTATCCAAGTTTGTGGGACCATATCGTATGGCTTTCTGTAGTTAATCCATTATTATTATTATTACTAGTAAATATATGCACCCTCCGGGTGCAAGTTTTTAAGTTTTAATGTAATAAAATATTAAATTAGAAAGGCTATTGAAACTAAATAAGAATGCAGATAAAAAGATTTGAAACAGAGGGGGGTATAATCGAAAAATCGAACAACTGAAACTTACTCTTCCATCACTCTCGTCTTTCATTGTTATTTTTTCTAATTTAAGTATTTAGTTAAAAGAGGAATAAAGAATAAAATGATAGTTATTTTTCTTGTTAATAGATTTAATTTAAGATTCATTGAAGAGGTTTTGCTTATATTCATTAAAATAAAACCAAACAGTTAGAAATCAATAATATTAAGCACATATTTATTAAAATCACATTTTTAATATCAATATGCAAATTAGCCTTCCCGTTCACACTGTAAACTGCTATTTTGTTGTATATATAAATATAATTGCATATTGTTAAGATGTAGACATGGTTAACAGTATAAATAATGTGAAACAATTTTATTAATAATTGAGGTTAAAATAAAAATAAAATCATTGAGAATGTGATGTCAATAACTAAAGGAAATTGCAACTTGAGTAGTAATATAGTTTCGGTTACAGACAGAAAAACACACAATCTATATTATAATAAGATTATTATTATTATTATTATTTAGTTTTTTGCACCTGCCGTAGCTGGTGGTTCACTGGAAGCTGAGTAACAGCAAGTCTCCTCAGGTCTCCAGGACTCTTCTGAGTATTCTAGCTGATCCCAACATTGCTGTAGTTTGGATGGTCTCGATTCTTCCTCTGATTTCCAGTTCACCCAAATTCTTTTCCAGAGCTTTGGGGATTGTTCCTAGGGCACCAATTACGTATTATTATTATCATCATCATCATCATTATCATCATCATCATCATCATTATTATTATTATTATTATTATCATTATTATTATTATTATTATTATTATTATTATAATTATTATTATTATTATTATTATTAACAACTTACCTCTGGCCCTCCATTTAATCGGAAAAAGATTACGGACATACAAAAGAAATATTACGAACTTTATTTTCCTTAAACTTTATAAAAACAAAGGAATGTACAGACCGTAGTAAAACAAGGTTTATTTCTTTGTTTTACAATTGCTTTGTGTTGTGAAGCCAACCATATTTGCTCCCCCCCCCCGCTGAATCAGTTATCTACATATATTAGAATAATCTCTACCTTAACAAACCTCATTTGAGTTATCTATCTATACATATATAATGGACAGTTGTTTGTATATGTATGTCCGGATGAAACTTCGAAAATAAAACAATTAACAACAAAGTAAATATATATACACATTAAATATCACCAGGGCTTGGCTTTTGAGCGAAAATAATAAAGATTTGATTTATATTCGGGAAGATAATTAAAATATAAAGTTTAAATAACAGCATGGATTTTTTTAATAAAAATTTTAGATAGTAAACATTAACATTTCTTTTCAAAGTAGCTGGATCAATGCAAGGTCTATTTTTTCACATTTTAATGGGGCATCCAGCGGGGATCCAACTCACAATTCAGTAATAATGGATATGCGGGACTAACTTTAAAAAAATCCCCATCTACCCAGGCGACGCTGGGTAGCCACTGCTAGTACATATATAAAGGGCAGTTTGTGTATGTATGTTCGGAGGGAACTATGAAAATAAAACAATTAATGCCAAAATAAATGTATATATACATTCACTATCACCAGATCTTGGTTTTTGAGCAAAAATAATGAAGGTTTGATTTATATTAGTGAAGATAATCAAAATATGAAATTTAAATGATAACAGCATGAATTTTTTTTTTTTTTGGCATTTAATATTTCAAATAGTAGACATTGAATTTTCATTTCAGAGTGATTTTTTCTTTTCAGAGTGGCGGGATCAACGTAAGATCTTTTTTTACATAGGCATTTTTAATGGGGCATACTACCAGGATCCAATTATGTGATTCAGTAATGATGGATCTGCAAGACTAACTTTTTGCCACCCCCTACTGTACCCAGGCGATGCTGGGTAGCCGCTTCTAGTATTTTAATAAAGCTTCAAGTCGAGCTATTATATCCTTCGTCTTTTTATTACAATATACGAACACACACACACACACACACACACACACACACACACACAAACCTAAACAACACATAACCTTCTATGTTGTGATATGACAGTTTCTACAAGTTCTTCCGTAATCCAAGCAGATAATTCGCTCAAGTCACATAAAAATCTCGGTTATTTCCTATAAGTCTAACATGATCAAAGGGGAACAACTCTTGATTGATAAATTATTTATCTATTTTCCCATTACCCTAACCATAACCATAACCCCTAACCATAACCCCTAAACCTAAATCTTAACCCTAACCCTAACCATAACCCTAACCCCGTCTTCTTTTTTCATAGTAGATCAATAAATGAATAATTTATCAGTCAAGAATGGTTCCCCTTTGATCATGTTAGACTTATAGGAATTAACCAAAATCTCTTTTATTTTTTGTGGTTTGATAATTTTCATAATTTAAATCAATCAATGATGCTTTATAAAACTTTGGTCTGCTCAAGGATTCAAATTTCACCACGAAATAATTTGTTTAGCATTTGCTAACTTAAACATCAACCATTTTGAATACTGGTCGGTAAATTCATTAGAGAGTTGACAAATAATATTTACACAGCCGATTATTCTCAGTGTACATACGCATGCGCACGATATACATGCGCGCGGGAAACTTACGCGCGTCACCAACGAACAGAACATGAAACCAAAGTAAATAGCTGCATCTTATTTCTTCATTCTTTTTTTTTTTCTTTTTTTGTTTTCTTGTTTTATTTTCGCTTCTTTTACATTTTATCTTTATTTTTGATACACGATATCTTGATTAATAAAAAAAATGTTATAAAGTGCTTATTTTTATTCATTTTTCTCCGCAGTCGATTTTATGCCGGGTCTTTTTCGGGGGACGGTTGGGTGAAATGTGTCCTAATTAGTTATCTTTTATTTTTCTACCCCCCACCCCACCCCGTCCTATACAACTGACTTTTCGGCGGGAAGGGGGCTTTTTTTACTCCCCTTTTTTTTCTTTTTTAGAAAGTGATGCTGCAAAGATTAAATAAATGAATTTGTTTGGCGAAATAGTGGCAAAAGCCCGACAAACGTCTAGCCCATTAAACCCTTATCTGTGCGCCCTGGGTATAACGGAAAATACATCCAAAGGTAAGGTTCCAGTTTAGGAGCTCTGTGCAGTCACCTCATCATTACCATGACTCCCAGGAGGGAAGCTGAGTGTAATCATCATCGTCGTAAGTAATGGAATCAGCAATCTGAGTTCAAATCCTGGACGAAGCTGTTTGTGTTTCACTTGGAAAAGGCATGAAGCAATCTCTTCTCCCCTCAGCTATGGGTAAATAAGACAGGCTGGGATCTTTACCCTTAGTTAGGTAACCAGTCAAGTAGAAACCCTTTCGTAGTGGAGGAGTTGGCTGAATACATACTCTCAGGACCCGGGGTGTTAGTACCTGTTACGGTCCCATTAATAGTGTCGGAAAAAAATGAAAACAACTACTCACCTGCAATCTTCCGAGGGAAGAAAGCAGGAATAAGGATTTGTGGTCGAGCTGATTCCCAGCTCCCACGAACGAAAAGAGTCCGGTTATGTTTGGCCTGTGTGAGGGGGAGGAGCGTGGCGAGTGACCATGGAAATTGAACTCGTCACCCCTTCGTTGCTGAAATGCTGGTGAAATTCCGCACGAGCAGTCCAGAGTAACCCGGATGTAAAGTCTCGTCGTGAGGATTGACGCGTGCTGATGAATGTCGAACACGGGCAATTGAGAGCCCGGATGAAACACAGCAATTGGGTATTTAATGACCTGCCATCCCAGATCAGAGTAGAAAGACGGCAGTAGCATTTTGTTGTTGAGACGAGCGTGATACTGTTGGGAGAGTGTTTAGACTGAAGACTGTCAATTGGAAGAACATTGCGTAGGACTTGACTGTGACCCCCAGAGATTACTTACGTTCCTGATTAGAGGATTGAGTAGTGATATATACTTGTGATTGGCGTCAACTTTCCTTTGATTGGTCGAATTGGTTAATAAATACCTTGTCACTACTCACGAGAAGGAGGTATTATGTTATTTTTTTTACTAACTCTACAAGACCTAAGGTGACGATTCTTTTTACCTGCTTGCAAGGTCACAAGGTTTGTTGCAAGCTTTTTACCTTTGTTAAGCTTGACCAGGAAGTCTATTTGCCTCAGCAGTAGCGGGGCATTGATTCTCCACACTCAAGTGGATTGGCATTTTGCCATAATAGCTCAAATAGATCACTTTGAAAATAATTCAAAAATATTGTTAGCCTAGAATGAGCAGTATATTAAATGTCAGGTGGTGGCAACATGTTTCAAACAGGACCATCCTGAAGAGAATTGGACTCTCTGGCATGCACGAAATACTTGTCAAACGCAACCTGAAATGAGCTGGCCACTTAAAACACTAAGACTTGGGGATGATCGACTGCCAAAGCAGATTTTGTACTCTCAACCGAGAGAGGGATCACGTGGAATCGGTAGACTTAGGTACGAAAACAACATCAAGAGAAACTTGAAGAACTTTAACATCCCCATAGGCAGTTGGCAAGACGCAACCAGAGACCGAATAAATTGGAAAAAAAGAATTTGCGTGGTGTCATCATTGGATAAGCTGGACAGCAACTAATAATAAGAATGAACACTGGAACTGGTCGGTTGAACAGGACCAAGCGTTTTGCAAATCCAAGGAGCTGCTTATATCTTCTAAACTATTGATACTATTATATACTGATATACCCATGTTGCGGGTATATAAACAATGAGTTCTTTTAAGTTCTACTAAGGCATGCTTAATTACTTAACAACGTCTGTTGCTTTTCCAAAGCTTTTATTTGCCTTTTATTCGCGCGCGGAAATGAGTCCAGCCACCCAGGATACGTCTATTCTGGGTCACGTTTCGGCTGTAACTGACTAACTCAAAATCACGTGAGGTGCGAGATTTCTGGTTTTACTAATATCTTGTATCTTGTATGAAATAAAACTGTACAATTACAGGGTGTTGCCAATAATCTATGATACCCATAGACTATGCAACAATACTCTTCGACAGTACCCAAAAATGATCCTTGCATGCGATGCAATAACATATAAGATTGGTGAATTAATGCCATACGTCATGGACAACTGTGAGGAAAAACCAATTGCATACGCTTCCCGCTCTTTAACAGCAGCAGATTCAAATACGCACAATTTGATGAAGATAGTTTAACGGTAGTCATCATCATGTCTCGCCAGTGGCACGTATATCCATGAGAATCCCTCACCAACCGTCCCGATCATTCCTTGCCCCTGAGCTGGTCAACATAGGTCTTTGCTGAACGCCATATGCTGGTTTCCTTGCTTCTCTAATGAACCTTTTAACCGATACAAAATATAAGAAATAAAAAATCAGCATCAGTGTCTTACTCCTTTGTCATGTGTAGGCTTCGTTTTTGCGAAATAAAATTTCAGTTCTGGTAAAGCTATTTTTATAGCGAAACCTGTCAATTTTTCATAGTCTTCTTTTTCTCATGAAAATTTCTCTAATGAAAGAGAAATACTAAAAGATACTGAGTTAGAAAAGGACTTTGGTGTGAATATGGACCCTGAATTAGAATTTTCCAAATACATAGAAATACAAGTAAATAAAGCAAACAAGATATTTGGATTAATACGGAGATCATATGAATACATGAATAAAGAAATGCTGAAAATGTATTCGTTGCATTGGTAAGGTCACATTTGGAATTTGCTAAGTTCAAAGGAGAGCTACTAAAGTAATTAATAATTTTAAAAACCTTTCGTGTGGAGAAAGACTTAGGAACATTGACTTACCAAGTTTGGTTTATCAACGCACAAGAGGTGATATGATTGAAGTCTACAAATATACCCGTGGATTTTATTCAACGAACTTTGATCTACTAAACATTGCTCAAAATATCAATACATGGGGTCATAAATTAAAACTCTTAAGAAAATGTTGTAAAGCAAATGTAAGACAAAATTATTTTAGTAACAGAGTGGTGAATACATGGAATAAACTACAATCATCAATAGTGAATGCCCCATCTCTAAACTCCTTTAAGGCAATTTAGATAATCAGTAGAAAGATTATACATATTCTGTGGAATTAAAATGAATGTCTATAAGGAACAGCTGACAGTTCTTAGACCTAATATACTAGCTGAAAAAAAATTATTATTATAGATACTAGCAAATATATGCACCCTCCGGGTGCAAGTATTTAAGTTTTAATAAGATGAAATATCATTTTAAATTAGAAAGGCTAATGAAACTGAATAAGAATGCAGATAAAAAGATTTGGAACAGAGGGGGTATGATTGAAAAATAGAACACCTTTGAAACTAACTCTTCCATCATTTTCCATTACTCCCGTCTTTCATTGGTAAATTTTCCTAATTTAACTATTTAGTTAAAATAGGAAGTAAATAATAATATTACAGTTATTTCTTCTTGTTAATGGATTTCATTTAAGATTTATTGAAGAGATGTTTGCTTATATTCATTAAAATAAAAACCAAATAATTAGAAATCAATAGTACTAAACACATATTTATTAAAATCACATTTTTAATATCAATATGCAAATTAGCCTTCCCGTTCACACTGTAAACCGTTATTTTGTTGTATATATAAATACAATTGCATGTTAATAGTATGTAGACATGGTCAACAGTGTTAATAATGTAAAACAATTTTATTAATAATTGAGATTTAAATAAAAATAAAATCATTGATATTGTGATGTCAATAACAAAGGAAATTGTGACTCGAGTAGTAATATAGTTTCGGTTACAGACAGAAAAACAGACAATCTCCATTATAATAAGATGTAAACGGGTTAACATGCCACTGAAATCAATAATGTTGTTTACATTTATCTAGTGTCCACTCTATCAATCTAGAAAGATAAGAAATATATATTCGATAACATAATCGAATATTTCTATCTTATCTTTCTATCGACTGAGATTTTTAGAGTCAAAATAAAAAGAGGACCAGAAAAGTAACAAGGGATTAGAAGAAGAATTCAGAAGAAACCTATTGCGAGTGATTTAAAAAAACACAACACCCACAACAACTGATTTGGGCATCAATTTCCCAACTACAAAAGTCTATCAACTAAGTTTTCCTTGATGTAACAATATTCCAGCAGTATCCCAGCATATCATCAGCGTTTTTCCTGGCCTTTGCAACGTAATGCGTTAATAAAGTAGGCGGTTACACTAAATCCAGGTGTTTCCATTCGCAGTTTCTAATATCCTGGCTTTTCGCGCCACGACAAAACCTTAACACCAAGCATGCATTCAGGACATAGTAGTCAATACACGCTAGGCTTCGAATTGAGTGAATATTCCAGCAGTCTCAAACCATATCATAACCGTTTTTTCCTGGCCTTTGCAGCGTACCGCGTTAATAAAAGAGGCGGTTACACTAAATCCGGGTGTTTCCATTCGCAATTTCTAACATCCTGGCTTTTCGCGCCACGACAAAACCAATCGCCGCCCGCACAAAATCTTAACACCAGCATGCATCCGAGACATAGTAGTCAATACACGCTATGCAACGTTGAAGCTTCGAATCGAGTGAATATTCCAGCAGTCTCTCACCATATCATAACCGTTTTCCTGGCCTTTGCAGCGTACCGCGTAAATAAAGCAGGCGGTCACACTAAATCCGGGTGTTTCCATTCGCAGTTTCTAACATCCTGGCTTTTCGTGCCACGTCAAAACTAACCGCCGCCCACACAAAATCTTAACACCAAGCATGCAGTCAAGACACACAAGGCAACGTTGATGCTTCGAATCGAGTGAATGTCTGTCGTTACAAAATCTCGCTGAAACGATATCTAAAATGAATAAATAAATAAATAAATAAATTTGAAGAAAAATAATTCAAATATGCATATTCGCACTAGAAAAAAAAGCCAACCATTAATCCATTGTTAATGGCGGCCGTGTGCGGCTAGTTCTTTTTTTCCTCCCAGCTCCCTCCCCCTCTGCACGTGTTTATCATTTTAACCTGTCTTTGTCTAGAATCTGGGGTGAGGGCGCATACTAAGCATTTAGTCAAATTGTTTAATATCGTATGTCTGGACGGATTTTCTACGTCAAGGTTAAGTAACAGTGAAGAAAACAAAAACAAATATTATACATGGGATTCAACAAGTGAAAAGTTTGTTTTTTTCTCGCAAGATATAAACACAGTTATGAATCGGAAAGAATTATGACCTCTTGAATTTGAATCAAAACAACGTATCAGCTTTCCCTATTATTCAGGGCTTTTTTTTTAAAGTTATTGACTGGCAAGTTATAATTTTTAAAAACATTTTTTATTAACAAATAGATTATATCCTTAAATCAAAGATGACTTGCAACTCGGGAGATGGTGGCTAGTAACAATCTCCAGGTAGTGTTATTATTAGGTACCACCAGTTTTCCCAGTAAATTTACCCCCCCCCTATATTTAACACAATGAAACTTGTATAAAGGTTAATAGTATTGAAAAATGTTGTCCCTTCGAAAGAGAAACATTAAACAAACTTATGATGATTTGAAAAAAAAATTCAGCTTACTGAAATAATGTAAATTATGAACAAAAACAAATGTTTGCATTTTTGCACCGTTAAATCAATTGAAATTTAACGTAGCCAAAAACAAGTTATGACTAGAAGCTTTTTTCAAAAAAATTCTATGAAAAATCAATTAATGGTCCGATTTTCACGAAATTTCCATAATTACTTACCTTTTGATGAAAATATGTCTGAAATAGTTTTTTTTTCCTAAAATAATATTAGGGGAGTATTTTTTTTTACGAATTCTCCCCCCCCCTATTTTATTTTATGAAATCTGAAAAATGAACCGACAAAGAACGATTTTCACTTTTTTTCTATAAAGATGAGAGTCTGAATAATTATATCAGAAGATTTTTGTAAGTTTCGATGCAAGAGCTTTTTAGTAAAAGAACCATGAATACAGAATTCTGCTAAAAAAACACCAAAAAGAATTGACCCTGTTAGAAAAAACGGACTGTTTTACTTATTTTTCAAGATAACGGTGAGTAATTTTCCTCCAGTCGGATAATTTGATCTTTGAATTAACTGTTTTTCTTTGTAACAACTCTTTATGTTTTTGATTTCTTTTTGCGAGATTCTTCCTTCAATATTGCCAAAACTGATCACGTGACGTATTTGGTAGTACCAAGTTATTATGGAGTGGGTCGCATCGAGGAAGTGTACCAGTGGTCCCAAGTGAGTATCACTTTTATGTTATTTAGATAGTTGGTGGGCTGGTTGGTGGAATTTTACGGCACGTCAACCTTTGTTGGGTTATTTATACCGAAGACGTTTTGTTTTATACATTCTTGATGGGTACTCAATTTAAAAAAAAACACATTTTTAACTTGTATGTATTGATGAGATGAGGAATTGTATGAATAATTTTGATATTTCGGACTGTTGTCCTCATCTTTATTATGTATAATGTTTTGTTTATACACAATAAAGATGAGGACAACAATCCAAAATATTAGAATTATACATTCGTTAAAACTCGTTTTTTCTATTTAACCCATAGATGGAGTCATAACAGATACTAACACTCCTGGTCAGAGGGGACCTGGAAAATGGGATGGGGGTAAATAGGTACTCCACACTCCCAGAGCTCTAGAATAAGAACTTCACCATCAGATAGTTTAATGTCACACCCAGCACACTAGACCGTCATCCCCGCTTTGTAGTACATATATCATTCCAGATATTTCCATATATATAATCATAATATAATATAATATACATGTTTGCTGGCTGTCAACTCGTGTTCGTAAGACATTTTTTTCCTTTTTTATTTTTAATTTTATCATAGGTGGGTGCCAGTAGCAATTTGAGACTCTATCCTTCGTGTTTTCTCAGATGACTCCCAAGGCGCCTGGGAGAAGATATACTCTTCCACATAAACTACATGTTGTAACTTCTCCACTTTGAATGTTGCTGGGCTGAATTACCCTTTAATATAGTCCGCTTCAATTTTGGTGCTTAATTCGTTTGGACTCAACAATCTTCCACAGACCGGTAGATGTGGCTCTCCGCAGGTCTATATAAGTTAGCTTCTTAAGTCCTCCAAGCAATAGCAGTGTTCTTTAGTGTGTCCTTGAGAACCAGTTCTAAACCTCAATTTAAGTTTGCACTGACGACGGTTTTCTAAGTTTTGAGATTAAACCCGTTAAAAGTAGTTCGTTTTGGGATTCGGCAATCATTCATGCCAACTAGAGAAAGACCAGCGAATACATATCTAAGGATCAAACTCAACAATACAAGCAGGTGACATGTTCAAGTATTGTGGTGTCTGGTGTAATTGACACAATTCTAATAATATAATTATATATATTTAATATAATATATATATATATATATATATATATATAGTATATTTTAATTATAATTGAAGTGCCTTCAATAAAAATTTAATATATAAAATATTTTATATATATATATATGAGTGTGTGTGGTGTATAAAGTTAAGGTTGTGTGAACTTGGAGTCAGTGGCACCTGGTTACTGACAGCTTCTTCTCGCTAATGTGATTTTCAGACCACTAAGAAATTCCCTCCGACAGAAATTTCGATTTCTGTCGAAGGGAAGTGTTAGTTATTCATCGCTGATAAGACTTAATAAAGTCGAAACAAGTCTGTACGGATATTCTACACACCGAGCGACCCTTTTGTCGGGATTAACACTTGTCAAGTTCCTTTTCTATATAAAAAAGTACGATTTTTATGCGATACATGCTTGTAATTGCCTTCAAGCAAAGATATGAATATATCGCATAAAATTCGATACTTTTTTTATATAGAAAAGGAAGCTTGACAAGTGTAATCGAAAAGGGGTCGCTCGTGTGTAGATATCGGTACAGACTGTTTTCGACTTTATTACGTTTTCAGCGATGAAGTACTACGAGCTTCCCTTCGACAGAAATCGATATTTTTCTGTCGGAGGGAATTTCTTAGTTGGTCTGAAAGATCACTAGCGGAAGCTGTCAGTAACCAGGTGCCACTGCTCCAAGTTCACACAACTTAACTTAATACACACACACACTCATTATATATAATATATATATAATTATATATAAATTTTTACTTGGAAGGACTTCCATATATTATATAATATATATATATATATATTAATATTTTATATATTTATATTATATATATTATATTATATTATATTATAGAATTGTTGTCATTTAACACCAGACACCACATACTTGAAACATGTCCCTGCTTTGTATTGTGAGTTTTGATCCTTAGATATTGTATTCGCTGGTCTTTCAATCTAGTTGGCATGATGATTGCCGATCCCAAAAACTATTTTAGCGGGTAAATCTCACTAGAAAACGTCGTCGTGCAAACTTAAATTGAGGTTTTAGAACGTCTAACGACACACTAAAAGACCTGCATTGCTGTGGAGGACTTAGAGAAGCTAACTTATAATTAGACCTGGCTGGAGAGCCACCATCACCGTCTGTTGGGGAAGATTTTGAAGCCAACCGCATTAAGCACCAAAATGAACGCGGACTAATTATAAGGGTAAAGTTTTCAGCCGCAGCACATTCAAAGTGGGAGTTACAACATGTAGTTTATGTGGAGAGTATATCTTCTCCAGGGCTGGCCTGGTGAGTCATCTGAGAAAACACAAGGATAGAGTCTCAAATGCTACTGGCACCCACCCTATGATAAAAATAAAAATAAAAAGGAAAAAATGGTCCTTACTTGAACACGAATTTTACAGCCAGCAACATGTTATTATATTATAAATTATATTATAATATGAATATCTGGAAATGATTATATTAAACTACAAAGCGGTGGATGACGGTCTTAGTGGTGGGTGTGACATTAAACTATCTGATGGTGAGTTCTTATTCTAGAGCTCATGGGGAGTGTGGAGTACTATTTACCCCCATCCCCATTCCAGGTCCCTCTGACAGAGTGTAGTATCTGTTATGACTTCCATCTATGGGTTAAATAGAAAAAACGAGTTTTAACGAATGTATAATTCTTCCCTAATATTGGATTTGTTGTCCTCTCTTTTATTGTGTATAAAACAAAACATTATACATAAATAGATGAGGACTAACAGTCCGACTATCAAAATTATTCATACAATTTCCTCATCTCATCATACATACCAAGTTAAAATGTTTTTTTTTTAAATTTGAGTACATCAAGAATGTAATAAAACAAAACGTCTTCGGTATAAAATAACCAACAAAAGGTTGACGTGGCCGTAAAATCAACCAACCAGCCCACCAACTATCTAAATAAACATAAAGTGTACTCACTTGGCAACTGGTACACTTCCTCGATGCGACCCACTCCATAAATAACTTGGTACTACCAAAATACGTCACGTGATCAGTTTTGGCAAATTGAAGGAAGACATCTCGCAAAAAAGAAATCAAAACATAAAGAGGTTGTTACAAAGAAAAACAGTTAATTCAAAGATCAATTACCGACTGAGAAAATTATCACCGTTTCTTGAAAAATAAGTAACAGTCGTTTTTTCTAAAACAGGGTCATTTCTTTATTGGTGTTTTTTAGGCAGAATCTGTATTCATGGTTCTTTTACTAAAAAGCTCTTGCATCGAAAATTACAAAATCTTCTGATTCTAATTATTCAGACTCCTCATCTTTATAAAAAAAAGTGAAAATCCGTTCTTTGTCGGTATCATTTTTTCAGATTTCATAAAATAAAATAGGGGGGGGGAGAATTCGTAAAAAAATACTTCCCTAATATATTGTTAGGAAAAAAAAACTATTTCAGACATATTTTCATCAAAAGGTAAGTAATTATGGAAATTTTCGTTGAAAATCGGACCATTATTGATTTTTTTCTAAAGTTTTTTTGAAAAAAAGCTTCTAGTTCATAACTTTGTTTGGTCGTTAATTTCAATGATTTAACGGTGCAAAAAATGCAAACATTTGTTTTTGTTCTAATTTACATATATTTCAGTAAGCTGAATTTTTTTTTTCCAAATCATCATAGTTTGTTAATGTTTCTTCTTTCGAAGGGACAACATTTTTTCAGATACATTAAACCTTTATACAGTTTCATGTGTTAAATATAGGGGGGGTAAATTTTACTGGGAAACTGGTGGTCCTAATAATAACACTACCTGGAGATTGTTTTACTAGCCCACCATCTCCGAGTTGCAAGTCATCTTTGATTAAGGATAAATATCTATTTTGTTAATAAAAAATGTTTTAAAAATTATAATTGCCATCAATACTTAAAAAAAAAGCCTGAATAATAGGGAAAGCTGATACGTTGTTTTGATTCAAATTCAAAGAGGTCATAATTCTTTCCGATTCTACTGTGTTTATATCTTGCGAGAAAAAAACAAACTTTTCACTTGTTGAATCCCATGTTAATATTTGTTTTTGTTTCTTCACTGTTACTTACCTTGACGTAGAAAATCCGTCCAGAATACGATTTAAACAATTTGACTAAATGCTTAGTATGCGCTCACCCCGATTCTAGACAAAGACAGGTTAAATGATAAACACGTGCAGAGGGGAGGGAGCTGGGAGGAAAAAAGACTAGCCGCAAAACACGGCCGCATTACAAAGGATTAATGTTGGCTTTTTTTTCTAGTGGCGAATATGCATATTTTGAATTATTTTTCTCACAAATTTATTTATTATTATTTATTCATTTTAGATATCGTTTCGCGAGATTTTGTACGAACAGACATTCATCGATTCGGAAGCATCAACGTTGCCTTGTGTGTCTTGACTGCATGCTTGGTGTTAAGATTTTTGTTGTGGGCGGCGGTTAGTTTTGACGTGGGCAGAAAAGCCAGGATGTTAGAAACTGCGAATGGAAACACCCGGATTTAGTGTGACCGCCTGCTTTATTTACGCGGTACGCCTGCAAGGCCAGGAAAACGGTTTATGATATGGTGAGAGACTGTGAATATTCAACTCGATTCGAAGCTTCAGTTGCATAGCGTGTATTGGACTACTATGTCTCGATGCATGATTGGTGTTAAGATTTTGTGCGGGCGGCGATTGTTTGTCTGTGGCGCGAAAAGCCAGATGTTAGAAAATTGCGAATGGAAACACCCGGATTTAGTGTAACCGCCTCTTTTATTACGCGGTACGCTGAAAGGCAGGAAAAAAAGTTATGATATGGTTTTGAACTGCTGGAATTTCCATCAATTCGAAGCCTAGCGTGTATTGACTACTATGTCTGATGCATGCTTGGTGTAGGGTTTTTGTCCGTGGCGCGAAAAGCAGGATATTAGAAACTGCGAATGAACACCTGGAATTTAGTGTAACCGCTATTTATAAACGCATTACGTTGCAAAGGCCAGAAAAACGCTGAATGATATGCTGGGATATGCTGGAATATTGTTACATCAGGAAAACTTGTTGATAAGACTTTTATTGGAAATTGATGCCCAAATCAGTTGTTGGTGGTGTTGTGTTTTTTTTAAATCACTCGCATAGGTTTCTCTGAATTCTTCTTCTATCCCTTGTTCTTTTCGTGGTCCTTTTTTATTTTGACTCTAAAATCTCAGTCGATAGAAAGATAAGATAGAAATATTCGATTATGTTATGTAATTATATATTCTATCTTTCTAGATTGATAGAGTGGACACTAGATTAATGTAACAACATTATTGATTTCAGTGGCATGGTTAACCCGTTTACATCTTATTATAATGGAGATTGTCTGTTTTTCTGTGCTGTACGAAACATATTACTACTCGAGTCACAATTTCCTTTGTTATGACATACAATTCAATGATTTTTATTTTTATTTAAATCCAATTATTAATAAAATTGTTTACATTATTAAACACTGTTGACTCATGTCTAATACTATTAACATGCATTGTATTTATTATACAACATAACGTTTACAGTGTGAACGGAAGGCTAATTTGGCATATTGATATAAAAATGTGATTTTAATAAAATATGTTGTTTAGTACTAATTGATTTCTAAATTATTTGGTTTTTAATTTTAAATGAATTAAGCAAACATCTCTTCAATAAACCACGCCGCTTCTAGCCATATATTGATAAAAAAAGGGTTATGTGCTTGTTTATTAAGGGCAAAGGTGTTGGGGCATCATATAGGTACTAGGGGCTTGACGTGACCAAGCAGATTGATGTAAGAGGCCTCTCGATCGACCGTCTAGCCTAAAGTAATTGTGGTTTGAGTTGGCAACATTGCTATTGATAAATACCAAGTTGGTGATAGGGAGTCTCCCTGAATTTGATGCCTCTTCGTATTTTCAACTCTAGTTTAAGGTGGTCCTCTCGCCCTGTCAATTCTACTTTCAATTTTCCATTTGGTTTTATTTGATGAATTTTATTATTTTGTCTGATATTTTTAAACATCTTTAAACACTCGATTATCCAGTTTGTGGACATACGTATTGGCTTTCGTAGTTAAAATCATTATTATTATTTATTACTAGTAAATATATGCACCCTCCGGGTGCAAGTTTTTTTAAAGTTTTAATGTAATTAAAATTATTAAATTAGAAAGGCATTGAAACTAAAATCAAGAATGCAGATTTAAAAAGATTTGAAACAGAGGGGGTATAATCGAAAAATCGAACAACTGAAACTTACTCCCATCACTCTCGTCTTTTCATTGTTATTTTTTCTAATTTAAGTATTTTAGTTAAAAGAGGAATAAAGAATAAAATGATAGTTATTTTTCTTGCTTAATGATTTAATTTAAGATTCATTGAAGAGGTTTGCTTATATTCATTAAAATAAAACCCAAACAGTTATTAAATCCAATAATATTAAGCACATATTATTTAAAATCACATTTTTATTATCAATATGCAAATATAGCCTTCCCGTTCACACTGTAAACTGCTATTTGTTGTATATATAAAATAATTGCATATTGGTTAAGATGTAGACATGGTTAACAGTATAAATAATGTGAAACAATTTTATTAATAATTGAGGTTAAAATAAAAATAAAATCATGAGGGAATTGTGATGTTCAATAACTAAAGGAAATTGCCAACTTGAGTAGTAATATAGTTCGGTTACAGACAGAAAAAACACAATCTATATTATATAAGTTTATTTATTATTATTATTATTTAGTTTTTTGCACCTGCCCTGTAGCTGGTGGTTCACTTGGAAAGCGGATGAGTAACAGCAAGTCTCCTCAGGTCTCCAGGACTCTTTCTGAGTATCTAGCTGATCCAAACATTGCTGTAGTTTTGGATGTCTCGATTTCTTCCTCTTGATTTCCAGTTCACCCAAATTCTTTTCCAGAGCTTGGGATTGTTCCTAGGGCGCACCAATTACGTATATTATTATCATCATCATCATACATTATCATCATCATCATCATCATTATTATTTATTATATATTATCATTATTATTATTATTATTATATTCATTATTATAATTTATTATTATTATTATTATTATTAAACTTACCTCTGGCCCCATTTTAATCGAAAATTACGGACATTACAAAGAAAATATTTAGAACTTTATTTTCCTTAAACTTTATAAAAACAAAGGAATGTACAGACCGTAGTAAAACAAGTTTATTTTCTTTGTTTTACAATTTGACTTTGTGTTGTTGAAGGCAACCATATTTTGCTCCCCCCGCTGAATCAGTTATCTACAATATTAGAATAATCTCTACCTTAACAAAACCTTCATTTGAGTTATCGTATTCTATACATATATAATGGACAGTTGTTTGTATATTTTATGTTTCCGGATGAAACTTCGAAAATAAAACAATAACAACAAAGTAAATTATATATACACATTAAATATCACCAGGGCTGCTTTTGAGCGAAATAATAAAGATATTGATTTATATTCGAGATAATTAAAATATAAAGTTAAATAACAGCATGGATTTTTTTAATAAAAATTTTTAGATAGTAAACAATTAAACAGTTTTTTTTTCTTTTTTTCAAAGTAGTGGATCAATGCAAGGTCTATTTTTTTCACATTTTAAATGGGTCGCATCCAGCGGCGGATTCCAACTCACAATTCAGTAATTATGGGATTATGCGGACTAACTGTTAAAAGAAATCCATCTACCAGGCGGACGCTGGGTACCACTGCTAGTACATATATAAAGGGCAGTTTTGTGTATGTATGTTCGGAGGGAACTTATGAAAATAAAACAATTAATGCCAAAAATAGAATGTATATATACATTCACTTATCACCAGATCTTGTTTTTGAGCAAAAAATAATTGAAGGTTTGATTTATATTAGTGAAGATAATCAAAATATGAAATTTAAATGATAAACAGCATGAATTTTTTTTTTTTTTTTTGCATTTAATATTTCAAATAGTAGACATTGAATTTTCATTTCAGAGTTTGATTTTTCTTTTCAGAGTGGCGGATTCAAACGTAAGATCTTTTTTTACATAAGCATTTAATGGGCATTACTACCAGATCCAATTATTGTGATCAGTAATGATGGATCTGCAAGACTAACTTTTGCCACCCCCTACTTGTACCCAGGCGATGCTGGTTAGCCGCTTCTAGTATTTTAATAAAGCTTCAAGTCGAGCTATTATATCCTTCGTCTTTTTTATTACAATATACGAACACACACACACACACACACCCACAACACACACACACACACACAAACCTAAACAACAACATAACGCTTCTTATGTGTATATGACAGTTTCTACAAAGTTCTCCGTAATCCAAGCAGATTAATTCGCTCAAGTCACATAAAATCTCGGTTATTTCCTATTAAGTTAACATGATTCAAAGGGGAACAACTCTTGATGATAAATTATTATCTATTTTCCATTTACCCTAACCATAACCATAACCCCTAACCATAACCCTAACCTAAATTTTCTTAACCCTAACCCTAACCATAACCCTAACCCCGTCTTCTTTTTTCATAGTAGATCAATAAATGAATAATTTATCAGTCAAGAATGGTTCCCTTTAGATTCATGTTGAGACTATTAGGAATTAACCAAACATCTCTTTTATTTTTTGTGGTTTTTGATAATTTTCATAATTTAAATCAATCAATGATGCCTTTATAAAAACTTTGTCTGCTCAAGGATTCAAATTTCACCACGAAATAATTGTTTGCATTTGCTAACTTAAACATAACCATTTGAATACTGGTCGGTAAATTCATTAGAGAGTTGACAAAATAATATTTACACAGCCGATTATTCTCAGTTGTACTACGCATGCGCACGATATTTACATGCGCGCGGAAACTTACGCCGTCACAACGAACGACATGAACCAAAGTAAAAGCTCATCTATTTCTTTCATTTCTTTTTTTTTTCTTTTTTTGTTTTCTTTTTTTATTTTCGCTTTCTTTTACATTTTATCTTTTATTTTTGATACACGATATTCTTGATTAATAAAAAAAAATGTTAAAATTTGCTTTTTTATTCATTTTCTCCGCAGTCGATTTTATGCCGGGTCTTTTCGGGGACGGGGTGAAATTGTGTCCTAATAGTTATCTTTATTTTTCTACCCCCCACCCCACCCACGTCCTATACACTGACTTTTCGCGGGAAGGGGGGCTTTTTACTCCCCTTTTTTTCTTTTTTAGAAAGTGATGCTGCAAGATTAAAATAAATGAATTTGTTTGGCGAATAGTGGCAAAAAGCCCGACAAACGTCTAGCCCATTAAACCCTTATCTGTGCGCCCTGGGTATAACGGAAATACATCCAAAGGTAAGTTCCAGTTAGGAAGCTCTGTGCAGTCACCTCATCATTACCTGACTCCCAGGAGGCGGAAAAGCGGGTTGTATCATCATTCGTCGTAAGTAATGGAATTCAGCAATCTGAGTTCAAATCCTGACGAAGCTGTTGTGTTTTCACTTGAAAAGGCATGAAGCAATCTCTTCTCCCCTCAGCTATGGGTAATAAGGACAGGCTGGATCTTTTACCCTTAGTAGGTAACCAGTCCTCAAAAAAAACCCTTTCGTAGTGGAGGAGTTGGCTGATACATACTCTCAGGACCCGGGTGTTTAGTACCTGTACGGTCCCATAATAGTGTCGGAAAATAAAATAATATATATAATTACCACCTGCAATCTTCCGAGGGAAAAAGCAGGAATAAGGATTTGTGGTCAGCTGAATTTCCAGCTTCCACAACGAAAAGAGTCCGGTTATGTTTGGGCCTGTGTAGGGGGAGGAGCGTGGCGAGTGACCATGGAAATTGAATTCGATTCCCTTCGTTTGCTGAAATGCTGGTGAAATTCCGCACGAGCAGTCCAGAGTAACCCGGATTTAAAGTTCTCGTCGTGAGGATTGACGCGCTGCTGTGAATGTCGAACAGGGCAATTGAGAGCCCGGATGAAACAGCAGCAATTGGGTATTTTAATTGACCTGCCATCCCAGATCAGATGTAGAAAAGACGTCAGTAGCATTTTGTTGTTGAGACTAGCGTGATACTGTTGGGAGAGTGTTTAGACTGAAGACTGTTCCAATTGCGAAGAACATTGCGTAGGACTTGACTGTGACCCCCAGAGATTACTTACGTTCCTGATTAGAGGATAGTATGATATATACTTGTGATTTTGCGTCAACTTTCCTTTTATTTGGTCGAATTGGTTAAATAAATTACCTTGTCCACTACATCACGAGAAGGAGGTATATTTGTTATTTTTTTACTAACTTACAATACCTAAGGTGACGATTCTTTTTACCTTTGCTTGCAAGGTCACAAGGTTTTGTTGCAACTTTTTTACCTTTTGTTAAGCTTGACAGGAAGTCTATTTCCCCACTCCCATAGCGGCAGATTCTCCACTCACTCCCCTCAAAATAGTGGATTGGCATTTTTGCCAAAACCAAGATCACTTTTGAAAATAATTCAAAAATATTGTTAGCCTAGAATGACAGTATATTAAATGTTAAGGTGGTGGCAACAGTCTAAACAGGACCATCCTGAGAGAATTGGACTCTCTTGCATGCACGAATATTGTCAAATCGCAACCTGAAATGAGCTGGCCACTTATACCACAAAGATTTGGGATGATCGACTGCCAAATGTACTCTCAACCGAGAGAGGGATCACGTGGAATCGGTAGACTTAGGTACGAAACAACAATCAGAGAAAACTTGAGAACTTAACATCCCCATAGGGCAGTTGCAAAGAACGAACAGAACCGGAATAAATTGGAAAAAAAGAATTGCGTGGTGTCATCATGGAAATGGACCAGTAAAAAATGACACTGGAACTGCGTCGGTGAACAGGACCCCTCCCCCCTAAGGTTTGCAATCCAAGGAGCTGCTTATATCTTCTAAACTATTGATACATATATACTGATATACCAAAAAATGGAGTTCTTTTAAGTTCTAAAGGCATGCTTAATTACTTAACAACGTCTGTTGGCTCAAAATCTATTTCGCGCCGCGGAAATGAGTCCACCACCCAGGATACGTCTATTCTGGGTCACGTTTCGGCTGTAACTGACTAACTCAAAATCACGTAGGTGCGAGATTTTGGTTTTACTAATATTCTTGTATCTTGTATTGAATAAAACTGTTACAAATTATCAGGGTGTTGCCAATAATCTTATGATACTAACTATGCAACACATACTCTTCGACAGTACAAAAATGATCTTGCATGTCTAACTCTTCAATAACATATTAAGTTGCGTGAATTAATGCCATACGTCTATTGGACAACTTGAGGAAAAAACAATTGCATCCCGCTTCTAACAGCAGCAGATTCAAATACGCACAATTTGATTGAAGATAGTTTAACGGTAGTTCATCAATCATCCCAGTGGACGTATATCCATGAGTACCTCACCACCGTCCCGATCATTTCTTGCCCCTGAAAGCGGTCAACATAGGTCTTTGCTGAACGCCATATGCTGCGTTTCCTTGCTTCTCTAATGAACCTTTTTAACGATACAAAATATAAGAAATAAAAATCAGCATCAGTGTCTACTCCTTTGTCATGTGTAGGCTTCGTTTTTTGCGAAATAAAAATTTCAGTTCTGGTTAAAGCATTTATAGCGAACCTGTCAATTTTTCATAGTCTTCTTTTTTCTCATGGAAAATTTTCTCTTAATGAAAGAGAAATACTAAAAAGATACTGAGTTTAGAAAGGACTTTGGTTGAATATGGACCCTGATTAGAATTTTCCAAAATACATAGCAAATACAAGTAAATAAGCAAACAAGATATTTTGGATTAAACGAGAGATCATTATGAATACCAGAATAAAGAAAATTGCTGAAAATGTATTCGTTGCATTTTGGTAAGGTCACATTTGGAATTTCGCTAAGTTCAAAGGAGAGCTACTAAAGTAATTAATAATTTTAAAAAACCTTTCGTGTGAGAAAGACTTTAGGAACATTGACCTTTACCAAGTTTGGTTACAACGCACAAGAGGTGATATTGATTGAAGTCTACAAAATATACCCGTGGATTTTATTCAACGAACTTTGATCTACTAACATTGCCTCAAAATATCAATTACATTGGTCATAAAATTTAAAACTCTTTAAGAAAATGTTGTAAAGCAAATGTAAGACAAATTATTTAGTAACAGAGTGGCTGAATACATGGAATAAACTTACAATCATCATTAGTGAATGCCCCATCTCTTAAAAACTCCTTAAGCCAATTTAGATAATCCAGTAGGAAAGATTATACATATTTTTCTGTGGAATTAAAATGATGTTCTATTAAGAACAGCTGACCCCCCCCCCCCCCCCCCCCCCCCCCCCCCCTGTTCTTAGACCTAATATACTAGCTGAAAAAAAATTATTATTAAGATACTAGCAATATATGCACCCTCCGGGTGCAAAAGTATTTAAGTTAATAAGATGAAATATCATTTTTAAATTAGAAAGGCTAATTTGAAACTGAATAGAATGCAGATAAAAAGATTTGGAACAGAGGGTATGATTGAAAATAGAAACACCTTTGAACTAATCTTTCCATTCATTTTCCATTACTCCCGTCTTCATTTGGTAATTTCCTAATAACTATTTTAGTTAAAATATGGAAGTTAAATAATAATATTACAGTTATCTTCTTGTTTAATGGATTTCATTTAAGATTTATNCATTACCATGTATGGATGTAAATAGGAAAATGTACTTTAATAAGAACCAATATGACTATCCACTAAGAATGACATTATATTTTTCAAAACTTTATCGCATTACATGACCCACTGAGGTTGAATAGCCGAAAAACAAACCAAACCAAACCAAATCTTTCTATTATCGAAATGTGTAATGATAATATCATTGGGAAAATGAACGCAAAATCAACCGAGAATTAGATTATTGTCTGTAGCGAGAGAGAGAGAGAGAGAAGAAGAGAGAGAGAGAGAGAGAGAGGGGGGTACTGGCCATGCGCCTCCTGTACGCAAATATGGTTCTATCGAATACGCACAAATCTTTTAAACAAATCTGTTTTAACCCAGAGATCCAACCCTAATCGATACTATAACTCGGGTCAAAAGTGGACCTGGAAGTAATGACAATGAAGTGCTGTAATACACCACTCCCTAGAGCTCCGTTATTGCAGCCTCACCATCGGCGTGCAGTTTAGTGCCATACACCGGACACCCGAGATGAATCATAATGTGCGGGAGACCTAAACGCAGTTGATAAAAAAACACAGTCCCAAGCTAAGTTAAATTTTACATTTAGAAAATGTAGTGATATTCAGACCGTAAGGGCTCTTTAGCCTTGGTCGTCAACCCATTAAAGTCAAGGAAAAGTCCGACATAAACCTCTGTGCCTTTCAATGAAAGTCTAGGGGAGTAAACCCCGAAAACAAATCAGGAGCCGGAGCCCCCTAAAAGTGGGTGATGCTGAAATCCAGTGCTATCCCAACCACCTGCGACACTACCGTTGCCAAACTGCTTTGGTTGCTTACCTTTTCCTTTGGATCACAGCGGCAGAGTAGAGAGAGGACTTGCTGCATGGGCAACAGCTTATCCTCCATGCGAAACCTGCTCATGCCATTAGGCTATTTGTAGTTCAAAGGAAAAAAAATCTTACGCTGCTCCATCGTCTCGTAGACGGAATGTTGCCAAATAATAAGACCCTAGTATTTTATATATAAAACTAACTGGCACTGTGGATATACCACAGTATGATAATTTAATGATGACAACGTTTAATCAAGAGCTATTGTTAATAATTCAATATGTAATATTATACCCCCCCCCAAAAAAAGACAAATCCAAGATCAGCAAGAGCAAAGATAAGTAAATTAACCTGACTGAATTCAAACACATTATCAAAAAAATTCTTAAATAAATAAGAAATTCTAGACGGGATCTTTTTACTCAAGAGCTATTGCCAATAATTCAATATGTAATTTTGATACCCCCATCCCCCAAAAAGACAACCCCCAAAAGCAACCAGATCAGAAACAAAATAAATTAACCTGACTGAATTCAAAAACAATTATCAAAACAATTCTTAAATAAATAAATAAGAAATTCTAGACGGATCTTTTTATTCAAGAGCTATTGTAGATAATTCAATATGTAATTGTGATACCCCCCCCAAAAAAAAAAAAATTCCATAAAAAACAACTCCAAAAAGCAACAAATCAGAAACAAATAAATTAACCTGACTGAATTCAAAAACAATTATCAAAACAATTCTTAAATAAATAAATAAGAAATTCTAGACGGGATCATGTGGATATTTTCTTTTACTTATTTTTTCTTTTCTTTCTTTTCTCTTTTTTTTTTTTTTTTTTTTGAATTGGAATTTGATTTATTTATTTTTTATACGTTTTATACTTTTCAAAAATCATTTTGTCCATTAAACTGTCCGTCTTCTTATTTGGTGTCGAGTCAGTCTAAGATTTAATTAGAATGTCGCCTGTTCTGCCTTTTTTTTCTAGTCTTACGGAGAACTTACCAATAATACCAAAGATCTCCTGAATCTTTCATCTTTAGACTTTGTTATAGATGTATGCGTATGTCAATGCCTCTACGCTCGCGAACACGCACACACACATGCAGACGCACATACAGACACAGACGCACCAACATATACACACATGCACGTACACACACTCACACACACACACACAACACGCACACACATAAAACACAGAAACAGACGCACTCTCACACTCACAGACACACACTCACGCACACATACACACATGCACGTACACACACTCACACACATTCACTCACATACGCACACACATAAACACAGAAACAGACTCACTCTCACACTCACAGACACACACTCACGCACATACACACACACACATACACACACACACTAATCATAATTTCGTCTTGCATAGGGCCCCCACAATAGAGGGCTAAGTGGAGCTAAACTCATTAACGATGGCCCGCTCACTCACACACACGCACGCACACACATAAACACAGACACAGACGCACTCTCACACTCACAGACACACACTCACGCACACATACACACATGCACGCACACACTCATGCACACACACACACACACACACTAATCATAGTTTCGTCTTGCATAGGGGCCCCCACAATAGAGGGCTAAGTGAGGCCTAAACTCATTAACGATGGCCCGTGGGACTAATCTGCAAGCGATCAGTCTATGACAGCCGTCTTACATATGGCCTAATTTCTTTGTAAGCATTTGTTTATGATTATTCAAGGTTAAAGAAGAAAAAATTGAAAAAAAAAATTGAAAAAAAGGAAAAAAAAAGAATGAAAATCAAAAGAAGAAAAAAAATAGGGAAAATTAATAATGTTTTTGCGTTTCTTTTAATTCCGTTCATGTGACCAATCCATTTTGGAAAACATGGTCACGTGATACGCACCTAACCAACACGTGGCACCAACAATATTCTAAAAAAAAAAAAAACAACAAACAAACAAACAAGCAAAAAAACAAACATATCAATAACGACACCATGTTTTATTTGTTTATTGTTTTTTAGGCATAGTTGTAACAATGTTTCGGGTTCGATCCCTTGTACAAATCAGTATTTTAGATATTGTTTTTTCAAGGCCGACACAGATTCTACACTTGAAAAGTAAATGCAATTCAACTTTCCAATCATCATTTGTGCTGTACTGATCAAAGTGTAGTTAAAAGCCAATATTAAAAACTACAAATTTCAAAGCAGATTTGGCGCAGCACGATCTTTAAGTTCACTTTTACTTTGTGCCTGATTAGACAAACTTCAAGAAATACACCCTAAAAGTACCCCTGACCACATCGTCAGTGATATCCCAGCAGGAAATAAATTATATGGTGGGATTTGAAGCGTTTTACTCTGAGAATCGCAAGCGGAACCTCGAATCAAATGTGACTCAAGGCTAACCCTCTCCCATCAAAAAGGAAGAATCCAAACTGAATACTTTACAAGTAGATATCAGGCGAGATTAAGGGTTGTTCCTTTCTGTTGTTACCAGGGAATGATTGTGTAATCCCAAGATAATTAGGCATTTTGGGTTTTGCAATATCATACTCCTTCGCCTAGGGGACCCAGTAAGTATTGATCAGCCATCAGCTTGTGGTGAGGGTGTTACATAATCTATGCGGTTGCATAAGAGTATTGTCAATCCCCTGTATTTCTGAGGGGGGACCCTTTTCATATCATGCCGGGTCCTTCTATGGAAATTACAGAAGCCGCCAAAATACGTGAAGTCACGTGGGACCTGTTCGGTCCCCAGTTTGCAGTTGGACGTCAGGCAGTGAAGATGTACTGCCGAACTGTGACTCACTCTGCATACGCGCGCTATGTTAGTTAGCAGATGTCTGGTGGGGATTTAACAATAAATAAGATCAAAAGTAAATAGAAGTCTTGTGTTATTACCTAAAAACTAACAATGATACAGGGCTTCTGATAAGGAGAATCCTAACAGAAAACCATACCCGAAGTCCCCAAGAAGTCCAGACCTTAGAAGATTCCAGACCAAGTCAAGATGATAGAAGAAATACCAAAACGATCAGAAGCATACCAAGACGGCCAGCAGAAGAATAGATGTCCAAGTAAGTGAAGAAGGCGCTATGTAACAAGGGAACGAGAGCAGCAAATAAATCATATGGCGGGCTTTAATGCGCTTTATTCTGAGAATCGTAAGTAGAACGCCCAATTAAATGCGACTCCTGGCTATCCCTCTCCCATAAGAAAGGAGGAATGCAAACACATGGTTCCCTGTCCTCTACAGAAATTGAAAGCTCGGGTTGAATTATGTATTTGTCTTTATCGCTTATAAAGACTTTCGGTGACAAGACTTTCGGACCTCCTTGTAGATTAATGTATAGACTGGTCCGAAAATCTTGTCACCCCTCATACACCTTCACCTAGTTGACCCAGTTAGTGTTGATCAGCCACTTGCTTGTAGTCAGGGAACGAGATCTCCGCAGGAAATAAATTATATGGTGGGCTTTGAAAAGTTTTATTCTGAGAATCGCAAGCGGAACCTCCAATCGAATGTGACTCCAGGCTACCCCATAAAAAAGGAGGAATCCGAACTGCATACTTTACAAGTATATCAGGCGAGATTAGGGATTATTCCTTTCTGTTGGTACCAGGTGATGATTGTGTAACGTTAGAAATTAACATTAATACTCTTGGGAAAGGTATGAATTCAATTATTCTTCTCCAGCCAAGGGTAAATAGCATGACAGACTAGGTTAACTTGTGTATAGCAACCGATCAAGGAGAAGGAAAGTTCTGAACTCAACTCAATTGTAAGTAAGTAAAGTCGTCGGGGTGGCCTAAAGTCGGTATCAGCCAATCAGCGAGGGTGTCTATCCCCTTTTCACTAGCGCTAGACCAAGGAGATTATTTTTGCGTCTGAGGTGGAGCGCCGCACCTACTACCAACTCCTTACCTTACCGCACAAATCCCTGTGCTACTCATACGCTAAGTTGGCGAGGTCTGGTATCGAACTAGGAACCTTGTGGTTTCTAGCCGAACGCTCTTCCGACTGAGCTAACACGGCCCTTTGTACTCTGTTTAAAATGACCTTATAGCGTATTCTGTTCACTGTTGTGGGTTTGGGTAAATATCTAATTAGCTAACGAAATTCACTTCTGCTTCTACCAAAGTCACCGTGTGAAGATCGTCGTGCTTTGGCCCCTCGCCACTGTTCTTTTATACTCGGTCTGGTCGAGACGTCACAACTCTCGTCTCGCCAGCTACGAGACTTGCCACTATAAATCGCCGCCTCAAGGACACTCACGATTTTACCTCCACAACTAGTCGGACTCGTCACATTTTTTTTTCTTCCGCCCACACGTGCAACATGCCACCCGCTGTCTCTTCGATCGACGGGCCGTTGTTGGCTCATCACAGGTTCGTGAGTTTTGCCCTTCGATCTCGCTACAAAATACAATCCAGTATAACTTATATGTATTATTACGTACCACCAATTTTTCCCTGGGAAATTTACCCCCATTCCTTATATTTAACACAATGAAACTTGCATAAACTTAATATTATCTTGAAAATCTGTTGTCCATTCGGAAGAAGAAACATGAAACAAACTCCTGATGATTTTTTTAAAAAATTTTGCTAACGAAATAATGAAAATTATGAACAAAAAAAACACAATGTTTACATTTTCATACCGTAAAATCAATTAAAATTAACGTAGCCAAAAACAAGTTATGACTACCGGCTTTTTAAAAAAAATCTATGAAAATCAATTAGTGGTCAGATTTTCACAAAATTTCCATAATCACTTAGCTTTTAATTAAAATATGTCTGAAATCGTTTTTTCCTAAAATATATTAGGGAAATATTTTTTACGAGGTCTCGCCCCTATTTTTTTATGAAATATGAAAAAAATGAACCGAGAAAAAACTATTTTCACTTTTTTTCTATAAAGATGAGACTGAATAATTATATCAGAAGATTTCTATAAGTTTCAATGCCAGAGTTTTTTAGTAAAAGAACCATGAATACAGAATTCTGCTGAAAAATATCAATAAAGAAATTGCCCCTGTTGTAAAAAATGGACTGTTTTACTTATTTTTCACGATAACGGTGAGTAATGTTTCTTCAATCGGATAATTTGATCTTTGTATTAACTGTTTTTCTTTGTAACAACACTTTATGTTCGTTATTTCTTTTTTTTGCGAGATTGAAAAAAAAAGTTAAAAAATATTTACATTTCTTCCTTCAATATGGCCTAACCTAATCACGTGATCTATTTTGGTAGTACCAAATTATTATAGAAGAGATGAGAACTACTAAATAACTTTCATTCCTCTTAGTGATTCCCTGAAGGGATTTACTCAGCGTACCTTACTCAACTACCAAAGAGATTATGGAAACATCCAATAACCCTTTGAATTATTTGAATTTTTCACACTACTGTCCTCATTTTTATTGTTATATACACACCGTTTCAGCCAATGTGCCCTCCAGCCTTCTTCAGGTGTTTCTCATCGAACTCGGAACCTTCTATTCGAATTTGAGAACCTTCTTGTCGAACTGGTAATCGGAAAGCGTTCGCGGAATTTCGAGTCGAACCCTTTATTCAATCCACGGGGATGTTTTCATTCTGTTAACCATGACCGGGTAGAGGTGTTAAGCTATGTTAAGTATTCTATGTCATTGTCGCCCTTGGCCAGAATTGAACCTACAACCTGTTACTTAGAACTGTATTATCTCATCCCTTATTCTGTTAACCATGACCGGGTACAGGTGTTAAGCTATGTTAAGTGTTCTATGTTATTATCACCCTTGGCCAGATTTGAACCTACAACCTGTTACTTAGAATTGTATTATAACTCCTTTATATCCGTTGAACCATGTGTCCAATTCAGACAAATAGTCTTCAACAACCCATTACTCTCTTAATCCCAGCAAGTTATTTTTCCTGTCCCATTTTACAGTTCAATTTCTACACACTCTTCAAAAATCTTAATGATCAATTGTGCGTATTTATTCGCCCCCGGACAAGGACAAATTCGATAGAATGTCTCATTTAATGTGAGACCTTACACGCGTAAGTGTAAATAGTGGTAAACAAAAGACCCAAATCCCTTGCGGCCATTGCAATGAAGGAAATCAGGGTGACAAAACAAGCCACTTCCTGACTAAAATCATTAGATTTCTCCCTCCCCTTTCTCTCTCTTTAAAGCAAATTTATTCTCTACATTAAAAATCAACTAAGAAAATACAAACAATGTAAGAAAATCAGATTGTTGAAACAAGGATATTGACCTGAAAAAAAAAAAGATTTCTTTTTGGCAAATTCATTAATTTCCATGGACGTGTCCTTGTTCGCAACTTAATGGTACCTGTCAATATTGACAAGTTAGTTAGTTAGTTGGATTTTACGGCATGCCAACCTTTTGGGTTATTTTATGACAAAGAGACGTTGTGTTTTACTCATTCTTGAGGATATTCGATTTAAAAAAAATCAATTTTTTAAACACACCTTTTAAGAATTTTCTTCTATTTTAAGGGGACCCTAACAGGGACTATCACTCCGGGTCAGAATGGACCTGAACGCACTGGTGATCAAGGGGTATTCCACATTCCCAGAACTCAAGAATGTAAATCCTGATTATCTGGTGTTGATTATCTGCCAATTTATATTTCTCATGAGTGCCATCAATGGACCATTCCGTTTTTATGTTAAGAAAGAAAGGAAGAAAAAGGAAATGCTTCTCAGAAAAAATATAATAAGAAAGAAGGAAGAAAGAAGGGGGGAAAGATCGAGAGAGGTGTGAGCGCGCAGAAGCCATAACGCTAATCTGTTTTTAATCAAACAATAAAAAAGATGAAAAGAAGGAAAGAAAGAAAAAGAGTGAGATTGAGTTAAATCAAGATTATTATACTCTTTCCATATTGAACTATTTAGCAATAGCTCTTAAGTAAATACATCAAATGTTGTAATGATTAAATTATCATACTATTTTATATCCACAGGTCCTGCTGTTTTTAAAATAAAAACTGATGGGTTTAATGCACACCCCCCCCCCCAAAAAAAAGGTGGTAATATTTTGTTTTGAATCAAATTTGTAAATTAATCTTTAAACAAAAATCGACTTGAATAATTTTGATATTTTGAACTGTTGTTCTCGTCTTTATTGTGGTATGTATAAATACAATGTTCAGGTCGCTGTATCTCGGGTCTTGTTTAAATGCTTCTTATTTACCTTAGACTAAAGTCATCATCAGACGATAACCTTGAGTCCAAGCGTGGTTTCGGAGCTTTAATATCGTTACCACTAGTTCAAGACGCTCCTGTCAGCTTAGTGGTAACGAAAAAATAAATGTAAAGTTGTCGGGGTGGCTTTTTGTCGGTATCAACTGAACAACGAGTCTATCCCCTTTTAGCGCTAGACCGAGGAGATTGTTTTTGTTGAAGTGGAACGCCACACGTACCGTCAGATTCCTACTTTACTGCACATATCAGATTACCCAACCTGTGCTACTCATGCACTGAGTTGGCAGGAACCGTGGTCGAATCAGAAACCTTGGGATTGCTAAGCCACAGCTCTAACGACTGACCCTAAAAAGTACCTCATCTAAATTCGACTGATACACGAGCAGAAATGCAGATAAGTACGCGCCCAGCGTCACTGACGCATGAAAATCTAAAGGGACGCAGAAAAATCGTATTCTTGCGTCCCAGTGTTTTTTTTCTTCCCCCACCATTTCCAGCTAACTGTAGATACATTTCAATATTTTCTATAAATTATCGAATTACAGTGTATGGGATACGAGGTAGGGTTCAGACGGCTTTCGTTGTTCATAAATAAGTAAAAAAGTAAGTAAAGTCGTCGGGGTGGCCTAGAGTCGGTATCAGCCAGTCAGCGAGGGAGTCTATCCACTTTTCAGTAGCGCTAGACTAAGGAGATTGTTTTTGCATCTGAGGTGGAACGCCACACCTACTATCAGCTCCTTACTTTACCGCACAGATCCCTGTGCTACTCATAAATAAAAAACATATAATTTATTAAGAAACTTTAGTTGGGAGCCATCAACTTTCCCGGGGACTCATTCATATCAAATCCATGCGTCACAGGACGCACTACATTAAAAAGCTATCAATATCACTGCACAAGTATATATGTAATCTCACTTTTTCTGCTTAAAATAACTGCATTTGAGATCAAAGATGAGGCGCTTGATGAAGAGTCAATTATTAAGAAACTTTAGTTGGGACCCATCAACTTTACCGGGGACTCATTCATATCAAATCCATGCGTCACAGGACTCTCTACATTAAAAAGCTATCAACATCACTGCACAAGTATATATGTAATCTCACTTTTTCTGCTTAAAATAACTGCATTTGAGATCAAAGATGAGGCGCTTGATGAAGAGTCAATTATTAAGAAACTTTAGTTGGGACCCATCAACTTTCCCGGAGACTCATTCAAATCAAATCCATGCGTCACAGGACGCACTATATTAAAAAGCTATCAACATCACTGCACAAGTATATATTTAATCTCACTTTTTCTGCTTAAAATAACTGCATTTGAGATCAAAGATGAGGCGCTTGATGAAGAGTCAATTATTAAGAAACTTTAGTTGGGACCCATCAACTTTCCAGGAGACTCATTCAAATCAAATCCATGCGTCACAGGACGCACTATATTAAAAAGCTATCAACATCACTGCACAAGTATATATTTAATCTCACTTTTTCTGCTTAAAATAACTGCATTTGAGATCAAATATGAGGCGCTTGATGAAGAGTGAATTATATTTGAAGAGACATTAAATTTTACTCTATTTTCTTAAATACTTTAATCTATTTTCCCACACCGGCACACAATTGGTCATGGTCAACTAAGTTTCTTGGGTTTCATGTACCTGGGCGTCGACAACTCATTGGGTGGTTGACAGATACCTTTGACCCGTGAAACAAGAAAACACTGTTCAAGTCTTTTTTCTGTAATTCTGTCTCGTAACGACGCCTATTTCCCGCGCAATCACGGCCCACGTAAAGAAAGAAAGAAAAAAACCACAGATAAAATATTTCAACGGTCCACTGAGAAAGTGTCAATAGATTAAAGTAGAAGAAAAAAAAAGTTGCTTGGTACTAATAAATCTACAGTCGTTCAAGATGTCATGAAGAGTGGGTAAGTTTGAAACTGGTGAGACTATGAAAAGAAGTTTTTGATTTGTACGGTTTGTTCTTACTCGGGCCATTCTTCGCATTATGATGATTGCGTAACTGACACGATAATAGGTTATTTAATGAAATTTAGGTTGAGACGAATAAACTGCTATGTCACCTGAATTGTTGTGTTTGCTGATTTATTGAAAATGTTGTTCTGAGAATCTGTTAAGAAATATTTATTTCCCGCCAGAAGAAAAGAAAACAATGTTTTTAATGTTTTTATCGTGTCCCTTTTAAGGCATAAAAAGTTTGTCATAAAAGTATTGAGATTAAAGCTGTATTTACCAAGATAGGAATGAACAATAAATGACCCATTAATTTTTTCGAAATACAGGGTGTGTCAAAAAAGTACCACATTTAAAGCTGTATTTACCAAGATAGGAATGAACAATAAATGGAACATTCATTTTTTCGAAATACAAGGTGTGTCAAAAAAGTACCAAATTTAAAGCTGTATTTACCAAGATAGGAATGAACAATAAATGGAACATTCATTTTTTCGAAATACAAGGTGTGTCAAAAAAGTACCAAATTTAAAGCTGTATTTACCAAGATAGGAATGAACAATAAATGGAACATTCATTTTTTCGAAATACAAGGTGTGTCAAAAAAGTACCAAATTTAAAGCTGTATTTACCAAGATAGGAATGAACAATAAATGGAACATTATTTTTTTTCAGAATACAAGGAGTGTCAAAAAGTACAGATCTTAAAGCTGTATTTACCAAGACAGTAAGGAAGAATGAATGGAACGTTAATTTTTCAGAATGCAACGTGTGTCAAAAAGTACAGATTTTAAAGCTGTATTTACCAAGATAGTAATGAAGAATGAATAGAACATTAATTTTTTCAGAATACAAGGTGTGTCAAAAAATACAGATTTTAAAGCTGTATTTACCAAGATAGTAATGAAGAATAAATGGAACGTTAATTTTTTTTCAGAATGCAAAGTGTGTCAAAAAGTATCGAAAATCTCGATACTTTTTTGACACACCTTGTAAGAGGACTTCACTCTTATAAATCATTTATAGGATGATTGTAAAGTAAATCTCTATTTTAAAAATCTTATAATTTATTTCTGCATAATTATTTTTACAAAAAAATGAATATGAGAAAAATATATATAACATAGAGTTTTATTTCAAATTCTACTGGAATATTGTAAAGTAAATCCCTGTTTTTTAAATCTTAGTATTATTTGTATTATTCGGACTATTGTCTTCATCTACATTGTTATCTGTACAACGTTTCGGCCGATGTTCCCTCCGGCCTTCTTCAGGTATTTCTTGTCATGCTCGGGAACCTTCTCGGACTCGGGAACCTTCTTGTCGTAATCGAGAACCTTCTTGTGGTAATCGGGAGCCATCACGAAACTTTGAACCCAACCCTCTATTCAGTCCACGGGGGTATACTGTTCTCATTCCACTAACCATAGCTGGGGTACAGGTGTTAAGCTGTGTTAATTATTATTCTATGTTACTGCTGCCCCTGACCAGGACTGAATCTACAATCTGGAGATAACTGTCACTTATAACTGTCTTAACCTAACTCCTTTATCCACTAGGCTATGTGTCCAATTGGAAACGTTGTACAGATAACAATGAAAATGAGGACAATAGTCCGAAAAATACAAATAATACTAATTATCAACCATCATCTCAAAAATTCAGAGAAATAGTTTAAAAATCTTATCGTAAAGTAAATCCCTATTTTAAAAATCTCATAATTTATATCTGCATTATCATTTTTGAAAAAATTAATATGAGAAGAATACATATAACATGGAGTTTTATTTCAAATTCTACATGGTGACTGTAAAGTAAATCCCTATTTTGAAAATCTTATAATCTATTTCTGACTCATTATTTTTAAAAGAATAAAATAAAATAAAATAAATATGGTAAAAACACACAAAACATGAAGTTTTATTCAAAATTCTGTATGAGCACCAGCATTCGTCTCCAGCCTCACAAGCCACTCAGGAATTGCATCATTAATTGATCTTTCCATGAAATCTTGTGGAATGGCAAAAATAAATTTTCGTATTCGTCCTTCAAGTTCTTCCAAAGTCGTTGGTTTCTTAGAAAAGACTTTCTCCTTCAACTAACCCCAAAGAAGAAAAAAAGTCACAGGGTGTTAAATCAGGGCTTCTGCTCGGTCACTCAAATGGGCCACGTCTACCCATCCATCTCACAAGAAAATGGTGATTCAGTCATTCACGAACAACAATAGCAAAACGTTGAGGAGCACCACCACCAACAACACATATTTAATTGCCATATATTAAGGAACATACACTAAAGAATTGAGAAAAATGGAACACTATATAAAAAATAATTTAAAATGGGGTAGGTCATTACTTTCGTTACATTTTCATAAGGTCTAAATAAAAGATGAATCAAAATCCACATGTATTTGTTCTAACAGTGTACAAAAAGTGGACCAGGTATCCAATAGGCACCCCAGCTGGGAGCTGTTTTGAAAAGAACACCTTTTGTTTTTCACCGTAAACTTCCGGTTGTAGTACGAGAGACGCATGGAAAATAAACTTTATAAATTGTGTGATATCATTTTCGAACAGCAATCTTTTATTTTATTAGCAATAAACATAAAAAATATTTTATGAATAAAAACTATTTTCATTTAAATAAACATATCTGCATTTCTCTTCTGATTAAATAAAAACCATTTTGATATCAAAAATGTGTCTTTAATATAAAAACGTGTCTTATGTTTAAAGTTTTATAATCTAAAAAATCCTATTGAATTAACAACAACAACATGAAATAACTAATTTTTTGAAATTAAGATCAAAAACTATTTTAATATAAAAACCTGTCTTTTGGTTGAAAATATACATAAACAAACTTTTAAAAAATCTTACAGTGAAATTCTAATGCAAAAAAAGTCTGTTGTTTGCAAACAAACAACCAGGAGTTTACGGTGGAAAGTAAAAGGTGTTCTTTTCAAAACAGCTCCCAGCAGGGGTGCCTATTGGATACCTGGTCCCAAAAATTAACTAAAATAAAAGTGAATAGTTGAAATTTGCAACGTATCATCCTCAAATAAAGCCTTCTGTTATGTTTTGAAATTTTGCAGTTCACAAAAGCAAAAACTGAAGAAAAAAAAGAAGAAGCATTTCCCATTTCTTTTAGGAAATAATAATTCATGTCCAGGAACTTAGGAAACATTTAATTTCATCTATATATCAATACTAGTGTTCTTTAATTGTACGACCATTATCATCTTGCAACAACCTCTGGTTAAAAATGAGACCGTCCAAATAGTCCAAAATGAAATGCAAAAATGTAAATCCTGATTATCCGGTGTCGCTTATCCGCCGAATTGTTATTCTTACTAGTGTCGCCACTTCCGTTTTTATTACATAGAAAGGGAAGAAAAGGGACATGCTACACAGAAAGAATATATATAATAAGAAAGAAAAATAGTAGGAGAAAGATTTAGAGAGGAGGTGATCGCACGGAAACGATAACGCTAATCTGTTTTAATTGAACATAAGGAAAAAAAAAAGGAAAAGAAAGAAAGAAAGAGCCAGATAGAGTTAAATGAAGATTATTATACTTTTTATACATTGAACTATTTTTCAATTGCTCTTAAGTAAATACATCAAATGCTGTAATAATTAAATTATCATACTGTGGTATATCCACAGGTCCTGTGATTTAAAAAAATATCAAACTATCAATAAGAAACATTTTTTGAAAATAAATTGGTAAGTTTGGTTGGGTACGTCCATAAAAATTGGATCTTCACAGTCCTATAAAATAACAAATCCTTATTTAGTCTGGATTAAAAGTTCGGTAAGGGCAACCTCACTTAAGCCTAGTCTGTTTCACCCAGACTTTGTTTTGTTCCCCAATGATACCTGCATTGGAAAAATAAGGTCTAGAAAACGAGGTTACCCATACCTAGCTTTTAGCCTTAGCATATTTTCGGTTATCGTAATCTTTATTATATCCAACTTAACGTTTCTTCAAATATCTTTTTATTTGAGGTGATTTCGTCACGGACATGCGATGTGAATTATGTGTTTTTATTTTTCTATGAGAAAATGTTTTAGAATATTCGGCAGCGGGGGTGGGGGGTGGGGGGGTGGGGGCTTTGAGAGGATATTAAGAAAGGAATGCTTATATCAGGTGTTCAGAGATCTCGTTCTTAACCAATGAGAATCAAGGGAATAAATAGCTTTTTTTGTAGATCTTCACGAGGATTTTTAGCGTCAAGTCAGTCAACAGGAATCCACAAGGGGCGAATTTTAAGAATTCCTTTTCACATCACGTGATCATGTGTGTCCTTCAGTTTTTGTCGAGCAGTTGTATTCCATTTATATATATATATATATATATATATATATATATATATATGTCACACACGCACATATTCACGAAATCACACAACTCATCAAATTTCAAACAGGTTTATTGCGAGTGAATGTCTATATACTAATACTCGTGTTCCTTATTTGTACGACCGTTGTCATCTTGCAACATCCTCTGGTTGAAATTGAGACCGTCCAAATTGTCTAAGATAAAACGCAAAAATTTAAATCCTCATTATCTGGTGTTGCTTATCCACCGAATTCTTATTTCTCATGAGTATCGTCCCCTCAACTAAGTAATGGATCATTCCGTTTTTATTATAACGAAAGAATGGGAAGAAAAAGGACATGCCACACAGAAAAATATAAATGAGAAACAAAGAAAGAAAATATGAGAGTAGGGGAAAGATAGAGGAAAAGGATGAGCGCGCGGAAGCGATGACGATAATTTGTTTCAATCGAACATAATGGAAAGATGAAAAGAAGGAAATAAAGAAAAAAGAGTGTATGTGTGTGTGTGTGTATGTGTGTGTGTGTGTGTGAGAGAGAGAGAGAGAGGGGGAGGGAGAGAGAGAGAGAGACTGAGTTAAATTAAGAATATTACATTTTTTACAAATTGAACTATTTAGCAATAGCTCTCAAGTAAACATATCAAACGTTGTAATAATTGAATTGTCATATTGTAGTATATCCACAGGTTCTTCTAGTTTCCTGAATTACCTACCGCAATGTCACCCTCAATTTCTCTATGTACACACCCAAATATATATATATATTTACCAAACCCTCCGCACGAGCAGGATGTGACACAATATCAATTTCTTAAGCGGAGTTCAACAGGTTTGAATTCTGAGTTTTCCTTCTCCTAGACCGGTTGCCTAGCCAAGGTTAAAGAGCCCAGTCTTCCCTACTATTTACCCATAGCTGGAGGGAAAGTAGGATTCATACCTTTCTCAAGGGTATTAGCACTAAGTGAAATGCAATTAGCACCTCCAGGATTTGAACTCGGGGCGACGAGTCCATTTCCCATGACTTTGACCATTACACCACGCGCTTCCTACAAATATAGGTATATGTGTACGTGTAGGTATGTATCCAACCCGTTTACCATGTGACACTAGGTCGCAAGTATGGGGCATCTAGCGAGAATCGAACTTAATATTCAGTAGTAATGGATCTGCAGATCTAACTTGCTATCAATTACATCACGATAGGACGCGCTTGCACGTATAGGTATATATCGGACGCTTGTTATAAAGCCTGAGCTCAATATATACGTAGATGTACACGTGTCTGTATTGCAGATCAATTCTCTTGCGAAATGAATTCGATTCTCACCGAGAATAGCCACCCTCTACCAGATCGAATTAAGTTTAGTAAATATGGGCCTCGCTTCCCGATTAGATATTTGTTTATTTCCTACCGGTTCACGCATGTGTAGTAAGGTTCCCTCTGATTGGCTGTCAGTTACATAAAAAACGTGCAACTATTTCTCAAGATATCATAAATGGCTATATCATAAATATATATATAAAGATGTGTGTATTAAAACATTTAAAACCCTCTTCCTATTCTGTAGGTGACGATAGCCGAGCGGTTAAGCTGTCAAGACTGATGCTGAATCGATCGGGTTCATATCCCGGATATAGGCAGCTTACAAATGTCTAGCCACGTTGAAGAGACGTGATACGTCGAAACACAGTGTCTGTGGATGACTATATATATATATATATATATATATATATATATATATATATATATATATTCACCAACCACTCCACACGAGCAGGATGCGACACAAGGTCAATTTCTTAAGCGGAGTTTAACAAGTTTGAATACAGAGTTTTCCTTCTAGACTGGTTACCTAACCAAGATTAAAGGGCCCAGTCTCTCCTGCTATTTACCAATACCTGGAAAGCGACTAGTTGGATGCATACCTTTTCCAAGGGTATTAGTGCTATGTGAAAAGCAAACAGTCTCGTCCAGGATTTGAACTCGTCTCGTCGTGTCCATTTCCTACGACGGTAACCATTACACCATAAAAAAGTAAAGTCGTTGGGGTGACCTGATGTCGATATCAGCCAATCAGCGTGGGAGTCTATCCCCTTTTCACTAGCGCTAGACCAAGGAGATTGCTTTTGCGTCTGAGTTGGACCGCCACACCTACCATCAACTCCTTACTTTACCGCACATATCCCTGTGCTACTCATATGCTGAGTTGGCGAGGGCCGGTATCGAACTAGGAACCTTGTGGTTTCTAGCCGAACGCTCTACCGACTGAGCTAACCCGCACCATGCGCTTGCATAAATGGCTAGATATTTACTCTGCTATCATATTTTCCAAGCTTAGGGCACTTTATGTTCTGTAATGATTAGCAAGTTAGATTAACAGACCATCGTTAGTGGGCTCGATTCTTACTGGGTGCTGTATACTTCTGGTTTTGTGTCCAACTAAGTTTAGCTTAGTAAATAAATATATTTGCCAAGATTGATTTTAACGCCATGTCTGTCCGTGTAGAGTTATTTCATGCTTAGAGGTTAGGGAATCACGTTCATATTTACATTTTTTTTGTGTAGTTGTTTCTTTAGAGTTTTTGTATACGATCCTATCAAATAAAAATCCTTTTTAAACAGATCTATTTAAGCCATAGATGGGACTAACAAGTACTACCGTGTTTCCCTCAAAATAAAACCTACCTGCAAAATAAGACCTAGCGTGAGTTTCCGGGATAATTTTAATATAAGCCCTCCCGTTAAACTAAGCCCTAGTTGAGAGCGGCAGACATACGAAAGAAATAAGCATTCTTCATAATCACATCATGCGACACAAAAACACTCGCCATCCCCGAAAATAAGCTTTGGTGTTTTATTTCGGAGTTATAGATATAAGCCGTCTTATTTTCGGGGAAACACGGTACTGCCTCTCCGTTTTAGAGTAGACCTGGGAGTAATGGCAATAAAGGGGTACTCCATTTTCCGAAGATATTAAAATCGACTAACACTATAATCTGTGAATATTGAACTCGGGATACGAGGAATGGTTCGTGTGAACGAAATTCTTACTTATCTTCACATGCCAAATACCAAGGTTTTATGGTTGATTAGTTAGATTTTATGGTATGCCAACACTTATTGGGTTATTTTATGCCGTAGAGGTTTTGTTTTATTCATTCTTGATGGGTAACCAAATTTCTTTTTAAACTCAATATTTTTTAACATTTTTTCAAACTTTTGTCTTTTTTATTTTAACCCATATATGAGACCCTAACAGGTACTACAACTCGGGGGTCAGAGTGGACCCGGGAGCAATGGCGATAAAGGAGTATTCCACACTCGCCAGAGAGGTCCAGAATTGGAACTTCACCATTAAATGCAGTTTAACGTTGTACCTAGGACACCAGGTTTTTACGAGAAACTAAATAAACCATTAACCCTTTGAGTTCCTCTTATAACAGTGGACCAGGATTTTTATGAAATTTCTTAAGAAGAAATTAAGGATTCCAAATAAGGATTTTATAGACAGCGAGGGAGTCTATCCCACTTTCGCTAGCGCTAGCCAGGGAGATAATTTCCTGCATCTAAGGTGGAGCGCCACACCTACCGTCAGCTTTATGCTTTACCGTGCAGAAGCTGTTCTTCTCATGCGCTGAGTAGGCGAGAGCCTGAATCGAACCCGGAAACTTGTGGTTTCGAGCCAGACGCTCTAACGACTGAGCTAAACCAGTAATACATGCATTACTAATCAAGGAAAATAAAGTGTCCGATTCTTTTTTAAATTTTAAAGAATTCTAGACAGCAAGGAACCTAACATTCAAAAGCCAAATTCTTAGTTTAACTTTGAGCTATTTTTATAAAGCTGTCGCAGAATATACTAACCGGGTTAGATTCCAAACCGGGATATCCGTCAGAATGTCTACAATCACAAAATGGCGCCGATTTGATTAAACGTATACATCATCAACGTGCGTGATAGTAAATTCTTTCAAATCACTCTGATAAAAAAAAACAAAAAAACAAAAAAACAAAACAAAAACAAAAACAAAATAAAAAACGTAATCAGATTCACAATTGTATAAACATTTGACAGTGCGCTGGTTCTGACCGCATTACATAGCTGAATTAATTCCCTATTTTTCACTCGTACAACTCGTTGGTTGGTTGGATTTTATGGCATGTCAACCCTTGTTGGGTTATTTTATGCCGAGGACATTTTGTTTGATACATTCTTCTTAGGTACTCAATTTTTAAGTCCAATTTTCAAACACATTTTTAAAACTCATTTCTTCTATTTAAACCGTATATGGGATCTTACTAGGTACTACCACCCCAGGCCAGAGCGGACCTGGGAGTAATGGTGATAAAGGGATACTCCAGAATCCCCAGAGCTCCGGAACTGGAACTTCATCATTTGAGAGCTTATAACGTCATACTCAGGAAAATAAGACCTTCAGCCACTACCTTCTAGCACATATACTTTTTACCAACCCCTCCGCACGAGCTGGATGTGACACAAGGTCAATTTCTTAAGTGGAGTTTAGCAGGTGTGAATTCAGAGTTTTCCTTCTAGACTGGTTGCCTAACCAAATTTAAAGAGCCCAGTCTTCCCTACTATTTACCCATAGCTGGAGGGAGAGTAGGATTCATACCTTTCCCAAGGGTATTAGCGCTAAGTGAAATGCAATTAACACGTCCAGGAATTGAACTCGGGGTGACGAGTCCATTTCCCATTACTTTAATCATTACACCACGCACTTCTAGCACATATATGATAAAAAGGGTTATGACTTGTTATAAGGGCAATAGGGTTGTGGCAATCATATAGGTACTAGGGCTTGACGTGACCAGCAGATTGATGTAAGAGGGCCTCTCCGATCGACCGTCTAGCCTAAGTAAGGGCCAAAGTAGAGTGTTGCATGCCATAGACTGTTGAGCCACCAGAGTTGCACCCTTAAGCATAGGGATAGTAAAGAAGGGATACTAACTTTCCTCGTCCATTGAAAGAATCTGTTGTAATGGCTCTATTGTAACAAAATTGCAAGATTTTTGGGTTAAAATTGCAAATCGTCGTCAAAATTAAAACGGAAAAATTTGGCTTGGGCATAGATCTTAATGAATTTAATTATTACTAAGGATACGATTCATGTTATTTTTTTGCTTAAATTTTAACCGTTAGTTGTGTTTTTAATCGTTTTTCATTGGACGTTATTTTCCTACAGAGGGCTGCAAGAGAATTAATTTTTCAGGGAGATAAATATTTTCCGAGAATTTATTAACATAAAAACCACGGATTATTACACTTTTGGTCATCCATACTTAAGAAAAGCACGTGTCGCCTGTAATATTGAAATAGAAAGTACGTTTTTTGTTTGTACATGTTTATAAATTCTGAATAGTCTTATTTTTCATCTGTTTTATTTTATCTATTTTTTCCACTTAAACACAACTAACTATTAAAATTTAAGTTAAAATAACATAAATCGTATCCTTAGTAATAATTAAATTCATTAAGATCTATGCCCAAGCAAAAATTTTACTTTTTAATTTTGACGACGATTTACAATTTTAACCAATTTTTGTTAGCGTAATAGTTCTTACAAAATAAAAAAATTTCCAATCTAATAGCGTGAGTCTTCGTTCGTGCTCATGCTGAACATTATAATTTTCAATAAGAGAATACTACTAAATGCTAATGTAAGTAAGTAAGTAAAGTCTTCGGGGTGGCCTAAAGTCGGTATCAGCCAATCAGCGAGGAAGTCTATCCCCTTTTCACTAGCGCGAGATCAAGGAGATTGTTTTTGCGTCTGAGGTGGAGCGCCACACCTCTCATCTGCTACTTACTTTACCGCACATATCCCTGTGCTACTCATACGCTGAGTTGGCGAAGGCCGGTTTCAAACTAGGAACCTTGTGGTTTCTAGCCAAACGCTTTTCCGACTGAACTAATGTACTTCACCTTATGTACTGCAATTATAAAATAAATTCTATAAATAAGATGTCACTCAACATAGAGTTTACGGTAATCTTCAACTTGTTCCTCGTAAATTCCTACTATAAAATAAACTGAACCCTCATTTTATGTCCGTGTTTTTGCAATAATTGTTTTAAATATATTTGCAATAAATGTTTTTAAATAAAGAAAATATATGTTTGCAATAAAGGTTTTTAAATAAAGAAAATATATTCAGTATTGTAAAATAACGGGTGCAAGAAAAATAAAACATTTATTACAAAAAGACGGACATAAAATGAAGGTTCAGTTTATTTTATGGTAGGAATTTACGAGGAACAAGTTAAGGATTACCGAGTTTACTTGCTGCCGACGACAGCTTTTAAGCAAATACATATTAACATATAAGTCCCAACTATATTATTATTATTTCACTCTATTCGAATTTATTCACACACGCCTTAGCCAGTGGTTCACTGGAGGCTGTGTGACAACAAATCTCCTCAGGTCTCCAGGATTCTTCTGAGTATTTTAGCCGATCTTAACAATGCCGTAGTTTGGATGGTCTCGATTTTTCCTCCGATTTCCAATTCGCTCAGATTCTTTTCCAGGCCCTTGGGGACCGTTCCAAGGGCACCTATTATAATTGGCACGACCTTCACCATCATATTCTACAGTTTTCTTAGTTCTCTGGCAAGGTCTCAGTATTTGTTTATCTTTTCGCTTTCTTTTACTATCATGGAGTTTTTCATACCTGCCGTAGCCGGTGGTTCACTAGAGGCTGAGTGATAGCAAGTTTCCTCAGGTTTTCAGGACTCTTCTGAGTATTCTAGCCGATCTTAACAATGCTGTAGTTTTAATGGTCTCGAATTTTCCTCTGATTCGCCCAAATTCTTTTCCAGACCCTAGGGGACCGTTCCAAGAGCACCTATTACAATTAGCACTTTCATATTCCACAGTCTCCTCTGTTCTCTGGTAAGGTCCTAGTGTTTGTATATCTTTTCGCTTTCTTTCATTTTCTCTCGGCGGTCGTCTGGGATAACTCTTGATTGATAAATTATTTATCTATTTTCCCATTACCCTAACCCTAACCCCTAACCATAAACCCTAACCCTAACCCAAACCCTAACCCCGTCTTCTTTTTTCCTAGTAGATCAATAAATGAATAATTTATCAGTCAAGAATGGTTCCCCTTTGATCATGTTAGACTTATAGGAATTAACCAAAATCTCTTTTATTTTTTGCAAAATAAAATCTCTTCTATTCTTTGTCGTTTGATAATTTTCATAATTTAAATCAATCAATGACGCTTTATAAAACTTTGGTCCGCTCAAGGATTCAAATTTCACCACGAAATAAGTTGTTTAGCATTTGCTAACTTAAACATCAACCATTTTGAATATTGGTCGGTAAATTCATTAGAGAGTTGACAAATAATATTTACACAGCCGATTATTCTCAGTCTACATACGCATGCGCACGATATACATGCGCGCGGGAAACTTACGCGCGTCACCAACGAACAGAACATGAAACCAAAGTAAATAGCTGCATCTTATTTCTTCATTCTTTTTTTTCTTTTTTTTTTCTTGTTTTATTTTCGCTTCTTTTACATTTTATCTTTATTTTTGATACACGATATCTTGATTAATAAAAAAAATGTTATAAAGTGCTTATTTTTATTCATTTTTCTCCGCAGTCGATTTTATGCCGGGTCTTTTTCGGGGGACGGTTGGGTGAAATGTGTCCTAATTAGTTATCTTTTATTTTTCTACCCCACCCCCACCCCCACCCCGTCCCATACAACTGACTTTTCGGCGGGAAGGGGGCCTTTTTTTTCTCCCCTTTTTTCTTTTTTAGAAAGTGATGTTGCAAAGATTAAATAAATGAATTTTTTGGACGAAATAGTGGCAAAAGCCCGACAAACGTCTAGCCCATTAAACCCTTATCTGTGCGCCCTGGGTATAACGGAAAATACATCCAAAGGTAAGGTTCCAGTTTAGGAGCTCTGTGCAGTCACCTCATCATTACCATGACTCCCAGGAGGGAAGCTGAGTGTAATCATCATCGTCGTAAGTAATGGAATTAGCAATCTGAGTTCAAATCCGGGACGAAGCTGTTTGTGTTTCACTTGGAAAAGGCATGAAGCAAGCTCTTCTCCCCTCAGCTATGGGTAAATAAGACAGGCTGAATACATACGCTCAGGACCCAGGGTGTTAGTACCTATTATGGTCCCATTAATAGTGTCGGAAAAAATGAAAACAACTACTCACCTGCAATCTTCTGAGGGAAGAAAGCAGGAATAAGGATTGAGTCGTGATATTTACTTGTGGTTGGCGTCAACTTTCCTTTGATTGGTCGAATTGGTTAATAAATACCTTGTCACTACTCACGAGAAGGAGGTATTATGTTATTTTTTTTACTAACTCTACAAGACCTAAGGTGTCGATTCTTTTTACCTGCTTGCAAGGTCACAACAAGGTTTGTTGCAAGCTTTTTTCCCTTTGTTAAGCTTGACCAGGAAGTCTATTTGCCTCAGCAGTGGCGGGGCATTGATTCTCCACACTAAAGTGAATTGGCATTTTTCCATAATAGCTCAAATAGATCACTTTGAAAATAATTCAAAAATAATATTAGCCTAGAATGAGCAGTATATTAAATGCCTAGTGGTGGCAACATGTTTCAAACATGACCATCCTGAAGAGAACTGGACTCTCTGGCATGCACAAAATACTTGTCCAACGCAACCTGAGATGAGCTGGCCACCTAAACAGACTTGGGGATGATAGAGTGCCAAAGCAGATTTTGTACTCTCAACCGAGAGAGAGATCACCTGGAATCGGTAGACTAAAGCTCTGGTACAAAGACAACATCAAGAGAAACCTGAAGGACATTAAGATCCCCATAGGCAGTTGGCAAGACGCAACCAGACACCGAATAAATTGGAGGAAAAGAATTCGCGTGGTGTCATCATTGGATAAGTTGGACAGCAAGTAATAATAAGAATGAACACTGGAACTGGTCGGTTGAACAGGACCAAGCGTTTTGCAAATCCAAGGAGCTGCTTATATCTTCTAAACTATTGATACTATTATATACTGATATACCCATGTTGCGGGTATATAAACAATGAGTTCTTTTAAGTTCTACTAAGGCATGCTTAATTACTTAACAACGTCTGTTGCTTTTTCAAAGCTTTTATTTGCCTTTTCTTACTAACTAACGCGGAAATGAGCCCAGCCACCCAGGGTACGTCTATTCTTGGTCACGTCTCGGCTGTAACTGACTAATTCAAAATCATGTGACGTGCGAGATTTCTGGTTTTACTAATATCTTGTATCTTTCCACGGAAACTGCCGTCCGTAATATGAAAAAACTGTCCAATTAGAGGGTGTTGCCAATAATCTATGCTACCCATAGACTATGCAACAATACTCTTCGACAGTACCCAAAAATGGTCCTTGCATGCGATGCAATAACATATGAGATTGGTGAATTAATGCCATACGTCATGGACAACTGTGAGGAAAAAACAATTGCATACGCTTCCCGCTCCTTAACAGCAGCAGATTCAAATACGCACAATTTGATGAAGATAGTTTAACGGTAGTCATCATCATGTCTCGCCAGTGGCACGTATATCCATGAGAATCCCTCACCAATCGTCCCAATCATTCATTGCCCCTGAGCTGGTCAACATAGGTCTTTGCTGAACGGCCTTGACTGGCGTGCCCATATGCTGGTTTCCCTGCTTCTCCAATAAACCTTTTAACCGATACAGAATATAAGAAATAAAAAATCAGCATCAGTGTCTTCCTCCCTTGTCATGTGTAGGCTTCGTTTTTGCGAAATAAAATTTCAGTTCTGGTAAAGCTATTCTTATAGCGAAACCTGTCAATTCTTCATAGTCTTCTTTTTCTCATGAAAATTTCTCCAATGAAAGAGAAATACTAAAAGATACTGAGTTAGAAAAGGACTTTGGTGTGAATATGGACCCTGAATTAGAATTTTCCAAACACATAGAAATACAAGTAAATAAAGCAAACACGATATTTGGATTAATACGGAGATCATATGAATACATGAATAAAGAAATGCTGAAAATGTATTCGTTGCATTGGTAAGGTCACATTTGGAATTTGCTAAGTTCAAAGGAGAGCTACTAAAGTAATTAATAATTTAAAAAAACCTTTCGTGTGGAGAAAGACTTAGGAACATTGACTTACCAAGTTTGGTTTATCAACGCACAAGAGGTGATATGATTGAAGTCTACAAATATACCCGTGGATTTTATTCAACGAACTTTGATCTACTAAACATTGCTCAAAATATCAATACATGGGGTCATAAATTAAAACTCTTAAGAAAATGTTGTAAAGCAAATGTAAGACAAAATTATTTTAGTAACAGAGTGGTGAATACATGGAATAAACTACAATCATCAATAGTGAATGCCCCATCTCTAAACTCCTTTAAGGCAATTTAGATAATCAGTAGAAAGATTATACATATTCTGTGGAATTAAAATGAATGTCTATAAGGAACAGCTGACAGTTCTTAGACCTAATATACTAGCTGAAAAAAAATTATTATTATAGATACTAGCAAATATATGCACCCTCCGGGTGCAAGTATTTAAGTTTTAATAAGATGAAATATCATTTTAAATTAGAAAGGCTAATGAAACTGAATAAGAATGCAGATAAAAAGATTTGGAACAGAGGGGGTATGATTGAAAAATAGAACACCTTTGAAACTAACTCTTCCATCATTTTCCATTACTCCCGTCTTGGTAAATTTTCCTAATTTAACTATTTAGTTAAAATAGGAAGTAAATAATAATATTACAGTTATTTCTTCTTGTTAATGGATTTAATTTAAGATTTATTGAAGAGATGTTTACTTATATTCATTAAAATAAAAACCAAATAATTAGAAATCAATAGAACTAAACACATATTTATTAAAATCACATTTTTAATATCAATATGCAAATTAGCCTTCCCGTTCACACTGTAAACCGTTATTTTGTTGTATATATAAATACAATTGCATGTTATTAGTATGTAGACATGGTCAACAGTGTTAATAATATAAAACAATTTTATTAATAATTGAGATTTAAATAAAAATAAAATCATTGATATTGTGATGTCAATAACAAAGGAAATTGTGACTCGAGTAGTAATATAGTTTCGGTTACAGACAGAAAAACAGACAATCTCCATTATAATAAGATGTAAACGGGTTAACATGCCACTGAAATCAATAATGTTGTTTACATTTATCTAGTGTCCACTCTATCAATCTAGAAAGATAAGAAATATATATTCGATAACATAATCGAATATTTCTATCTTATCTTTCTATCGACTGAGATTTTTAGAGTCAAAATAAAAAGAGGACCAGAAAAGTAACAAGGGATTAGAAGAAGAATTCAGAAGAAACCTATTGCGAGTGATTAAAAAAACACAACACCCACAACAACTGATTTGGGCATCAATTTCCCAACTACAAAAGTCTATCAACTAAGTTTTCCTTGATGTAACAATATTCCAGCTGTATCCCAGCATTCATCAGCGTTTTTCCTGGCCTTGCAACGTAATGCGTTAATAAAGTAGGCGGTTACACTAAATCCAGGTGTTTCCATTCGCAGTTTCTAATATCCTGGCTTTTTCGCGCCACGACAAAACCTTAACACCAAGATGCATTCCAGGACATAGTAGTCAATACACGCTCGGTTCGAATGAGTGAATATTCCAGCAGTCTCAAACCATATCATAACCGTTTTTTCCTGGCCTTTGCAGCGTACCGCGTTAATAAAAGAGGCGGTTACACTAAATCCGGGTGTTTCCATTCGCAATTTCTAACATCCTGGCTTTTCGCGCCACGATAAAACCAACCACCGCCCGCACAAAATCTTAACACAAGCATGCAGTCAAGACACACTAGGCAACGTTGAAGCTTCAGTCGAGTGAATATTCAGCAGCCTCTCACCATATCATTAGCGTTTTCCTGGCTTTGCAGCGTACCGGTAAATAAAGCAGGCGGTCACACTAAAATCCGGGTGTTTCCATTCGCAAGTTTCTAACATCCTGGCTTTTCGTGCCACGTCAAAACAACCGCCGCCCACACAAAATCTTAACACCAAGCATGCAGTCAAGACACACAAGGCAACGTTGATGCTTCGAATCGAGTGAATGTCTGTCGTTACAAAAATCTCGCTGAAACGATATCTAAAATGAATAAATAAATAAATAAATTTGAAGAAAAAAAATTCAAATATTCATATTCGCACTAGAAAAAAAAAGCCAACCATTAATCCATTGTTAATGGCGGCCGTGTGCGGCTAGTTCTTTTTTTCCCCAGCTCCCTCCCCCCTCTGCACGTGTTTATCATTTTAACCTGTCTTTGTCTAGAATCTGGGGTGAGGGCGCATACTAAGCATTTAGTCAAATTGTTTAATATCGTATGTCTGGACGGATTTTCTACGTCAAGGTTAAGTAACAGTGAAGAAAACAAAAACAAATATTATACATGGGATTCAACAAGTGAAAAGTTTGTTTTTTTCTCGCAAGATATAAACACAGTTATGAATCGGAAAGAATTATGACCTCTTGAATTTGAATCAAAACAACGTATCAGCTTTCCCTATTATTCAGGGCTTTTTTTTTTAAGTTATTGACTGGCAAGTTATAATTTTTAAAAACATTTTTTATTAACAAAATAGATTATATCCTTAAATCAAAAGATGACTTGCAACTCGGGAGATGGTGGCTAGTAACAATCTCCAGGTAGTGTTATTATTAGGTACCACCAGTTTTCCCAGTAAAATTTACCCCCCCCCCTATATTTAACACAATGAAACTTGTATAAAGGTTAATAGTATCTTGAAAAAATGTTGTCCCTTCGAAAGAAGAAACATTAAACAAACTTATGATGATTTGAAAAAAAAAATTCAGCTTACTGAAATAATGTAAATTATGAACAAAAAACAAATGTTTGCATTTTTGCACCGTTAAATCAATTGAAATTTAACGTAGCCAAAAACAAGTTATGACTAGAAGCTTTTTTCAAAAAAATTCTATGAAAAATCAATTAATGGTCCGATTTTCACGAAAATTTCCATAATTACTTACCTTTTGATGAAAATATGTCTGAAATAGTTTTTTTTTCCTAAAATATATTAGGGGAAGTATTTTTTTACGAATTCTCCCCCCCCCCCCTATTTTATTTTATGAAATCTGAAAAAATGAACCGACAAAGAACGATTTTCACTTTTTTTCTATAAAGATGAGAGTCTGAATAATTATATCAGAAGATTTTTGTAAGTTTCGATGCGAGAGCTTTTTAGTAAAAGAACCATGAATACAGAATTCTGCTAAAAAACACAAATAAAGAAATTGACCCTGTTAGAAAAAACGGACTGTTTTACTTATTTTTCAAGATAACGGTGAGTAATTTTCCTCCAGTCGGATAATTTGATCTTTGAATTAACTGTTTTTCTTTGTAACAACTCTTTATGTTTTTGATTTCTTTTTGCGAGATTCTTCCTTCAATATTGCCAAAACTGATCACGTGACGTATTTTGGTAGTACCAAGTTATTATGGAGTGGGTCGCATCGAGGAAGTGTACCAGTGGTCCAAGTGAGTATCACTTTTATGTTATTTAGATAGTTGGTGGGCTGGTTGGTTGAATTTTACGGCACGTCAACCTTTGTTGGGTTATTTTATACCGAAGACGTTTTGTTTTATACATTCTTGATGGGTACTCAAATTTAAAAAAAAACACATTTTTAACTTGTATGTATTGATGAGATGAGGAATTGTATGAATAATTTTGATATTTCGGACTGTTGTCCTCATCTTTATTATGTATAATGTTTTGTTTATACACAATAAAGATGAGGACAACAATCCAAAATATTAGAATTATACATTCGTTAAAACTCGTTTTTTCTATTTAACCCATAGATGGAGTCATAACAGATACTAACACTCCTGGTCAGAGGGGACCTGGAAAATGGGATGGGGGTAAATAGGTACTCCACACTCCCCAGAGCTCTAGAATAAGAACTTCACCATCAGATAGTTTAATGTCACACCCAGCACACTAAGACCGTCATCCACCGCTTTGTAGTACATATATAATAAAAAGGGTTGCGGCTTGCCATAAAGGCAATAGGGTTGGGACAATCATATAGATGCTAGGGTTCGACGTGACCAGCCGATTGATCGGGGGGCCTCTCCGACCGCCCATCAAGCCTAAGTAAGGGCCAAAGTGAAATTTTGCATGGCATGGACTGCCCAACCACCATGATTCCAACCTTAAGCATCACGGGTCACCACTGACAGCCAACAGGTCGCCCCATGGGTGTAGGAGAGAAATAAGCAACTATGAATGGTTATTGAGACTAACAGTGTTTGCATTTACACGAAAAACATTTTTTAAAGTAGTGTTGTAATATTTTGACTATATAAGGTGTGCTACAATACACCACTTACATTTATAGAC
>CM042150.1:35460442-35480442 GCA_023376005.1 Doryteuthis pealeii | reverse complement strand
AATTTATGATATACATGCGTGCGTGTTATACATAGATGTAAACTACCGTATTATATAGGGATAAATATATTAAAAATATAATAGATGCACTATCAAGTAAGTTCTACTTATCTATTTTGTGTTTTTAAGAAACAATTACATTTCAGTTCCCAAAATTGTATAGCTGACATACGCCATGACTCGATATCTTGTTAGTGGTATATTTATTATTTTATAGATTATTAACAGCAAGCGTGTGGTGTAATGGTTAAAGTAATGGGAAATGGACTCGTCACCCCGTGTTCAAATCCTGGACGTGGTAATGCCATTTTCACTTAGCGCTAATACACTTGGGAAATGTATGAATCCTACTCCCCTCCAGCTATGGATTAATAGCCGGGAAGACTGGGCTCTTTAACTTTGGTTAGGCAACCGGTCTAGGAGAAGGAAAACTCTGAGTTCAAACCTATGGAACTCCGCCTACGAAATTGACCTAGTGTCACATCCTGCTCGTGCGGAGGGTTGGTAAATATGTATTAACAGCAATTTTATTCTATGCTGAGAGGTTAGGGAATGATGTTTATTATACGTTTATATTAACATTTTTTATATAATTGTCGAAGTTTCCACATCTATATATTAATACGCGTGTTCCTGAATCTTCCGTCCGTTATGATCCTGCAACACCCTCTGGCTAAAGATGAGACCGTCCAAATCGTTCAAGATACAATGCAAAAATGTGAATACAGATTATCTGGTCTCGCTTTACCGCTGAATTCTTACTTCTAATGAGTGTCGTCACCTCAACTAAATGATGGACAATTCCGTTTTTATTCTAAAGAAAGGGCATGGTATACAAAAATATAATTAGAAACAAAACAAAACAAAAAAGAAATAGTGTAGGAGAGAGAGAGAGAGAGAGAGAGAGAGAGAGAGAGAGAGTTAAATCAAGATTATTACACATTTTACATATTGAATGAACTATGTGGCAATAGCTCTTAAGTAAACATATCAAACGTTGTAATAATTAAATGATCATACCGTGGAATATCCACAGGTCCTGCTAGTTGGGGATATTAAACTAATCAAGACAGATACTACACTTTGATCTTAGCCAAAATGCCGAAGAACGTTATTCATCAACCTGCTCACGAGAACAAGTTTGACACAAGATCAGGATTTATGCGACGACCCTTCGTATGGGTGAATTTTAGAAATCACCTAGTCACATCGGTACGCTTCCGGTTGAAACTTTAGGTGATTTTCACATCTGCATAACCCTAACCCCAACCCTAACCCTAACCCAACCCTAACCCTAACCCTAACCCAACCCTAACCCTAAGCATTTCGAACGGCTCTACAAAAATCAGATGGCAACAAAAGTCAAGTACCTCAATATTCAAACGTGCACAGAAACTTAATATCATTACAAGAAACGTAAAATCAGTTTAAAGTTTTAGGTATTGGGGGTTGATATCGGATAAAATCAGACACGCCTTTTGTAATGGCTTCTTTCGTACTTTGTTCGGTTTCAAAACATTAGGAAAATCTTGTGTGTCCTTGTAGGATTCAATTTTAAATCGCCTGGAATCTTTTTTCTCTGTGGGCAGAATCGAGTTGTTTTTTTATGTTGCTCAAAAAATGGTCAAAAAAATAAAAAAATTAAAAATTAAAATAATAAATAAAAAATTGAATAAAATAAAAATGAAAATTCAGCTTAATTATTTGAAAGAAGAAAAAACAGACGATTTTAAATTACGTTTTCCAATATGGCCAACCGACTGTTTTGATTCCAAACAAAATTTGCCCGAAGAGAAAAGAAGTTAAGGTTAATGGAAAAATCTGGAAAAGAAAAAGCAGTTCTTTCCACCCTCGCCCTTCAAAAAAAAAAAAATAAATAAATAAATAAAAAATATATATATCAAGAAATTAAATAGAAAAATCCGAAGATATTTTTACAGCCCTTTCAATGAATCAATATAAATGTTTTTCATCAAAAATGATTTTTTTCTTTTAATTATCAAAACGAGTGATATTTATACACGCGGCAGTGGCTAAAACATTCGAACAGAAATATCAATGGCGGCTGTTCTAACCTCCTATCTCCCGGGGGTCCTGGTATTGACATTTTTACCAAGTGTTTGCTCAACTAATAAAAAAAAATCAGCATTAATCCGGTGTTGAATGCAGAAGTTTTAAAAAGATCAATATCCTTATTATTACTGTGAATTTGATGGCAAAAATATTTTCAATCGACGTTATTTCTCAATGTTTATCTATCTATATATATAAAGGACAGTTGTGTTTATGTATGTATATGTGTGTGTATGTCAGGAGGAAACTATGAAATTTAAACAATTAACGACAATGTGAATATATATACACATTAACTATCACCGGAGCTTGCTTTTTTGTGCAAAAATTATGAAGATTTTATTCATACCTGGGAAGATATATAAAATTAGGATTTGAATAGTAAGAAATGGAAAGTTATTGGTTGCGTTCGTGATTAAAACAAAAATAAATTATGTAAGACTAAAAAAATCAACGGATCTGCGTGACTAACATTTTATTCCTCCCCTCTTCTAGTACTTATATAAAGGACAGTTGGTGTGTATGTATGTATGTTCTGATCAAAATACAAAAATAAAACAATTAACAACAAAGTAAATATATATACACATTGAATATCACCAGTTCTTGCTTTTGGGACAAAAAATGATGAAGATTTGATTTATATTCGAAAATATTTAGAACTTAAAATATACACACAAATAACATTGAAATTCTACTTAAAAGTGTCCAGCATTTTTTTAATCTCAAGGGTAAACAAATCAATACACCAGGTGTTTCACCCTGCTCTACCCAGGCGACGCTGGGTAGCCGCTTCTTGTATTGAGATAAAAATCATACCCAGGACACCAATTAAGGGGAGGCCAGAAAGATTATAATCAAAACAATAGAGAATACGAACTATTTCTCATATTAAAGAATTCAAATAATTTGTACAAAAAATGACCATTGTTTTTTTTTCCCCCAATATAGCAAACTGATCCACTACTTTATATACAGAAACTTTTGTTTATTTGTTGTTTGTTTGTTTTGTTTTACGGCATATCAACCTCAGTGGGTCATTTAATGCCGATAAAGTTTTGAAATAAATCAATTCTTAATGGATAATACAATTTTTTTATAAATACTTTTTCTATTTAACCCATAGCTGGGACACTAACAGGTACTACCACTCCGGGTCAGAGTGGACCAGGGAGCAATGGTGATGAAGGGGTGCTCCACATTCCCCAAACCTCCAAAACTGGAACCTCACCATTAGATAGAGTTTAACGTCATTCCCAGGACATGTAGACCCGCAGCCACCGCCATCTAGCATCCATATGATAAAAAGGGGTTGGGGCTTGCCATAAGGGCAATAGGGATGGGGCAATCATATAGGTGCTAGGGCTTGACGTGACCAGCCGATTGATCGGAGGGGGCCTCTCCGACCGCCCGTCTAGCCCAAGATAGAGCCAAAGTGGAGTATTGCAAGTCATGAACTGCTCATCCACCTGGGCTTTATCCTTAAGCATCACGGGTTGCCACCCACGGCCAACAGGTGGCCCCATTGGGGGAGTCTTACCCCTCTGAAGAGGTGCAGTCGGTGCATTCTAACGCACCAGCCGACAGGGCGGTATACAGAAACTCCAAAACAAATTTATGCAGCGATGTCTTTGACTCTAGCACATTCCTGAATTTGCTCAAAAAATACAACACAAACAGCACTATTCATTTCGGAAACTGATACAGAAACATGACCGGAACCTGAGTATATAGCTCAAATTTTTATTTGGGAGGATAGATTACAAAACTGGTCTTGTTGTTTTCTTATATATATATATTAATACTCGTGTTCCTTGATTTCACGACCGTTATTATTTTGCAACACCCTCTGTTTAAAAATCCAAGTCGTCCAAGATGAAATGCAAAAAATGTAAATCTTGATTATCTGGTATTACTTATCCACCGAATTCTAATTTCTTATGAGTGTCACCTCCTCGGCCAAATAATAACTATTCTGTTTTTTATTAAAAAGAAAGAAAGGGAATAAAAAGGATATGCTACACAGAAATAAAACTAATAAGAAAGAAAGGAAAAAAGAAAGAGAGTAGGGGAAAGATAGAGAGAGAGGGGTGAACATGCAGAAGTGGTAACGCTAATCTGTTTCTATCAAACATAATGAAAAAAATGAAAAGAAAGAAGATAGAGAGAGAGATAGAGAGAGAGAGAGAGAGAGAGAGAGAGAGAGAGAGAGAGAGAGCTAAATCAAGATTCATTTACTTTTTACATATTGAAATATTTTGCAATATCTCTTAAGTAAACATATCAAAAATTGTAATAATTAAATTATTATCATACTATGATATATCAACAGGTCCTGCTAGTTATCATTAATTTCATTCGCCGACTGATTCATGCGGATAAATAGTTTCGTCCTTCACCTTTCACAGCTTGCTTTCACCATGATTTTTCAGTCATTCCATGATAAATCTTATTATGATGGACATTATGCAACTGTCTGTCTGTAACTGAAACTACGTCATGACTGACGTCACGACTTCCTTGGTTATTTATGTTATATTCTTAACAATTAGGAAACAGTCGTAATTTAATCTTAATTAGCATCATGTGTAATAACGATGTCTCTATTAAAGTATAGCTGAGTTAGATTTGTCGCAAAACTGCCCATATTATTAATGCTTTTAAAATCCTAAAATATCTGTTATATATCTCTAAGAAATAAAGATTTACATATATATGGTGAGAATAATTTGCATAATGATTTTAACAAAACTGGTTTAATAAATATTTTTTGCTGTTACTGGTTTCTAATACTATTGTAGGATTTCAAGTTATTATTATAATTGGTTGGTTGGAAGGCTTAGGTGACCTTCCAATGTGGGTACGTAAAAGTACCAGACATATTCCGACAAAGGAGTTGTGAAGTGTAACAAACATGCACTTTATTACATGAGCACGTGGAGAAACATTTATACAGGAATACGTATAAAAATGACAAAGTAGATACATAAGTAACACATATACGAATAGAAGGTATACCAAGGGGTATAAAGAACAGATACATAAATGGTTTATAAAGAAGGTAGGACGTAGTCTTTCGTCCTAAAGAAGTTATGGAAATTCCATGGAGTAATGCCACTTACTTAGGCTGTATTAGGGGGCGAAGCCCCCCACATGAAAGGGTGTAGACGCAAACGTCTAACCCATGTGTGCTGGTTGCTGTTCCGGAGACAAGAGAGTTCAAATTTGGCGCTTCCTGATTAAATTGTCAGCACCCCTAGTGGTAGAAAACTCAAAACAAGGGAAGATAACTCTTCCAGACCAAACAGGGACAGGCAATCACTACACTATCTTATACTCAAATGTATTAAAATCAATCCTATATATAATTTTATATAGAAATCTATTAAATAACATTAGAATAAGTGTAATATTTTTATATTCGTTCTTATTTAGTTTCGATAGTCTTTATAATTTAATATAATATTTTAATACATTAAAACATACTTTTGCTAGTCTACTTAAAAGTCAAAAGATGGATGAAATTAAGCACAGATAAACCCGATTTTGCCTTGAGTAATGTCGAAATTAAACATAACATTATGGGGTATGAAGATGTTTGGGGTGTTTTATGGTTTAGTTGTAGCAGGATATTCTTAGTGTGTGTCCTTTGGGTTTTTTTGCTTTATACCCCATCTCATTTGGTGGTTATGCTGAAACGGGAGGAATATAAGGAACGAAAAGTCAGGAGGTAGTTTTATGACTTAGGCTTTATTGAGCGGGTCTTAGTCGCCTGTAACAAAGAAATACCTCCCTGGCGAGTAGGAGCGACTAGACCCAGTTAAGGCCTCAACACGAATGGCTGAGATATTCTTTTGGGGGTCAGGGGACAGTCCTTTTTATCGGACATGCGCGGAGGTTCTTCCGGTGAAAGCCCATGGAAGTTTTTAAATTTTATTTTTAGTTTTATTTAATCCCCACACTTTGACTCTTTCTTTCTTTCTTTCCTTCTTTCCACTTTTCTTCTTAAAAAAAGAAAAAGAAATGAATTAAGTTGAATGCTTTCACTGACTTGACATCCATAAAAAGCTGCAACTCCTTTGCATATAATTAATTAACTGAAGTGTCCGTCTATGGCCGGTAAGTGGTCAAGGCTTGACCATGGCAGCTGGTTAGAATTACAATAAAAATATTCTTTAGTACTGATGGCGCTGTTATTTTCATCAGACAACTAATGTTATATATATATATATATATATATATATATATATATATATATATATATATCACATTAGTTGACTGATATATATCACATCATTAGTTGACTGATGAAATATATATATATATATATATATATATATATATATATATATATATATATATATATCGCAGTTACCATTAAATCCACCAAGCAAATAAGTATAAAATCTTATTTACTTCTGGATTTTTTCCTAAAACCGATTATAATATAAAGAGTTAAATAGACATTTAAAATCGAATGGTTTAAACACTATGGACTTAAGTTTTCTCACAGTAGCGCGAATCTTCAGGGTATACCCTGAAGATTCGCGCTACTGTGAGAAACTTAAGTCGGTAGTTTTTAAACCATTCGATTTTAATCGTATATATATATATATATATAATATATCTTCAAAGCGTAACTTTTTTTTTCTTGATTCAGAAATTAGAAAACGGTTTTGTTTTCTCTTTTTTTTTTTTTGGTTTTTATACCTCGGTTTGAAAACCATCGATGGTTATTTCCTATAAATCTAACATAAACAAAGGAGAACCACTCTTGACTGATAAATTATCTATTTATTTATTGATCTACTAGGAAAAATGAAGACGGGGTTAGGGTTAGGGTTTAGGGGTAGGGTTTAGGGTTTAGGGATAGGGGTAGGGTTACGGTTACGGTTTAGGGTTAGTTTAATGTGAAAATAAACAAATAATTCATCAGTCAAGAGTGGTTCCTCTTTGTTTATGTTAGACTTATAGGAAATAACCCCATCGACTCTCTCAGTTTTAAGTGCCTATAAAGAATGTTTTTTCATGTTTGGGTGACGAATTTATTCGGATTGGTTGCGTGTTTATCCTCTCTCCCATTCTCTCAACCTGTGACTTATCGTTATTAAATATGACTTAGTACGACATGACCCTAAGGATTATATTATGTTGATATAGGAAATGCACCACAATCTCACATACTAAACAGACCAAAGCCGACGCCCTACATTGTGAGTTAAGAACTTTGCTAAATTTCATTGCTTTTCTTGATCTTTTTATGGGGTATACATAGTTTTCTGCTTTGTTATATATATATATATTATATATATATATATATATATATATATATATAATGCGTTTTTAAGAGCGAATAACACAGTTCTTTTCTGTTTAAAGTCAAGAGTAGTCATCAACAAGTGAAGTGTGTAACCCCCAGAGATATACGTTATGAAGGGTGTTGAACTTGAACCACTTCTTAAATACTAAATCGTATTTTTGCAGTGCACAGGATCAAGTTATCACACACAACAACAGGTCGATTCACTTAACATTCTGTTTTTAAGTTATTCTGAATAACAAGTCTAAATCCATTAAAAACAAACTGCGGGATTATCTCTGCGAATTAAACCGACATTTTTAGACTCAGAGGTGAGTCTCGCGGTCTTTTGGGTCGTAATCAAAGAAGATTCTTCAAGTAGATCGTCTTTGTTCAGAAAATCTGAACATGAGATTTACTTGCAAAGGGAAAATTGGAGGTGCCTATGGTGTAATGGTTATCAATGTAGGAAACTGATACGGCGACTAGAGTTCAAATCCTGGACGAGGCTGATTGCATTTCAACCATCCCATAAAAACTAAATCGTATTTTTGCAGTTTTTAGACTCGGAGTTTCACGGCCTTTTGAGTGGATTGATCAAGTAGATCGTCTTTTTCTCTGAATTTTTGAGATGACACTTGATAACTAGTATTATTTGTATTATTCGGACTATTGTCCTCGTCTTCATTGATATCTGTACAACGGACAATTGGACACATTGCCTAGTGGATAAAAGAGTTAGGTTCTAAGTGACAGTTATCTCTAGACTGCAGGCTCAATCCTGGTCAGGGACAGCAGTAATATAGAATAATGATTAATATAAGCTTAACACCTGTACCCCAGCTATGGTTAGCGGAATGAAAACAGGAGACCCCCGTGGAATGAATAAAGAGTTAGGTTCAAAGTTCCGTGATGGCTCCCGATTACGACAAGAAGGTTCCCTAGTCCGACAAGAAATACCTGAAGAAGGCCGGAGGGCATATCGGCCAAAACGTTGTACAGATAACAATGAAGATGAGGACAATAGTCTGAATAATACAAATAATACTAGATAGTCTTTGTTCAGAAAATCTGAACTTGGATTTACTTACAAAAAGAAAATTGGAGGTGCCACAGGTGTAATGGTTATCAACGTAGGAAATTGACTCGGCGACTAGAGTTCAAATCCTGGACGATGCTGGTTGCATTTCACATAGCGCAATAACCCTAGAGAAAGGTGTCAATTCAACTATTCTTCCTCAAGCTATGGGAAAATAGTAAGGCAGACTGGACTCATTAACGAGGTTAAAACTGAATTCACACCTGTTGATATCTGCAAAAACTTGACCTTGTGTCATATCCTGTTCCTGCGGAGGAGTTAGTAAATCTTATTATATTGAAGATTCAGTGTCTGTCTGTATGTAATTGAAACTACGTCACAGCTAGCGTCACAATACACCAGGAATTGCGTTAGTTTATCAATGAGTATCTAATTTATAGTCAAAATGAATAATACATAAGATACATCCAATTTATTTACAAGGTCTCTATGAAAATCTGAGTTAGATTTGCCTCAAAATAGCCTATGTTATTAGTGCGTATGAAATTTTGTAATGTATCTTATATATAACTAAGATATAAATGTTTACATAATATAGGGTGTGGTTAATTTGCATACTGGTTTTAACAAAACCGGGTTAAATAAATGATTACTTAGTGTTGTTGATCTCTATTGTTTTATTCTCAAATGTATTAAAATCAATTCTATGAATGATTTTTATATATAAACCAATTGAAATATAATTAAAATAAGTGTATATTTCATTGCATTAAAAAATAAATACTTATGCCCGGCGGAGGGTGTATATTCTTGCTAGTATATACAATAAAATTGAAAAGTAAAGAATAGAAAACGTTACTTACTTTTGTCGATGTCAATGAATAGGTATTTAAAAAAAATGTTATAAGAAAACGGTTGCTTCACATATTATTTCTTTATGGAACTCTTTAAAATGTTTTGGTTATTTCCTATAAGTCTAACATGATCAAAGGGGAACCACTCTTGACTGATAAATTATTCATTTATTTTCCCATTAAACTAACCTTGAACTCTAACCCTAACCCTAACCCTAACCCTAACCCGTCTTCTTTTTTCCTTGTGTCATATCCTGTTCCTGCGGAGGAGTTAGTAAATCTTATTATATTGAAGATTCAGTGTCTGTATGTAATTGAAACTACGTCACTGCTAGCGTCACAATACACTCAGGAATTGCGTAGGTTTATCAATGAGTGTCTAATTTATAGTCAAAATGAATATAAATAAATAAATAAATAATTTATCAGTCAACAGTGGTTAACCATTGATCATGTATAGACTTATATGAAATAACCAAAGTTTTTTTGTTAGATCTTTAAACTGCTAAAGAACTTTTAAACTATTTCTCATATTTCATAGTCTTACGGTGGAACAGTTCCATTAACAGTGGAATAGTGAGTCAACCTTGAACATTATGATTAATAAAGTAACTAAAAGACGAAGGAAATTAGTCAGAATTAATAATAAAAATATTTAATATCAGAATAAAAAATACTTAAGACATGCTTGGTTGGATTTTTCAGCATGTCAACCCTTGTTAGGATATTTTATGCCGAAGACATTTTTCTTTGGTTATTTTCTAATTGAGTAACATGATATTATAGGGTGACCCAGAAAAAAAACAGAACCCAAATTATTTATTTATTTTCCCATTAAACTAACCCTAAACCCAACCCTAAACCAACCCTACCCTTAACCCTAACTCTAAACCCTAACCCTAACCCTAAACCCCCTAGTTGAGTAACATAACATTAGAGGGAAGTCCCAGAAAAAACAGAACCCACAAATTTTCTAATAAAACTGTTAATTTTTATTCTAACTTTTTTAAAATTTTAAATCCAACAAGGGTTAGGGTGTATTCTTCTGACCCCAGATGACAGGGCTCATATCCATGGTGAACGGGTTTGGTAAATCCTTACTGTAAGGATCGAACTTACTACAATCGTTATGATTAATACTTAGTATTTTTCTTTGTTCATATCTTTAAGGATTTATTCCGTTTTGGATCACTCGAGAGAATTTTGTACAGAATAGAAAATACATTTTTTGAATAAATGGGGTTATTTTATAATCTTAGAAATTAATTACCTATATTCTTTTCAAACGCAGTTATGTTTTTTGTACGCTGCAAAGCCTCATCAGTGATGTATTTTCTAAGGGCCATTGAAAGTTTTGGGTTTTCGCAACATCATACGTGATCTTCCAGGAGGAATCGACCACCACACTATATTTCCAGTTGGAATTCCTGTTAAAGTCTACCTTGAGTGGTAGTGGGAGTTTTTTTTTATGCAATCCACTGCTGGAATTTTGACCAATCGGATTTGCCCCAAGTCTTCGCTTCTGACTAATAATAATTAAACCAATCAGAAGGATGGATTTTACTGTTATTGTTTTATCCAATGAGAATTATCGATTTTATTTGGCCCGAAGATGATGTTTTTAAATTGGTTGCTCTTTTCAACCTCCATTTTGGATTTTTCTTTTTACCGATGCATTTTAAATGTTTTTCGGACATTAGAGTGTATATATCTATTTTATTTCTTCATCTCCATCCTTTTTGTGATTGCATGTAAAATAGATGTTTTTGTAAATAGATTAAATAGCTGTTTAAAAATAATTAACAATTGGTAGTTTAGTTTATAACAAAGGGTTTTCGAGTTTAGTTAAACGTATTCAGGCTAATGAAATTTATTTGGTTTGTACTTTCGTTTTGAACTGTATGGAAAAATGCTATGAAAACATTTACTTAGCTGCAATATTCGGAGGGAGTTTTTGAATAAAATTACGTCACACGGTTTGAAAAATGACGCCAATGTTACATTGCGTTTTAAATTATGTCTTTTTTATCATATCTGAAAACCAACAGAAGCCGCCACATTATAAAAGCAGAGGCTCACAGACTTCTGTTGGCTAATGTTTATTTATTTATTTATTTATTTATTTGTTTATTTATTTATTTATTTTTACACAGACGATGTCCCGGACGATGGTTTGATAAACAAACCGAAACGCTGTAGCGTCGGCTTAATAAACATATATAATTTATATATATATATATATATATATATATATATATATATATATATATATGGGTTTGAAAACCGACGGCTGTGTGGGTTGTGAGACAAGTGTCTATAGATAAATTATTTTTGATAGACTTATCCAGATTGGTTGCGTGCTATTATCCCTACCCTCTCTCTCTCTCTCTCTCTCTCTCTCTCTCTCTCTCTCTCTCTCTCTCTCTCTCTCTCTCTCTCTCAACCTGTGACTTATAATTATTAAACATGACTTAGTACGACATGACACTAAGGATTATATTATGGATATAGGAAATGCACCACAATCTCACACACTAAACAGACCAAAGCCGACGCCCTACATTGTGAGTTAAGAGCTTTGCTAAATTTCATTGCTTTTCTTGATCTTTTTTATGAGCTATACATTGTTTTGTGTTTACATAAAAGTATATATTAAAATTACTAGCAAATATATGCACCCTCCGGGTGCAAGTATTTAAGTTTAAATGTAATAAAATATTAGATTAAATCAGAAAGGCTAATGAAACTAATTAAGAATTTAGATAAAAAGATTTGAAACGGAGGGGGTATAATCAGAAAATAGAACAACCAAAACTTACTCTTTCATCACTTCCGTTTTTCAATGCTAAATTTTCCTAATTTAACTATTTAGTTAAAATAGGAAGTAAAGAATAAAATTACAGTTATTTCTTCTTGTTAATGAATTTCTTTTAGGATTTATTGAAGAGATTTTTACTCATATTCATTAAGATAAAACCAAACAATTAGAAATCAATAATACGAATCACATTTTTATTAAAATCAGTTTTTTAAATATAAATATGCAAATTAGCCTTACGTTTACACTGAAAACTGGTATTTTGTTGTATATATAAATACAATTGCATTTTATTAGTATTTAGGTAAGGCCAACAGTATTAACAATGTCAAACAGTTTTATTATTAATTGAGGTTTAAATAGAAATAGAATCATGGAGAATGTGATGTAAATAACTAAGGGAATTGTAACTTGAGTAGTAATATAGTTTCGGCTACAGCCAGAAAAACACACAATCTCCATTATAATAAGATTTGTATTCGGTAGGAATACTTCATGTGATATAACATTTTACAAACACTCAAGAAACACAAAAATGTAAATATAGACGTACAATGAACGCAATTCTCTAACCTCTTGGTATACGATAACACTAGACAGGTTGACGTGCAGTTAAAATCAATCGATTATGGCTAAACTTGCAAATCGTCGTCAAAATAAAAATGGAAAATTTTGACAATTTGCTACAGATCAAACTAAATTTTGAAATTAAAATTAATTTTAAAAATCCGATTCAAAATACTTGACTTTCTTTTTTTTGTTAAGTCAGGTTAGTAATTGTTTTATTTCATTTATTTAACGAATCTTGAAATATTTTCTAAACTAAAATATTTATGCGCAGTTTAGAAAATATTTCAAGATTCGTTAAAGAAATGAAATAAAACAATTACTAACCTGACTTACCCCGCCCTGCTTAAAAAAAAAGTCAAGTATTTTGAATCGGATTTTTAAAATTAATTTTAATTTCAAAATTTAGTTTGATGTGTTGTAAATCGTCGTCAAAATTTTCCGTTTTAATTTTGACGACGATTTGCAAGTTTTGTCTCGATTCTTATACCGGTTTTCCCTATTTCTCATTTGCATCGTCATGACATACAACACTCCACTTCGACCCTTAGGCTAAACGGGCGGTCGGAGAAGAGCCTTCCGATCAATCGTGTGGTTACGTCTGTCAAGTTTTTAAATGCCATCCTTGGCCAGTTGAAAAGGGCTTAAAGTAAGTAATTCCATATGACAAAAAGGGTTGGGGATTACCATAAGGGCAATAGGGGCAGGACAATCATATATGTGCTAGGGATTGACATGATCTGCCGATTGATCGGCCCGTCTAGCCTAAGTAAGGACCAAAGTGGTGTGATGCATGTCATAAACTGCTCCGCCGCCAGGATTCCATCCTTAAGCCTCACGGGTCGCCACCTACAACCAACAGGTGGTCCCATTGGAGGAATCTTACCCCTCTGCAGAGGTGTAGTCGGTGTGTTCTAAAACTCCAGCCCACAGGGATAATTTCTGAAAACCGAGTGGCCGCCATTTTGTTTCGTGTCGAATCACAGATTCGTAACTATCTCAGTATTCGACTGAGAATTGGACAATTTTACACTAATTAAAATTCCATCATGAAATTATGAATATTTAATGTGTGTTTCTCTATAAGTTATGGAATCATTTGGTCAGCGAATAAGTCTTATCCTGCGTATAAGTCCTATCCTGCGTATTGTTAAAGGTCCAGTGATTTAATCCTATGTCCGTCGTCCGCGAAAGGCAAAGTAGTTATGGCCAGTACTGTCTGTTTAAATATTGTATCAGCAGCAGAGTACAGCCAGTGATTGGCCAAGAGTTTGATCACATGGTTCTCGCCGTGTCTATGAATATAAGTGAGCTTTTAACACACGCCTTATATTAAAAAATCTCAACAACGTCAAGCCCAAGCATCTATATGACTATTACAACCCTACTGCCCTAATGGCAAGCCCCAACCTTTTTTATTATATATGTGCTAGAAGGTGGTGGCTTAGTGTCTTAATGTCTTGGGTTTGACGTTAATCTCTTTCTGATAGTGAAGTCCCAATTCTAGAGCTCTGGGGAATATGGAGTACCCCTTCATCACCATTACTTCCAGGTCCATTCTTTCCCGGAGTGGTAGTACCTGTTAGGGTCCCATCTATGGGTTAAATAGAAAAAATAAGTTTTAAACTGAAAAAAATATTTGAGTTTTAAAAAAAAATTGAATACCCATCAAGAATAAATAAGACAAAATGTCTTCGGCATAAAATAACCCAACACGCTGTAAAATCCAACCAACCAACCAACCAACTAGCGCTCAAATAAATAAAGTCGTCGAGGTGGCCTAAATTCGGTATCAGCGAATCAGGGAGGGGGTCAATCCCCTTTTCACTAGCGCTAGACCAAGGAGATTATTTTAGCGTCTGAGGTGGAGCGCCACACATACCATCAGCTCCTCATTTTACCGCACAGATCCCTGTGCTACTTGTACGCTGAGTAGGCGTGGGCCAGTATCGAACCAGGAACCTTGTGGTTTATGGCCGAACGCTCTACCGACTGAGCTAGCGCTCAAGAAACACAGAAATGTAAATATAAACGTACAATGAACGCAATTCTCTAACCTCTTGGCATAATATAACACGGATTGACGTGCCGTTAAAATCAATCGATCAGATATCTCATATCTGTTTTGCCTATTTCTCATTCGTATCGTGGAATTAGACAAAAATGTGTTTATTTTACAAGTTATGGTGTTTTCAGAACATAAAATGTGAATATGAATCGGAGACCCCCATAATTTTTTTCCAGATGTCTTTTTTTAATTTTCTTTTTCTTTTCTTTTTTTATATTTCCTTTTTCTTTTCTATTTTTTTGTTGTTGTTTCCTTTTTAAAATCAAATAACTAAATTCTAAGACGGACGGAGAGATTAAACAGTTTTGATAAATTGAATTTTGTTAGCATATTGATTACAATAATCGCAATAAAAATGATGAATCAGCAGATGATACGCAGTCCCAATTGCATTTCTATCAATATGCTAATGTTAAAAACAAAAACATTGCCACCACGCATATTCACACACATAATGCCTTTTTTTTTGTATGTGGACAGAAAGTCAAGACGGAAATCGCGTATTACGATTCGTATTATTATTATTATTATTTTTTTTTTTTTGTTTTTTAGTGTGCTACGAATTGTAACGCTCTGAAATAGTCAAGCAAATGATGTACAAGCATACACAGAAATGTGTGACGCATACCGATATAGACACGTATTTGTGTGTATAAGTACATCAGTGCGGTTGCGCCCTGTCGGTGGTGCGTTAGAATAACTCTGCAGAGAGGTAAGAATCCCCCAATAGGGCCATCTGTTGGCCGTGGGTGGCGACCCGTGATGCTTAAGGATAGAACCCAGATGGTTGAGCAGTCCATGACATGCAATATTCCATTTTGGTCCTTACTTGGGCTAGACGGGCGGTCGGAGAGTACCCCTCCGATCAAGCCCTAGCACCTATATGATTGCCCCAACCCTATTGCCCTTATGGCTAGCCCCAACCCTTTTTATCATATAGGTGCTAGAAGGCGGTGGCTGAGGATCTGCATTTCCTGGGAATGACGTTAAACTCTATCTGATGGTGAGGTTCCAGTTTTGTATTTTTGGGGAATGTGGAGCACCTTCATCACCATTGCTCCCTGGTCCACTCTGACCCGGAGTGGTAGTACCTGTTAGGGTCCCATCTATGGGTTAAATAGAAAAATATATTTATAAAAAAATTGAGTATCCACTAAGAATGAATTTATTTCAAAACTTTATCGGCATTAAATGACCCACTGAGGTTGATATGCCGTAAACCAAAACAAAACAAACCAAACGAAAAACATCAGTGCGGTTGTATATGGATATATTACTATATTTTATTATAATGGAAAATCGGTGCCTGTCTATCTGTAACCGAAATTACGTCCCTCGGGAATTGCATAAGTTTATCAAAGAGTATTTAATTTATAGTCAAAATCATTGATACATAGAATAGACTAAACCTTATTTCTTAACAATATTTCTATGAAAATCTGAGTTAGATTTGTCTCAAAACAGTCCATGTTATTAGTGTCTTCAAAATCTTGCAATGTGCCTTATATATCACAAAGAAATAAAGTTTTGCATAATATATGATGTAGTTAATTTGCATACTGGTTTTAATAATTACTTAGTGTTATTGTTTTATTCTTCAACGTATTAAAATCAATCTTATGTATGATTTTTATATAGAAACCAATTAAAATAAAATTAAAATAAATGAAATATTTTATATGCATTCGTATTGAGCTTTGTTAGTCTTTTTAATCTAATCTAATATGTTATTACATAAATACTTTCATCCAGAGGCAGCATGTTTTTGCTAGTATTAGTAAAAAAGAATAAATTTATGAAAATTAATAAAAATAAAATTAAACCAAATAAAAATAAATGAAACAAAAATTAAGACAAAATTAAATTAGATATTGAAAAATAAATAAAAAGACATAAAAAATAACAATCTCCCAGAAGGTTTGAGACCGGAAGAGGCCTCGGGGCACGGGCAGTAAAAAACCCGAATTCTTGGCGTCAAAAAGGACTCACAGCCCTTTTTATTCCAGGACTTTGAAGGAGAAACACCTATTGACTTGCTCGGGAAAATATCTCTCCTCTAGGAAATAGTGTGAATCAACTAATAAAAGTCTTAATCTAAATTATCCTAATCTTTCTCTTCTTTTCCTAAATTCCCTTTCAGCTCACAGCCCACAAAAAGGAGGAACCAACAATAGTGGGGTTTACACACGACTACGTGTGAGCTTAAGGGCCGGGTTAGCTCAGTCGGTAGAGCGTTCGGCTAGAAACCACAAGGTTCCTTGTTCGATACCGGTCCTCGCCGACTCAGCGTATGAGTAGCACAGGGATCTGTGCGGTAAAGTAAGGAGCTGATGGTAGGTGTGGCGCTCCACCTCAGACGCTAAGATAATCTCCTTGGTCTAGCGCTAGTGAAAAGGGGATAGACTCCCTCGCTGATTGGCTGATACCGGCATTAGCACCCCCCCCCGACGATTTTTTTTTACGAGTGAGCTTAAACGACACAGAACTGACAACCAACGACCCCCCATAAATCTTATAAAGTTTAGAATGAAAAGATCTTTTTTTAAAATCCTGTTTTAAGCATACAAATTCGCCAGAAAATTCCCTTACGAAATGTTGTGTTTATATTAGATTCAGTCGAAGATAATTATCGCACAATTACAAGACATTTAATAATTCAGCGAAGGTTTTCGTCTTTATGAATTATGGCCTCCGGGTCCGGACGGAAGAACTTGGTGTTGGGTGCGAGATACGAGATATACGAGATATTTTTTCAAATTAAAATATTCATTTTTCAAGTAATAATGATAACAAATATTAAGGAATCGGCTATGCATGTTGGAACAAATTGCCTAATCAGATTAAAAAAACAGAAATAGCATAGAAAATTCTAAGATTAATTTGGAGGAATTCAGAAAAAAATGTTAAGAATGATTTAAGAGGACATTTTTGGGGAACTATCGGATAAATTACTTAAGAGAATTTTATTTCTCTGAATCTTTGATATGAGGCTTAATGATTAGTATTATCTGTATTATTCGGACTATTGTCCTCATCTTCATTGTTATCTGTATAACGTTTCGGCCGATGTGACCTCCGGCCTTCTTCAGGTATTTCTTGTCGGACTCGGGAACCTTCTCGGACTCGGGAACCTTCTTTTCGAACTCGGGAACCTTCTTTTCGAACTCGGGAACCTTCTTGTCGTAATCGAGAACCTTCTTGTCGTAATCGGGAGCCATTACTGAACTTTGAACATACCCCTTTATTCAAACCATGGGGTATTCTGTTCTCATTCCGCTAACCATAGCTGGGGCACAGGTGTTAAGCTGTGTTAATTATTATTCTATGTTACTGTTGTCCTTGACCAGAATTGAGCCTGCAGTCTAGGGATAACTGTCTCTTGTAACTGTCTTAACCTAACTTTTTTATCCACTAGGCTATGTGTCCAATTCGACACATGGTCTAGTGTACAGATAACAATGAAGATGAGGATAATTGTCCAAATAATGCAGATAATACTGAAGATAATTTGATCTGTATTTTTTTCGCCATACAACGTGTGATAGCACGTGCGATACCCTGCCCTCATCAGCTGCCAACTAGGAGTGATAACACAGTTTCGGTAGCTAAGACAGGAGTGCCACTCCCAGCGCTACCAAGCAGCTTTTGCCACCGGACAGGGTATTAAAATAAGATAAAATAATGCAGAGAAAAAATTATAAGATCCGTTCATCTTAGGTGTTTTGTTATCAGTGGAGTTTGTTATTTAAAAACGCGTTTGCTTTCGGCCGTTGATGTGATTACGCGATTGCAGATATTACGTAATAACACGGGAATGTTTTTAACCTCAAGCAGATCCAGCTAGATGCCTTTTGCATCGTGGTCTGAAGACGATGTAAGGCAATTTTCAAACAGCGGCCAGTGATTCCTATTTTTGAAAGAAACGAAATGACTGAGTGTCCTAAAAATCCACGACACCCAACCTCAATAGGAATAACATGGCATGTCCAACCCTTTTCCACGCAGTATGTAGATATTGTATTAATATTGTATATATTCTGCTCAAAGATTCTATATTTTTTCTCTTTTTTTAAAATGTTGATGAAAGAATATAGAAAAAATAAGCGAGATGCCAAAGGAGGCATAAGAAATAAATAGATACTAAGGATACTAGTATGTAGATAAGGCCAACAGTGTTAATAATGTAAAACAATTTTATTAATAATTAAGGTTTAAATAAAATAAAATCATGGAAAATGTGACGTAAATAACTCAAGTAATTGTGACTTAAGTAGTGATATAGTTTTGGTTACAGACAGACAAACAATCTCCATTATAATAAGATATCTTGTAGCGAAATAAATGACGTAATTCGGAGTTCAAAGAAGAGACGAAACGTATCTTACGTGTAAAATGAGTGAAGAGCTCGAAAGAAAAGAAAATATGGCTGCCTTAGCACTGTAATTTAAGGAGACGCGATTGCGGAGCTAGGAGAATTGACGAGAATGTATTTGCATGTATGCAATCTTTTTCATATACTATTATCTTTATATATACTAGCAAATATATGCACCCTCCGGGTGCAAGTATTTAAGTTTTAATGTAATAAAATATTGTATTAAATTAGAAAGGCTAATGAAACTTAATAAGACTGCAGATAAAAAGATTTGAAACAGAGGGACTATAATCGAAAAATAGAACAACTGAAACTTACTCTTCCATCACTCTCGTCTTTCATTGTTATTTTTTTTAAATTTAAGTATTTAGTTAAAAGAGGAAGTAAAGAATAAAATGACAGTTATTTTTTCTTGTTAATGGATTTCATTTAAGATTTATTGAAGAGATTTTTGCTTATATTCATTAAAATAAAACCAAACAGTTAGAAATCAATAATACTAAGCACATATTTATTAAAATCACATTTTTGATATCAATATGCAAATTAGCCTTCCCGTTCACACTGTAAACCGCTATTTTGTTGTATATATAGATATAATTGCATGTTGTTAGTATGTAGATCAACAGTATTAATAATGTAAAACAATTTTATTAATAATTGAGGTTTAAATAAAAATAAAATCATGGAGAATGTGAAGTAATTAACTAAGGGAATTGTGACTTGAGTAGTGATTTAGTTTCGGTTACAGACAGACAAACATACACTCTCCATTATAATATATATATATATGCTTTCGTATTGGTTTTTGTGTCTATATTTCCCTACCAAAAGTAGAAGTTGGTGTTCTAGCCTCAGTAAAGCCTAGTGTAGTATAGTGATTCTTTTTGTTAAGTAGACGTCTCTC
>CM042150.1:35390442-35455442 GCA_023376005.1 Doryteuthis pealeii | reverse complement strand
TCTAATTTCGATTCGTGGGGACATTTTTTCCATTAACACCATCAAAATCCAGTTAATTGTTTACAGACAATTTTTAGAATTTTTTTTTAATTATAAAACTAACTCCTAACCCCTAACCCTAACAAAAACCTTACAATTTTTTATACATTTGTAAATATACACATTAATAATACAAGCAGGACCTGTGGATATACCACAGTATGGCAATTTAATTATTACAACGTTTGATATGTTTACTTAAGAGCTATTGCTAAATACTTCAATATGTGAAAATATCTTAATCTAACTCTCTCTCACTCTTTTTTTCTTTCTTTCTTTCTTTTCATCTTTTCATTATGTTCATTTGAAACAGATTAGCGTTTTCGCTTCCGCACACTCACTCCCTTTCTCTATCTTTCCCTTACCCTCTTTCTATCTTTCTTATTATAAGAATAATAAGTATTATATATAATACTCTATCAATAACATACTCTTTCTGTGTAGCATCCCCCTTTTCTTCCCTTTCTTTATTTATGATAGAAACGGAAAGGTTCATTATTTAGCTGAGGTGACAACACTCACAAGAAATAAGAATTTGGCAGATAAGCAGCATCATAAGCGTCCTGAATTAGCGGTAACGATATTAAAGCTCCGAAACTACGCTTGATCTTAAGGTTATCGTCTGATGATAACTTTAGTCTAAGCTAAACAGGGAACTCCTGAACAAGGCCCGAGGATACAGCAGCCGAAACGTTGTGTTTATGCATACCACAATAAAGATGAGGACAACAGTCCGAAACATCAAAATAATTTATGTTGATATATTCTTCACCTTTTCTTATAGTACGTGTTGTATTCGGTGATCTTTAGAAATTACTTCTTAGTCGTTTTTTATTTATCTTCTTTTTAAAAAATCTAGTTTGTATCTAGCGTGTAGATTCGTGTATAGGTCGACCTTAATTTATGGTCACGAGGTCATTAATTTTTAGAATTAACTTTTTTAAACGAACAGCTGTTCCTAGCCCTTCCTATTATGCTTGAATTTCAACCATAGTTACTCATGTATAGGTCGACCTTTGATTTATGGTAATGAAATCATTAAGCTATGGGATTACCTTTTTAAGGAAACGGGGAAACAGTTGCTCCTTGCCCTTCCTATTAGGTTTGAATTTCCACCATCATTACTCATGTATAGGTCGACCTTTTATTTATGGTAGTGAAATGATAAATATATTGAATTAATTTTTGAAGTAAAAGATTGTTCCTAGTCCATCACATTATGTTTGAATTTTAATCTTACAAAATTAAAACTCGGTTATGGTTGACAATATTTTTTTACTCTAAAATTAGGTCTTCAAATTTCGGGTTATATACATGGTATTTTAGCCAAGGATTGGTGTCCTGGGTATGACGTTAAACTGCATCTAGTGGTGAGGTGTAAATTCTGGGGCTCTTGGGAGTGTGAAGAGCCCCTTCATTGCCATTGCTTTCCAGGTTCACTCTGACCTAGAGTGGTAGTACTTGTTAGGGCCCCTGTTGTGACTTATAGGGTTTAAAAAATTGCGTTGAAAAGATTTGAATAGCTCTTAAGAATGAATAAGACAAAACGTGTTTGGCATAAAATAACCCAACAAATGTTGACATCACGTAAAATCCAACCAAACAACCAAACCAAATTCTAGAGCTCTGAGGATTGTGAAGAGTTCCTTTATTGCCATTACTCCCAGGTCCACTCTGACCAGGAGTTGTAAAACTTGTTAGGAGTTAATCTATGGTTCAAACCGATCAAAAATGAGTTTTAATTTTTTTTAAATTGAATACGCAAACAATAATGAATAAAAGAAAAACCTCTTCGGTATAAAATAACCCAAGGGTTGACATGCCGTAAAATTCAGCCGATTAACCAACTTATCATTGGAGGACTCTTTCCCTAACCAAGGTTCAATGATCACACTTCCTGTTTTTGAAAGTTTTTTTAATTCTATTAGTTTTCTTCCAAATATGGATCGTATTTAATTTGGATCAAGTCTTCTTCAAAGGAATGTGAAATGGTTAAATATTCAGTTTAATTTATGGGACTGTTTTTCAACATTTCTTGAGTTTGCGATTATTTTACATCCGTTCTCCGACGAAGTGTTTTATAACGATTCAATCAGATGCTTATCGTCGTAGGAAATGGACTCAGCGACACGAGTTCAAATTTTTGTCAAGGCTGTTTGGATTTCACAAAGCGCTAATGTCCTTGGGAAATATATGGATCCAACTATTCTCTCTTCAGCTATGGGTAAATAGTAAGGTTGATTGGAGCCTTGTAGCCGGTTGGGGCTTTAAAATCACCGACTGCACCTCTGCAGAGGTGCAAGACCACCCAATGGGGCTACCTGTTGGCTATGAGTGGTGACCCGTGATGCTTAAGGAAGCTTGCTGGCTGAGTAGTCCATGACATGCAACACTCCACTTTGGCCCTTACTTAAGGTTAGTCGGGAGGTCCCTTTCGATCAATCGATTGGTCACGTCAAGCCTATGTGTTTTTCTTGACCCTATTGCCCTTATGGCTAGCCCCAATCCATTTTACCAGTACTAGAAGTCTGTGGCTGAGGGTCTTAATGTTCTGGGTATGACATTAAACTGCATCTAATTTTGAAGTTCAAATTCTGGAGCTCTAGGGAATCTGGAGTACTTCTTGATCGGCATTACTCCCAGGTCCACTCTTAACCGAAGGGCTTTACCAATTAGGGCCCCATCTATGGGTTAATTAAAAAAATGAATTTAAAAATATGTTTAAAAATTGAGTTTAAAAGAACTGAGTGCCACCAAGAATGAATAAAACAAAACACCTTTGGCATAAAATAACCCAACAAGGGTTGACATGCCGTAAAATCCAACCAATCAACAAGAATAGACTGGGATCTTTAACATTGTTAGGTTACCAGTCTAAGAGAAAGGAATCTCTGAATTCAAACTTCGCTTAAGAAATTGACCTTGTGTCTCATCCTGCTCGTGCGAAAGGGTTAGTTTTCTTCTTCTTCTTCTTCTTCTTCTTCTTCTTCTTCTTCTTCTTCTTCTTCTTCTTCTGACGATTGAATTTATGTCAATATTTCAATCGATACTTTATTCAGTTTTTTTTTTTATTTTCACGAAAATCTTTCATTTCAAAATTGTCTGTTTTTCTTTTCCCATTGTTTACTGAATTTCTAAAAAATGAAGGATATTTTTATGACCACATTTTTGTATTGTTATTTTTATTGTCTTTTAAATCCCATCCGGTTTAAGATAGCTTCATTTAGATAAAGAGTAACACATCTCGTATGACTGACACGACAGCTGATCACAAAACAATGCAAAGATAAAGAACTTTGTAAGCATAACGACCTTTATTTTTGCTCTCCCCTTTAAAAATGTTTCAATTCTTTTCTTTTTTTCATTTCTGTCGATTTTTGTCATAAATGGTCTTTATGACAAGTCTCAGATAGAAATACTGCCCACCCTGTTACAAAGTCACCCCCTCTGCCAACCAGTAATGTGAAACTTTGCTTTCAGCAGTTCTGTTTGTAAAATAATATGTTTTTTGTGCTTGTTTTTTTTTTTTTTTTTTTTTCATTTGCAGGTCAACGTCCATGTTGATTCTTTTGAAAGAATATTGTAAAACGAAGTCACAAGACTTGATAAAGTTTTTTATTAATAAATTTTTTATAAATTATTTTCTCCTTCCTTTTATGACCGTCTTTTACCACAGCATTAAAGAAAGCGACATGAATCCGAACACTTTGAATTTGGAATGCGAGTTCAAGTCTGGTCGAAAGATCTAAAAACAAAGTTATCTGAATTCTCAAAGTATCAACTTATACTCGTGTACAGCGCGCTCAAATACTTTAATTAAATCAAGACACTTAGTCTATTTAATTCGGTCAAATTATATAAACAAACATTGTTTTTTCACAATATCAAATGGTTAAAATTTTTCTGTAGATCAAAAGAGTGGAAATGGTCCATAACCACGATCCCCATGGTATTTAAGGCCTTCTTATTCACAAATAATTTTGCTCTGTTTACAATAATTAAACATTGACCTCTCTTACGGAACCTGAACTCTACCACAAACTACTGGTAGAGAATAGAGCCAGCCTAGAATCACCTTGTACCAAGAAACTTGGTACCACACCAAAGTATATATATATATATATATATATATATATATATATATATATATATATATATATATATATATACCAATCCCTCCACACGAGCAGGATGTGATACAAGTTCAATTTCTTAAGCGGAGTTTAACAGGTTTGAATTCAGAGTTTTCCTTCTCCTAGACTGGTTAGCTAACCAAGGTTGAGAACTATTTAACTATATCTGGAAGGAGAGCAGTTGGATGCATACCTTTCCCAAATGGTATTACACGATTTATAAATTTTATTTTCCATGCGCCTCTCGTACCACAATCGGAAATGTGCGGTGAAAAGCAAATGGTGTTCCTATTCAGGCGACTCCCAGCTGGGGTGCCTATTGGATACTTGGTACAAAAGTTCAAATCTTGGATAAGGCTGTTTGCACTTCCCTTTGTGCTTATATCCTTTGGAAAGACATGAACCCAATTCTTCTTCCCGTGATCCAGTGGGTAAATAGTGGGACAAGCTGGGATTTAAAGCCTTGGCTAGACAACCAGTCTTGGAGAAGGAAAACTCTAAATACATAGTTATTTTTTCCACTGTTTCCAATTTGATTGTCACTCTTGATTCTCTCTTAGTATTTTTGACTCTAGTCATTTCTGGATTTTATTGTTGGTATGCTTCCATCTGCGAATGACGATGGAGTAATGTCCAATTTTTTAAAGGGGTGACAACGTAGCCTGGGCGGATTGTTTTGGAGGACGTGTTGTGGCCCAATCAGCAGACCCCCCTCTCCACACTGCCGATGTGGTCCAAAGGAACGGTAAGAAACCAATGCAGTTGGGCAGCGGTAGTGTCGCGGGAGTTGCCGGGTAGTGTTCAAGTTCAGCGTTACTCCATTTTAAGGACTCCGGCTCCAGATTTGTTTGCAGGGTTTACTCCCCTGTCATTCCTCGGAATTACGAAGCCACTCAGCGATGGTTTTATAACAATCTCCTCCTGGTGCGAGATGGGTTAACGACCAGGGCCAATTTGGAGGTTTATGTGTCTAGTAAGGACCCCAATCTTAGTACTGTCAGTGTGGATGATCGTTGGCTCCTCTTGAGCTCGCCCGCTCTTCTTTTTTTTTAAGTATGAATGTGAAGAAAAGGTTTTCTTTTTTTCTTCTTTTTTCTTCTTCTTTGTGCTTAGTTTTCTTTTCTTCTTTCTTTTACTTTTTTCTTTTGTTTCTTTCTCTCTTCTTCTCTCTTTTTCTTTCTTTTCTTTTGCTTCCTTTTCTTTTTCTTTTTTCTCCCTTCTTCTTCCCTCTCTCTTTTTCTTTCTGTTCTTGTACTTATCTTTCTTTTCTCCTTTCTTTTACTTCCTTTTCTTTCTCTTCTTTCTCTCTTCGTCTTTCTTCTTCCTTTTCTTGTGGAGGTCATCCCCGTGGCGTAGTGGTATTTGCGTGACTACCATACTAGTTGTGAGTTTGGTAGCTGAGTAACTCATAGGGTACTGCCAACTTCCTTCTGATTCAAAACTGTTTTCTTCCTCTTTCTTTCAATTCGTAATCAAAACTTCACTCTCTCATCATGAAACTCCTGAATACATTAGACTCACTGCCTGACTCTAAGGAGATTATGATCTGCTGGATCCCAAGCCATATAGGAGTGAGGGGGAATGAAAGAGCTGACTCTGCAGCTAAATCGGCTCTAGATTTGATTCCTGACAAGTTCAAGATTCCATATACTGACTTGAAACCTAAAATTAATAGATTCCTTCATACAAAATGGCAACAACGCTGGAATAATAACATCCACGATAGACTCTTCCTAATCAAACCCATTTTGGGAGGCTGGAGACCAACTTTAAGGAAGTCTAGAAAGGAACAAGTCATTGTGTCCCGATTATGCATTGGTCACTTAAGACTAACGCTCTCCTATATACTCAAACAAGAACAACAACCACAATGTGAAACATGCCAAACACCTTTGACTGTTAAACACTTATTCATGGAATGCAGATTTTTTACTCACATCAGAAACCGTTATTTTAATGCAAATAATATGAGGGATATGTTTGAAAATGTCAATATGGAGGACATTCTGCCCTTTCTGAGAGAAATAGAATATAGACATGAACTTAATCAATACCATACAACATTATCCCCAATGGCCCTAACACATTGTTAAAACCAGTTTCTAAAAAGTATAAATATAAATACACAACATATATTACTTCCCGACCGTTAGGCATGACATAACCCCAGACGAGTTGATATGCTGTTAAAATCAATAAACCAGACAACCAACTTATCTTTGGTCTTAAAGTCTATTGACTTTTACTGTGAACAAACATTTTAAAGTATAAAATCAACATTCCTATGCATTGTAAAAGATATTCTCACATTCATTCACTGGTCATTATGAACTTTTGTTTAGTAAACAGGTGACCCAGAAAAAGCAGAACCCATACATTTTGTAATAAAACAGTTAATTTTAACTAGGGGTTTTAGGGTTAGGGTTTAGGATTAGGGTTTGGGTTAGGGTTAGGGTTAGGGTTAGGGTTTGGGTTCTGTTTTTTCTGGGTCACCGTGTACAGGGTGACCCAAAAAAAAACGGAACTCAAATTATTTATTTATTTTCCCAATAAACTAACCCTAAATCCTAAACCCCAAACCTAACCCTAACCCTAAACCCCCTAGTAAAAATTAAAGTATTATTATAAAATTTGTGGGTTCTGTTTTTTCTGGGACACCCTAATTTACTAGACAAAAGTTCATAATTACCCATTTATTTATATATTAGCCCAGTCTGCTCTATTTTCTTCATAAAAGGAACAAATAAATTAAGTAAGTAAAATAAAAAAAGGAAATATTTTTGCTCAATTTTAGTTTTATAAAATGCTTCTAAATACAAAACTCTACAATTTTTAGTTTCTATAGAAACTATGAATGTTTTATTTGCTCAAATGTCTATTTAATCTCCGACATGCATTCAAACATTGAAAGTAATAAAAATATAATTATTTCTCATTTCCTTAGCAATTTCTTTTCTCTCTTGTGTCCTGACTTTGTTTTTAATAATGTTTTGAGCTTTATTCGTGTAATAAAAGATGAACAAGATAATTGCTTTACTTAACATTTATTCAATACTAGCAGAGCTACCCAGCGTTGCTCGGGATTTAAAAAGTTAAAAGCACTGTAGGGGAGACATTAATTGAAATGTCACCGTTTAGCGTAAGCACTTACTCGCCTGTTGTTTACAGACTTGAGTTATCTGGTGATTGTAAAAACATATATCCTGTAAGTATGTATCAATTAATTTTTCACCCTGGACTGACAGTCGCTGACGGCTGTAAGGGTAAGGAACTTGGCAGACGAAAATCCTGTCGGGTTTCGCTCCCGCCTAGAGGTAGCTGTTAAAAAAGTCGAGTCGCACTGATCAGACGTAAACGTCGAAACACGTGTCTGTGGATGACTGATATATATATATATATATATATATATATATATATATATATATATATATATATATATATATATATACTAAAAAAACGTGCCCCATTGGGGCACTCATTGTGGTCTTTGTAGATATTTGGGATCACGTAAAAAAGAGTTTGTAAAACGAATTAAATTTTAAGAAAAGGAATACGAAGAATGTCAAAAAACATTAAAATCATTTTGTAAGATTTCTAAGAAAGGGAACGTTTGACCTAATTTAAATTTAAATGGACCTGACTTTTGGATTCTATTAAGAGCCAACATGCAGAGAAACTAAGGGATGGCTGCTGATGAAAATTAACATTGATAAAGTCGTAGGTTCAATCTCACACTATACAATCTCTCTGTTTACACTCACAGAGAAATTAACATATATAAGAGGAGTTAATCAGATATATATATATATATATAGAGGGGGGAAATAAACAGGCAAAATGTGAAGTAAGAGACGGGTCAATTTTTGACTCAATTGCAAATTATAACTAATTAGAACCAATCAAAGTGGATTTTTTTTCAAAACATAACTCAATCCTAAAACTAAGGAATATTTTAATATGTATTTTGTGATATTAAACTAAACTAATATTTTAGTATGTATTTTGTGTTATTAAAACTAATGTGTTTTGTGTTATTAAACTAAATTATTAGATATTTTAGTATGTATTTTGTGCTATTAAACTAAGGAATATTTTAGTATGTATTTTGTGTTATTAAACTAAACAGGAAAAAAGCCTTTAGAAAACAGTCGATTCACTTAGCTTTAGTATAATATATAAAGTGAACTGATCCGGGGTAGACTTGATTTCACCACGCAACAAGAGAAAAAATACACTTGATTTTTAAAGGGGTTTAAATTCTTTACTTTAATATTGAATGTTTATTTGAGCACCAGCTGCTCCTGTTATTTGGCCATACGTCATACTAGGTTGTACTAGGTAAATACGAGAAGCTATAACCGAATATTTATTTGAATTTTCAAGGAAATTCTATTTAGTTTCTCCATCACAGGAAATTGATGTCTACAATCGAAACCATTGGGAAGAAGGAATATTGATTTCTTTATTAAGCTGAGTCTAGTCTCTTGCATAATGTCACAGGTGTTAGGTCTCTTGTGTGAGTCGAACTAACGATAAGATTAATGGTCTATAGGTCGAATTTGCTTACGTTACACTCTCGGCGGAGTTGAGAATTTGCTGTCTGTATCCACCTGCAAAGGGTTAATAAACTTCATGTCAAAAAATAAAATGAAATAGAATAAAATTAGAGTCCTGGATATGAAACTAAAGTGTATCTTATGGTGAGGCTCCAGTTCTGGATATCTGGGGAGAATGGAGTACCCCGGATTATTATACCATAAAACAAACCGATCCTAACCAAACCAAACCAAATGAAGATAATCAAAATTACTTATACAATTTGAAGATATTAAGAACTTGAAATATAGAAACTTTTATCAAAGTTATTTGTTGCGGCTTTAAATGACCCGAAAAGGGTTGATATGTCGTTAAATAACCAAACAAAACTAAACAAACCAAACAATCTGGACGTTTGTGGGGATTATTAAAAGTAAAAATAAATTTAAAAAAGTAAAACAAAATAAAATAAAATAAATAAATAAATAAAAAGACACAAAAATAACAATCTCCCAGAGGGCTTGAGACATGAAGAGCCCTCAGGGCATGCGCAGGAAAGAAAACATGTTCTTGGCGTCGAAAAGGTATTGAGGACGCTTGGACTGAGAGACTTTGGAGAGGTAACACCTATCGAATTGTTCGGGAAATATATACCCTCACCAAAATAGTGTGAACCCGATAATAAAGGTCTTACTCTAAAGTCATCCCTGTCTCTATCCTTTCCTTCTTTTCGTTAAATTCAGCTCATCAGCCCACACGAAGTAAGTAATACGTTTATAGGGGGTAGGATACAAGACAAATGAACTAAGACTTATTCTTACACGTTCTTATAAAATTTCGCTTTCTGCTACCAGAAATATTGTTGGAAAGAGAGTATAAGAAATTCGGAAAGATTTCAAGGAAGTCGAAAAAGGTTGAACACACCCAGATGAGTTTTCGGAAAAACCCAAAAGGATTCTCCTGCTAACACCAGAACATCTTAAAAATTGCCTGATATTTGCCAAAAATACTTGGAAAAGTATCTGTCTTCATATAATTCTGTAATGTGATAAAATTATAATCATTCAGTGGAAATAGAATGAACCAATAGTTTGAATAATCCAAATAATCCAAATTATCAAGCCTCATCTAAAAAATCCAGAGAAATACAATGAACCATGCCCAGAGTAAAAAAAAAAAAAAAACTCTATGTAATAATGAGAGAACACACATTTTTTTTAAGGTAGATTAAATTAATCTTGATTTATGATAAAAATGTTTTGTACAACATGCCACCTTCCAGACGTTTAAAATTCATTAATCAATTTTTTAAGTGAATACAAACAGGTCAGCTGAATCAGAGAAAATATTTGTTTTTATAATTTATCTGAATGGATCGGCTTTTTATCGCTTTTCTTATTTCTTATCCTCCCCCACCACCCTCTCATTGGTTGGATTTATGTCAATGTCTTTTTTGTAGTAATATTAATTAGTATTTATTTTTCTAAATTGAATTAATTTTGAAATTGTATCGTACCGTATGTTTTTGGCATTCAGTGTATATAACCGGTTTTCTTAAAGCTAAGTATTAGAAATACACAGCTCGGCAGTAATTGGCAATAAGTAAAAATAAATCATAGGATTAACTTATTTTTCTCAACTAAACTCATTACATTCAGATTCTCATATCAGCCAGACACTTGCACATTTGTAAAAGCTTATGTAACAGTTTCTGGCATGACCAAGATATTCCCCCTCTCTCTCTCTCTCTCTCTCTCTCTCTCTCTTCTCTCTCTCTCTCTCTCTCTCTGTATTATATACCTGACGTATTATGTGGGTATATATGAGTATACAACACGTGTTTATGCATATATAGAGAGAGCTTGTACCTGGGAACCACAAGGTTCTGGGTTCGATACCGGCCCTCGCCAACTCATATATATATATATATATATATATATATATATATATATATGTGTGTGTGTGTGTTGAAAGATAAATGGAAAGAAAATGTTGTATGGATAAAATATTCATTTATTTATTTAAATATTTTGATAAATATCTAAATATACTGCCCTGAAGAAGACCGTTCTTTTTTGTATACTTAAATGCTATGTTTTTCTATTATTTACTCCTTTTGAGTTTTCACATCAGTGTTAGCTGATGGTCTTTCACTGGAGTCTGAGTGACAGCAAGTCTCCTCAGGTCTCCAGGACTCTTCTGAGTATTCTGGCAGATTGCAGCAGTGCAGTGTTCTGAATGGTTTCAATCCTTCCTCTGATATCCAAACTTTCCAAACCCTTTTCTAATGCTTTTGGGACTGTTCCAAGTGCACCAACTACAATTGGTATAACTTTCACTTTCATATTCCATAACTTTTCAGTTCTCTGGCAAGGTCCAGATATTTGTCAATTTTTTCATTTTCCTTTAACTTCACCCTGTGATCCGCTGGCACTGCAAAATCCACCAGTTGACAAGTTCTTTCTTTTTTGTTAATCAACACTAGGTCTGGTCTTCTTGCTGGGATAAGGTGATCCGTTTTAATTTCAAAGTCCCAGAGAATTTTGTGCGTTTCGTTCTCAAGAACAGATTCTGGTTTATGCATATACCATTTTGTTGTGTGGTCAAAATTTAATTTCTTGCATAATTCCCAGTGGATCACCTTCCCAACCCAGTCGTGTCTAGTTTTGTATTCTCGTTGTGCTAGTTTGTTACATTCGCAGAGTATATGGTTAACAGTCTCATCTCTATTACCGCAAAGTCTACATTTACTATTTGTTGGGTCTTATCAATTTTCGCTTTGATGTAGTTTGTCCTTATGGCATTATTTTGTGCAGCAATTATAAGTGATTCTGTTTCTCTTTGAGGTTTCCCTTTCTTAACCATGTCCAAGTCTTTCCATGTGCAACCTCATCTATTTGTCGTTTGAAGCGTCCATATAATTGTTTTTCTTCCCATTTTTGTTTTCTAGTCTTTGTCGTTCTTCTGTTTGTCCATCTGCCGTTTCTACTATTGTTGGTCGCCATAAGTAATTTGTCTTTGCTCTTCCTTGTGTAATCTTCAAGTTGTTGGATTGTGGTTTCTACGCATTCCTCTATGTTGGCAAGACCTCTTCCCCCTTCCTTTCTTGACACATACAATCTATCTCTATCATCTCTAGGGTGGAGAGCCTTGTGCATGGTCATTAATTTTCTCGTCCTTTGGTCTATCTGTCTGAGTTCTTCTTTTGTCCATTTTAAGAATGGTCCTGAGTATCTTATAATGGGGACAGCCCAATTATTATTATTATTATTATTATTATTATTATTATTATTATTATTTACTCCTTTTGAGTTTTCACATCAGTGTTAGCTGATGGTTTTTCACTGGAGTCTGAGTGACAGCAAATCTCCTCAGGTCTCCAGGACTCTTCTGAGTATTCTGGCAGATTGCAGCAGTGCAGTGTTCTCAATGGTTTCAATCCTTCCTCTAATATCCAAACTTTCCAAACCCTTTTCTAATCCTTTTGGGACTGTTCCAAGTGCACCAACCACAATTGGTATCACTTTCACTTTCATATTCCATAACTTTTTCAGTTCTATGGCAAGGTCCAGATATTTGTCCATTTTTTAATTTTCCTTTAACTTCACCCTGTGATCTGTTGGAACTGCAAAATCCACCAGTTGACAAGTTCTTTCTTTTTTGTTTATCAACACTAGGTCTGGTCTTCTTGCTGGGATAAGGTGATCCGTTTTTATTTCAAAGTCCCAGAGAATTTTGTGCGTTTCATTCTCAAGAACAGATTCTGGTTTATGCATATACCATTTTGTTGTGTGGTCAAAATTAATATTTTGCATAATTCCCAGTGGATCACCTTCCCAACCCAGTCGTGTCTAGTTTTGTATTCTCGTTGTGCTAGTTTGCTACGTTCGCAGAGTATATGGTTTACAGTCTCATCCCTATTACTGCAAAGTCTACATTTACTATTCTGTTGGGTCTTATCAATTTTCGCTTTGATGTAGTTTTTCCTTATGGCATTATTTTGTGCAGCAATTATAAGTGATTCTGTTTCTCTTTTGAGGTTTCCCTTTCTTAACCATGTCCAAGTCTTTTCATGTGCAACCTCTTCTATTTGTCGTCCATATAATTGTTTTTCTTCCCATTTTTGTTTTCTAGTCTTTGTCGTTTTTCTGTTTGTCCATCTGCCGTTTCTACTATTGATGGCCGCCATAAGTAGTTTGTCTTTGCTCTTTCTTGTGTAATCTTCAAGTTGTTGGATTGTGGTTTCTACGCATTCCAATATGTTGGCAAGACCTCTTCCCCCTTCCTTTCTTGACACATATAATCTATCTCTATCATCTCTAGGGTGGAGAGCCTTGTGCATGGTCATTATTTTCTCGTCCTTTGGTCAATCTGTCTGAGTTCTTCTTTTGTCCATTTTAAGAATGGTGCTGAGTATCTTATAATGGGGACAGCCCAGGTATTAATTCCTTTGATCAGATTTCTGCTGTTAAGTTTCGTTTCTAGAAGTTTTCTAGTTCTCCTGAGATATTCTCTTTTAATTTTTCCTTTCATTTCTGCTTGCATGATATTGTCCGCTTCTAAAATTCCTAAGTATTTGTAGCTTTCATTTTCATCAAGAGATTTTATAGTTTCCTGATTTGGTAGTTGTATTCCATTCATTAGTTTTCTTTCACCCCTTTTTATTACAAGCATAGCACATTTTTCGATTCCAAATTCCATCCCTATATCCTGGCTATATATTCTAATAGCTTGTACTAGGCTCTCCAATTCTTTTTCATTTTTTGCAAAAATGTTAATGTCATCCATGCACATAAGGTGGTTTATCTTCTCTTGTGAATTACTAAATTTGTATCCACCGGTACATTTTTTCAGTATATGGTTTAGCGGCATCATTGCAATAATAAAGAGTAGTGGTGATAATGAGTCTTCTTGGGAGATACCTCTTTGGATTTTTACTTCTGCCAGGGATTGTTTTCCAGCTTTTAATTGAACTCGCCAGTTTTCCATGGCTTTTTTAATGAAGTTTATGATGTTGTTGGAAATTTTGTACATTTGTGGGCATTCTAAAATCCAGGTATGTGGGACCATGTCATAGGCTTTTCTGTAATCGATCCAGGCCATTGCAATATTTTTCCGTTTATGTTTTACTTCTTTAAGAATGTATTGGTCTATATAGAGTAAGTCGTGGGTTCCTCTTTTTCCCTTGCGACATCCTTTCTGTTCTTCTGGGAGAAGTTTCCGCCAATTGAGTGAAAAGTATACTTCTTCTCTTATAACAGCAGTTAGAATTTTCCACATCATGAGTAGACAAGTTATTGGTCTATAATTGCTGGGGACATTTCCTTTTTGTGGGCCTTTCTGGATTAGTGTAGTTATCTCTTTTGTCATCCACTCGGGTACTTCCGTTTCTTGTAGACATCTGTTCAGTTGCTGGGCCATTCTTTTGTGGATAGACGTAAATTTTTTGAACCAGAATCCATAAATGCCATCATGGCCTGGTGTTTTCCAATTTGCTACTTTCTTGAGTACTGATTTAAGCGTAATTACATGAACACTGGCAACAGGTCCTTCCTCAATTCCCATCAGTTCATTTTTAATATCACTTATCCACTTTGACTGCTTATTATGTTCTTTCCTCATCCATATATCACTACAGAACTTTTCTGCTTCTGTTGCATTTGGGTGTTCACTAATGTTTGTTTTTGCTCCATTAATTTGTTCATAAAATCTCTTTTCATTGTTTTGGAAGGTCCTATTTTGTTTGTACTGTTTAGTTCTCTCTCGATATCTTTTGAGTCTTCCTTCTATAGCCGATATCTTTTTGTTTTACTTCTTCCAACTTAATTTGCTGTTGTCTTTTAACCTTTTTAGCTACATGTGTATTTGTGTTTTTGTTTAACGTGTTTGTTTGTTGTCGTAGTTTTTGTATTTGTTCTTCCAATCTGAACTCCCATCCAGCTTTTGTGTTTCTGTTTGGTTCTCTGTTTGTGTTAGTGTTTCGAAGGGGTGCATCAATTCTATCACAGACTAGTTTTGCTCCTGCATAAATAAGGTTGTTGAGTTCAGTGATATTGTTTGTTGGGATGTTCGATAATATTTTGTTTATTTTTTCCGTTTCTTTCTTGACTTTTTTCCACTCTATGTTTCTTAGGGATGGTAATGTACTCTTGTTGTCATTCATGATTTGTTGTATAAGTTCTATATCCATTCTCTGTTCTGGTGTTAGTTCCTGTGTTGTAAAGGTAGGTTGTATACGGTTTTGGTTGCTAGCGTGTTCACTTTGTTTGGTTGATTCCTGTTCGGTTTGTATTTCTTGATTTTCCTGTCCACATATTTCTATTATCTCGAGATCAGAGAATAATTCTTTATTCAGGATCATTCTTGCCTGGTCTGCCAGTCTTTGGCTGGATGTGCTGAAATTATTGTTGTCATTCCAAATCTGAAGCATTCTTTTTCTATAACCTCTCTGTGTTGGGTTGCTTTTAAAATAACAATAGAGTACTTGTGTGTTATTTTCTCTAGTCCACACTTTTCTTTGTCTCTCGGCTACCACCTCACTGGGTCGTCTATCGGCTACCACCTCACTGGGTCGTCTATCGGCTACCACCACCTCACTGGGTCGTCTATCGGCTGAGCTACCATTTTCCCATGAATATCTGGAAGAACAAGAAAAACAACAGCAGCCTACAGGCATATGTTTGATTATCTACCCCCTGTTTTATACAATGGGTGTACTGATCATTTATTCGTTCCGGGGATGATTCATCTGTTGTTGAGTATCTGAAATGAAAAGTTGAGCTATTTATTATTATTATTATTATTATTATTATTATTATTATTATTATTATTATTATTATTATTATATTTTGTACTTAAAATAATACTAAATAGGATACAATGTATACAAGGACAAAATATTGGTCGAAACACGTGTCGGCATTTTAATAAATAATTTTTATCCATATATTTTCTTTCCATTTATCTTTCAACATAATTGTCGGATTCACTTCCATGTTTCTTACTTACACACACAGACACACACACACACACATATATATTTACACACATATATGTGTGTATGTGTGTGTGTGTGTGTGAGTGTGTGTGTGTGTGTATGCAACTCGACTGAAGTTATTAAGTAAATCACAAATACTTCATATTCGGTGTGAAAAAATAGTGAAATTTTAAACAATCAATTTAGATGTAAAAATATAGTCTAATTTCCTTACTAAGACAAAAGAACCTACTATTAACCCATGACCAAGTGAACCGATGGATTCATACTTTTCCCGAATGCATTGGGGCTAAGGGAAATGCAAACAATCTCGTCCAGGATTTGAACTAGTCATCGATTTTATTTCCTATGACGATACCCATTACGCTAAGCGTGCCTCCTTATCTAAGAAAGGTTGTATGATTGTGTTTATTTCAGTTGCTAATTGTTATAAAATGGGAAGCTTATGATTTGACTTATGGGTAATTCCATGTCAAATCATCCAGGCCATGTCACCCCCTCCACTTCAATTTTTCTGAATTTTTTTTCCAGGTGTCGACTATCTTCAAGTTACACAACCCCCAAAATTTCAGTTTCCAATTCCAAGAATTGGCCGAATTATGTTGATTTTCAACTTTCCAAATTTGAGGGGGGGGGGGGGCTCGCGAAAAATGGCGACTTTTTGTAATCTATTTTTGTCTGTAAAATGAGTTCTAGAGCTTCCCTATTCCTAGAAATTGGTTTATAAAAGCATTTTTGCCAAAGGAATAAAAAAAATTGATCTTGTTATGAAAAAGTCTGAAATCATCAATAACTTAGAATTGGTTGACTTTTATGATAGCATTCTTGGATTCCTTTGACAAAAATACTTTTATAAACCAATTTTTTAGCTATTTCAGAAAAATTGAAGTGGGTGGGTGACAATTTTACTTTTTTCCGGGACGATTTGACATGGAATTAACCTAATGCTCATGAAATTTAGAATCTTAATAAAACATAATTTTATATTTCCCTTTCGTTATATAATTAATCTGTTGAAGCGTGTGTTATATAGTCATATATGAAAAATAGATGGAAATTAATCCGACAGTATGAAATTTAACATTATGAAAAAACATATGATGTTTGTTATGTAATTGCTGACAGTACTGTTTCGACCAAATCGATAAGATGGTCTTCATCAAAGAGCGACATAAATGGGAAGAGAAGATATCTTCTCTTCCCATCTATGTCGCTCTTATTTTTTCTCATTTTTAAGCAGAGGGTGTTGCAATATGATGGCAACGGTCGTACAATTAAGGAACACGAGTATTAAGATAAAGATAATCTTAGACAATATGGATAGTCTCATTTTTAAGCAGAGGTTGTTGTTAGATGATAACGGTCACAAATTAAGGAACACGAGTATTGATATATAATTCCTCTTGGACAATTTGGACGGTCTCATTTTTAAGCAGAGTGTGTTGCAAGATGATAACGGTCGTACTTTTAAGGAACACGAGTATTGATATATAGATCATCTTGGACAATTTTCGACGGCCTCTTTTTTAAGCAAAGTGTGTTTTAAAATGGTAACGGTCGTACAATTAAGGAACACGAGTATTAATATAAAGATAATCTTGGACAATTTGGACAGTCTCATTTTTAAGCCGAGGGTGTTGTAAGATGATAACGGTCGTACAATTAAGGAACACGTGTATTAATATATAGATGATTAGGACTTAAAACCATTGGCTTACTAGCATGGAGCACTATTGTTTTATCAGGAAATTACTATTGATATTGTTTGAAAGTAATTTATTTTCCCATATATATAATAGACCGGCTCTTTTGTTTCATATTCTTATATACACATATTTGGCTCCTCCTCATTCCATCGACCCTCCTGTCCGTTGCACTTGCCATTGAGTCATTTCCGTTCATCATGATCGTCTGGCTTCGTCACGATTACTCTGTTAACTGCGGTCGATTGCAATGTCAAAAGCTAAAAATGGCCCGGCAAACTTTACAGACTTTCTTATTTAATATAATGACCGGGATCAGTTTTGTTGCTATTTTCTAACTAAAAAGACGCACCTACGTCAGGAGTTAAGATCTATTTTTAAAGCGATATCCAAGCCATTGAAAAAGTCCCAGACTTTACAGAAATATTAATATACTTCTATCTACCTATCCTTAATCATATTTCTATCCATATCCATATATCCCTATTCATATCTATCTACATTTCTATCTATCTATCCCTATTCATATATAATCTTATTCATATCTATCTATCTATCTATCTATCGATCTACCTATCCGTATTCATATCTATATATCCATATTCATATCTACATATTCCTATTCATATCTATCTAACCCAAGTCATATCTATCTATCTATCTATCTATCTATCTATCTATCTATCTATCTATCTATATGTCTGTCTGTCTGTCTGTCTATATGTATATATATATTTCATAAAAAAGGATTATGTTTTTAGAAAAATGTTTATTATTTTTATCCAACATTTGCGAAACGTGTTTCAGATCTTCTGATATCTTCTTCAGGCTTTGACCAATCATATATATATATATATATATATATATATATATATAATATATATAATATATATATATATCAAAGTAATCTTTAAATCCACCAAGCAAATAAATATATTTACTTCTGGATTTTAAAAAAAAAACGATTTAAAAGTGCTCAATATAAAGAGCTGAATATATGTTTAAAAATGAATGGCTTAAAATTTCCGACTGCTGTTTCTTGCCATAAACTGCAGTCGGTAATTTTAAACCATTCATTTTTAAACGTGTATATATATATATATATATATATATATATATATATATATATATATCAGTTTTCTTTTACATAATCAATAGCCCCGTTGATGGTTGGAAAATAAAACCGAACTACTATAGACTCGGCTTGAATAAATTTCATCTTTCGATTTAACTTATATTTTCTCATCATTTTTATACATTTATACACTGTTGGATTTACTTCTATTTCTTCCTTATTCACATCTATATATCCCTTTTCATATCTATCTATTTTTATTCATATTTATTTATATAACCTCATTCATATGTATATATTTATCAAACCATATTCATATCTATCTATATAGCTAATCATTCATATTTATATATACTTATTAATATCATTATATACCTATTCATATCTATCTATCTATCTATCTATCTATCTATCCTTATTCATATCTATTTATCTTATATCTATTTATTTACACTATTCATATCTATTTATTCAACCTTATTTATATGTACTAGCAAATATATGCACCCTCCGGGTGCAAGTATTTTAGTTAAATTTTATAATAAAATATGGTATTAAATTAGAAAGGCTAATGAAACTGAATAAGAATGTAGATAAAAAGATTTTTAACAGAGGGGGGTATGATTGAAAAATAGAACAACTTTGAAACTAACTCTTCCATCATTTTCCGTTACTCCCGTCTTTCATTGATAAATTTTCCTAATTAAACTGTTTAGTTAAAATAGGATGTAAAGAATAATATTACAGTTATTTCTTCTTGTTAAGGGATTACTTTTAAGATTTATTGAAGAGATTTTTGCTCATATCCAATAAGATAAAACCAAACAATTAGAAATCAATAATACTAAGCATATATTTATTAAAATCAATTTTTAAGATCAATATGCAAATCAGCCTTCCCATTCATACTGTAAACCTCTATTTTGTTGTATATATAAATACAATTGCATGTTATTAGTATGTAGATATGGTCAACAGTGTAAGTAATGTAAAACAATTTTATTAATAATTGAGGTTTAAATAAAAATAAAATAATGGAGAACATGATGTCAATAACTAAAGGAATTATGACTTGTGTAGTAATATAGTTTCGGTTACAGACAGACAAACCCACAATCTCCATTATAATAAGATATATATATTTATCAAACCTTATTTATATCTATTCATATAGCTAACCTTATTAATATCTTCATATACCTATTCATATCTATCTATCTATCTATCTATCCTTATTCATAACTATTTATCTTACACTATTCATATCTATTTATTTAACCTTATTTATATGTATATATTTATCAAATCTTATTTATATCTATTTATATAGCTAACTTTATTAATATCTTCATATACCTATTCATATCTATCTATCTATCTATCTATCTATCTATCTATCCTATTCATAACTATTCATCTTACACTATTAATATCTATTCATTTAACCTTATTTATATGTATATATTTATCGAACGTTATTCATATCTATTTATATAGCCAACCGTATTAATATCTATATATGCCTATTCATATCTATCTATCTATCTATCTATCTATCTATCTATCTATATATGTATCTTTATTCATATCTATTTATCTTACACTATTCATATCTATTTATTTAACCTTATTTATATATACATATTTATCAAATTTTATTTATATCTATTTATATAGCTAACCTTATTAATATCCTCATATACCTATTCATATCTATCTATCTATCTATCTATCTATCTATCCTTATTCATATCTATTTATCTTATATCTATTTATCTTATACTATTAATATCTATTTATTTAACCTTATTTATATGTATATATTTATCAAACGTTATTCATATCTATTTATATAGCCAACCGTATTAATATCTTTATATGCCTATTCATATCTATCTATCTATCTATCTATCTATCTATCTATCAATCAATCCATTCATATCTATTTATCTTACACTATTCATATCTATTTATATAGCTAACCTTACCAATATCTCTATCTATCATTTATCTAAGATTGACCATATCTTGATATCTTAATCTGACTAGCTTTGAGCGGATTCATCACTTCAGTTATTAGCCTTTTTAAGGGTCATTTCTAATAACACTAGTAAAGCCGCCCCTGGCCTAACAACATAATTGAAAAATGTTGGATTGCTAAGAAAAAAGACGAATTATGATATACACAATTCCACAGCTTAAACGAAAGACACGATTTTATATTAAAGACACATTTTTGTATTAAAATACCGTATTTGATGGCATTTAGGAGGCACTTTTTTTCCCCAAATTTTGGCTCAAAAAATTGCCCTGTGTTTATACACCGTAGGTGAAGTTTGAGACCTCCCGTAGGCCTAGGCTAATCTTCTCTATGATGCTCACTAACCCAGCTTACGTTTAGTACTTTTACCTACCCTAAACTCCATGTATCCTTATTTTAGCTATATTCCTGCTTGTGTAATGCACAGCTAGACTGTTTTCAACAATATATGCTTAAATACACTAAAAACGTTTTTTTTTCCTGAATCTGACCTGCTGAAATGGGGGCGCATCTTATATGCCGTCAAATACAGTAGTTTTTATTTAATCAGAAGAGAAATGCAGATATGTTTATTTAAATGAAAATAGGTTTTATTTACAAAATATTTCTTATCTTTATTTTGTGCATCACACTGTCTACAAACCTATACACTGATTAAAAAACTGTGTCACATCCTGCACTGATCGAGGTGAGGGTCTTACATAAATTGAAGCAGTTACTTGGTATATAAAAGCTTTTTCATAAGATAATGTGGTAAAGAAATGAAGAAATATCTTCGTAATTTAGAATAAAAAAAGAAAATGTAGTTTGTGTTCTTTTGTTTAAGCCTTGTAATAAAAGACGAAAGAGACTTTTTTTCTATTTAACCCATTGATGACACATTAACAGGTACTACCACTCCGGGTCAGTGTGGACCTGGGAATAATGGGGATGAAGGGGTACTCCATATTCCCCAGAACTCCAGAATAGTAATTTCCCCATCAGATAGAGTTTAACGTCATACCCATGACACTAAGACCCTCATCCACTACCTTCTAGCACATATATATATTTACCAACCCCTCCTCACGAGCAGAATGTGACACACGGTCCATTTCTTAAGCGAAGTTCAACTGGTTTTAATTCAGAGTTTTCCTTCTCCTAGACCGGTTGCCTAACCAAGGTTAAAGAGCCAAGTCTGCCCTACTATTTACCCATAGCTGGAGGGTGAGTAGGATTCATACCTTTCCCAATGGTATTAGCGCTAAGTGAAATGCAATTAGCACGTCCAGGATTTAAACTCGGGGCGACGAGTCCATTTCCCATGACTTTAACCATTACACCACACGCTTCCTACACATATATGCTGAAAAGTGTAGGTGGTTTGCCATAAAGGCAATAGGCCTGAGACAATCATATAGAAGCTAGGGCTTGAGGTAACCAGCCAATTGATATGAACATTCTAGCCATGTTAATTGTGGTGTCTATAATTGCTGAGAGAAGAGTTATTTGTTTTGCAACAAAAATAAATGGTAAAGAAAACATTTTAACTAAATCATTATCATTCTAATTTTCTATTATAAGGAAATAAAGTTAAATAAGAATATGACATTTTTAATTTGATTATGTTAATTACAGTGTAGCTAAAGACCGTCCTCACTCCCAACTCCTTGTTGGTTGAGCTCTCTGGGGTAAAAATTGATTGTCGGATTGTAAATTAAGCTTAAATGGCCGGATGTGAGCTCTCTAACGCCTGTAACATACATATCTATCTATGTATTTATCAGTTAAAATATACCCCTTCCCTGGAGGTGGCTGGTGGCCATGTGGTTAAGACGCCGGGCTGCCGGAAAATCAGTTTCTATCCCGGCCGGAGGTAGCCTGCATTGTCTAGCCACACTGAGTAGACGTGATACATGGAAACACGGTGTCTGTGGGTGACAATATATATATATATATATATATATATATATATATATATGTATGTGTGTGTGTGTATGTGCGTATGTGTGTATGTGTGTATATATATATATGTGTATATATTTAGTGTGTGTATATGTATGTATATATATATATATATATATATATATATATATAGTGTGTGTGTGTGTGTGTGTGCGTGTGTCAATAGAAACGCCTTTACAACTCTCTTTCGCTCTCAATATGTGTGTGTATGTGAGTGAGAGAAAGTTATATATATATATATATATATATATATATATATACAGAGAAGAGAGAGGAGGAGAGGAGAGAGAGAGAATATCTTTGCTTATATGTATGACTATAACTATATGCAAAACGATATATATATATATATATATATATATATATATATATATATAATAAGAATTTGAATTCAAATATGGTCTAAATATGTGCGTATTCGAATACGGTTTAAATCCTATAATTCCTTTTGAAGTAGTCATAGAATTTGACCTTTTCTCGCTAAATTTCTTTAACTTTGTTTATTTACGACTTCTCTCAACCTCTTGAAAAAAAACTCGTACATTTCTCTAAATATTAATTACTATTGATAAAAATATCTTCATTCTTGTGGCTTAAAAATACTAAACGGCAATTAATTTCCGTTCGCTGTGTGGTATACTGGAAAGTGTCTGACTACTTTTTAAGAACATTGTAATAGTGTGTGGTTATTACTAGTTCACTTAGTGAATTAGTGGTGGGTCATGTTTTATTTTAGGTATTATTAGTAGCGTGCACAATATCAGTAATAGTTGTTATATATATATTGCATTACACGTTGACGAAACAAGTAAATTGCTGTGTGGTATAATGGAAAGTGTCTAAATACTTTTAAGAATATTGTAATTTATTGGCATTTCAGTCTCGGAAGACTATAATATAGTTTATGTGCCCCTGAATTTACAGCGACTACTGTGACTGCAAAGTACAATGTTAAAAAAACATTCTCGACTACAGATGTCGCATTTGAAGGCTGTCCCCGAAGATGTTGATGTGCCGGTGCTTTGTTGCCGCTGCTTTCTTCTGGACCTCTTACTTTATGGTGTTGCGCCAGGGTGGCTTCAGATATGAACAGTCCTCTACGGATAGTCTGGCGCCACTGAGGGCGGTCCTGAGACAATTTTTTTCAGCTGGAAGGGGCAATGCCAAAGCACCTGAGATCATTCTTGCAGATATCCTTGAAACGCAGCTGGGTGCGACCAATCTGTCTTTTACCAGACGAAAGCTCAGCAGAGAGGATGTCCTTCGGGATTCGTCCATCATCCATAATAGTGCATGGTTTTCACTAGTTCACTTGATGAGTTCGTGGTGGACCCTGTTTTATTTTAGTTATTATTAATAGCGTGCACAATATCAGTGATAGAGTTGTTACATATATATTGCATTACATGTTGATGAAACGTAAATTGCATTAAAAAACAACTAAAACGCCCCTCTGTGTCACTAGGTAGCTTAGTTAAACATATCATATGATCTACTCACTGAGCTACGAAATAATTTTGGTTTGGTGAAGTGTTACGAATTTAGTAACCATCCTTTAGGCGTCAAGCAATAGTGCTTGTCCAGCGGAGATCCTTGGTAAAGCAGAGCGTAGTTTCGATCTACGGGTAAAGAATCATATGGTTGTTCCTTGGTGCTCCTCAGTCTTACAAGTCCTTCGTCAATGATTGCAAATGGATGTCTCTCAGTATCAGCGATTAAGTAGCCAACCAGCCACGCATTCGGGCTATTGATTGGCTGAGGTTTAAACCACGTGATTTCGCTTAGTCTATAAATTTAAGTGGTGTATTGTAGCACACCTTATATACCCAAAAATTCCAACATGAAGCTCAATTAAATCTATAAGCTAGTCATTTGCTCTGTTTTTCATGAAACATAATATAATAATAATAATAATAATAATAATAATAATAATAATAATAATAAACGCATGAAATTATCTGGGACTTTGAGATAAAGACGGATAACCCTATCCCAACCAGGAGACCAGACCTAGTGTTGATTAACAAAAAAAAAAGAAAAAGAGAACGTGTCAACTGGTGGACTTTGCGATTCCAGTAGATCACAGGGTGAAGCTGAAGGAAAATGAAAAGATGGATAAATACCTGGACCTTGCCAGAGAATTGAAAAAACTGTGGAACATGAGAGTGAAAGTGATACCAATTGTAGTTGGTGCACTTGGAATGGTCCCAATAAACTCGAAAAAAGACTAGAGGGTTTATAAACTTGGAAAAAAGACTGAGTAGTTTTTTTTAACTGTTCAGATTACACCACTTACCTACTGATAAGTTCTGTAATTTTTAGGGGACACGGAAGTTAATTATCTCTCGTGTCTACCAGTAGCCACGAGGTGACGTGGTCAACGTAGCAAATAAAGAAAACGCGACCAAGTCAAATCTCTCTGTTTTTTCCTACCTCGATAGAAGTAACGACGCACCTGTTATGTTCCTGTAAACGGCCAGGGGTCTTGGAGCCCCCCCCTCGACAAATCGTATTGTATGTCATATGATAGCATACTTATCATATGACTTTATACTTTTATTCTGTACCAACTGCATATCACTTGTAAAAACTTTTCCTTTCCTATTAGAACATTAAGCTTTCTTCAATCACTGATTGCCATGTATTTCATATGAGTTTGCTAAGGCAATAAAAACGGTTCTTGTTACTACCGTGTTACCCGAAAATAAGACAGGGCTTATGGTACAAATAATGTTCATTAAGACACGCAGGACACTGCTGGAGAAGCAAGGACGAACTCATAAGTGACGTCCTCCTGTGGAAGCCAGCTCATGGGCACGCCGGTGTAGGCCGACCAGCAAAGACGTACATTGAACAGCTCTGTGCGGATACTGGATGCTACGTAGAGGACCTCCCAAGAACGATGAGTGATAGGGACGGATGGAGAGAGATTGTCATGGATATCCAGGCTAACAGCGCGACCTGATGATGATGATGATGATGATGAGGATGATGATATGTGAAATAATAATAGAAAAAAATGTTGTCCTATATGAAGTGCCACATCAAGATATTGATCTTGTTATGAAAAAACAAAATCAATAACTTGAAACTGGTTGACTTTCAGGCGTTTTTGGATACCATTTTTTGGTTCCTTGGTCAAAAATGCTTTTATAAACCAATTTACAGAAGTAGGGAAGCTCTAGAACTCATTTTACAGACACGAATAGATTACAAAAAGTCACCATTTTTCTCCAACCCCACCAAATTTGGAGGGCTAAACTTCGACATAAATCCGCCAATTTTTGGAATTGGAAGCTCAAATTTCGGGGAGTGTCTAACTTTAACATAGTCCACACATGTACAACATTTTAGAAAAATCAAATGGGATGGATGACATGACCTGGATGATTTGACATGGAATTGCCCTTATACTAATTATCACTCTGAAACATAACACTAGGGCTTATTTTCGGGGTATGTCTTATTCTTCATATATCGAAAAACGACATTACGAAGTAGAACATTACAAAATATCTAACTAAACAGAAATTACGAAAAAAAGATTGCATTAATTTACTATTAACATGTTCTTTTATTCAAAAAACTCATTAACGACAATTCATTCAAAAACAATCATACCATCATCCTCTGTTATTGTTCTGCAACTCCTGCGGAATTTTCGTATGACTCAATTTCCTATAGAACTTTTGTCCCTACCCTCTCATATGGATAAGACTCCCCCAATGAGGCCACCTCGCCACCCAGGTCTCATTGAATGAGAAGTTCTTATCCAGGTAGCCTGCACACCTGTCTATGAAATTTGTTCTATTAATTCATCGCCCACGTATTTCTTACGTCTGTCTACTGCTCTCAACTAGGCCTTATTTTAAGGAAAAGGCTTATATTAAAATCATCCTGAAAAATCACGCTAGGTTTTATTTTTCAGGTAGGCCTTTTTTCGAGTAAACACGGTATGTTATGAAATGTTCTTGTATATGTATCTACTCGGGGATATATCATACTACACACAGGCTTACACTACAAAGTGCCCGGGTTCGTTGCTTCTCAATTATAATTGTTAGTGGCGGGTTGTGGTACTCAATGACGGCAAACATTCTAAGACCAGCCCCTCTCCCACAATACCAACACTTGAATTACCTAGTGACTTGTTTTTAAAAATGTTCAGTCATACGATTTAGTCAAATTACGTGTATCAATAGTTTGGTTTGGTTTGGTTTATTTTATGGCATATCAACCTCAGTGGGTCATTTAATGCCGATAAAGTTTTGAAATAAATTAGTTCTTAATGGATACTCATTTTTTTTTATAAATACATTTATCTATTTAACCCAAAGATGGGACCCTAACAGGTACTACCACTTCGGATCAGAGTGGACCAGGGAGCAATGGTGATGAAGGAATGCCCGACATTCCCCAAAACTCCAGAACAGCCACAGTCTTCTAGCACCCATATGATAAAAAGGGTTGGGGCTTGCCATAAGAGCAATAGGGTTGGAGCTATCATATAGGTGCTAGGGCTTGATGTGACCAGCCGATTGATCGGAGGGCCTCTCCGACTGCCTGTCTAGCCCAAGAAAGGGCCAAAGTGGAGTATTGCAAGTCATGGACTGCTCAAGCTTCTGGGTTCTATCCTTAAGCATCACGGGTCGCCACCCGCGTCCAACTGGTGCCCCTATTGGGGGACTCTTACCCCTCTACAGAGGTGCAGTCGGTGCATTCTAACGTGTATCAATAGCATTTCCGAATGTATCAAAGTTCATTGATAACATCCGGCAATACAATAACAGTAGCAACATTTACCGAATTCCTATATATTCTGCTTCTAATTTATCATTATTGATTACGGTAAATACGGTACGTAACGCATCGATTAGACGCTTACAACCCGAATATAAAGAATAGGATGCTGTAACTTCTTCTGAAAACATATGTCGGTTGGCAAGGGGCAGTATTATCACTTTAAAAAAAATGTTACATCGCAAAAATATTAATGTTATAGCATACTAGAAGCGGCTACCCGGCGTTGCCTGGGTAGTGGGGAGGTAACAAAGTTAGTCTCGCAGATCTATTATTACTGAATCACGAGTTGGATCCTCGAAGGATGTCCCATTAAAATCCATATGTAAAAAAGACCTTGGGTTGATCCAGCAACTCTGAAAAGAAAAATTCATGTCTAATATCTAAAATATTAAATCCAATAAAATTCTATGCTGTTATCATTTAAATTTCATTTTTTAATTATCTTTACTAATATAAATCAAACCGTTGTTATTTTTGCTCAAAAACCAAGATCTGGTGATAGTTAATGTGTATATATATTTACTTTTTCGTTAATTGTTTTATTTTCCCAGTTTCCTCCGGACATTATATCCTTTATATATATGTAGATGGTGTAAACACCTCCTTTCTTTGCTATGACCATTGTCAATTTTGTATGCCCAAACCATTCTACTAAAGAGTTACAGTGTTCCTATCCCCAGCAGCAACATCACCTTGTTGACGGAGCTTAGAATACTCTGTTTCTCTTGTAAAGGATTAAAATCCTTTCACAGATATGGCAGTAAACTGAATGTGTTGGTAATGCTCATGTTCTGATTGAGAGCATATATATATATATATATAAAGCCAAACACTCTGAAATCTTCGTATTGGAGCTTACGGCGTAAATGGCAAAGAGTATAGCATACCGTTTCAAAATTTCTGGAGTTGTGTCATGATGCTGTCTCACTCACAAAGAGTCCCTAATTGACTTTAGTTTGGTGCACAGTATACAGAACCAGAAAAGAACAAGGCGCATGCGCGAAATTAATGTTTAAAATTAGGACAATTTCTCTCTCTCTCTCTCTCTCTCTCTCTCTCTCTCTCTCTCTCTCTCTCAGTATATATATATATATATATATATATATATATATATATATATATATGCTCTCAATATTCCTGGTAGAGCATTGCAGAGGAAACATTAATTGAACTTTTACCGTCTAGCATAAAGCATTTACTCGCATGTTGTTTACAGACTTGAGTTCTCTGGTGATTGTAAAAACATATATCTACGTAAGTATGTATCAATTAATTGGTTGCCTATAACCGAAAGTCACTGACGGCCGTGAGGGTAAGGAGCTTGACAGACGAAAATTCTGTCAGGTTTCGCTCCCGGCTAGAAGTAGCTGTTAAAAAGTCGAGCCGCACTGATGAGACGTAAATGTCGAAACACGTGTCTGTGGATGATTTATATATATATATATATATATATATGTGTGTGTGTGTGTGTGTGTGTGTGTGTGTGTATACTCGCCTTTACCGTCTAGCGTAAGACATTTCTAGCCTGTTTACAGACTTGAGTCTTTGGTGATTGTAAAAACATTCCCCGTAGGGATGTATCAATTAATTGTTCATCCCGGACTGACAGTCGCTGATAGCCGCAAGGGTAAGGAGCTTGGCAGACGAAAATTCTGTCGGATTTCGACCCCGTCTTGAGGTAGCTGTTAAAAAGTCGAGCCGCACTGAGGAGAAGTAAACTTCGAAACACATGTCTGTGCATGTCTGATATATATATATATATATATATATATATCGTAGACTTCAAAGATTTTCAAGCACTAATGTATCACCAATAATTTATAATTACTCGTTCTTCAATTATTAATTAATTTTTTCAAGAATTCTTTTTATGTTTTGAATTATGTATTTAGCATGATTAACAAAAAATTTCATGTGTCATTAAAAAATATTTAAGAAAAAAAAAGTGTCACCAATGCAATAAATTTACAAAAAAGGTCTGGGCCACTTTATGAATATCTATCCAGTCATAAGTTATTTTGAAAATGCTAATCGTATTGATTGGATAATAGATAACGAATGTGATAGGTCGACAAATATCGAATAAATAGTATGAATAATTTTGGTGTTTTGGACTGTTGACCCCATCTTTATTGTGGTATGTATGAACACAACGTTTTGGCCGCTTTATCTTCCGGCCTTCCGTAGGTGTTCCCTGTGTATCCGGGCATAACAATAACCCAACCTGTGAAATCATTTTTAATAGTTCGACTGATGAACAAAGATGCGTCGAAGAGCTTTTGATGATCCCATTCAAAAGATGATGTCATTATTTTTGCACTCCTATCATTCGGCATGTGTCACGAGAAGAATCACGATCATTTAGAAAAAAATAATTTGATCAACTGTCAAAATCAAGATCAATTGTTAAAAATAATTCCTAGTTTAGTATTATTTGTATTATTCGGACTATTGTCCTCATCTTCATTGTCATCTGTACAATGTTTCGGTCGATGTGCCATCCGGCCTTCTTCAGGCATTTCTTGTCGGACTCGGGAACTTTGAACCGAACCCATTATCAGTCTGAATAAAGGGTTGGGTTCAAAGTTCCGTGATGGCTCCCGATTACGACAAGAAGGTTCCCGAGTTCGAAAAGAAGATTCCTGTGTTCGAGAAGGCTCCTAAGTCTGATAAGAAATACCTGAAGAAGGTCGGAGAACACATCGGCCGAAACGTTGTATGGATAACAATGAAGGTGAGGACAATAGTCTGAATAATACAAATAATATTAATCATCAAACCTCATCTAAAAAATTCAGAGAAATAATTCCCAGTTTGGGCCATTACTATGCTCGGATACATAGGGAACACCAAAGGAAGGCCGGATGATACAGCGACCGAAATTTTGTGTTTGTTCATACCACAATAAAGATAAGGACAACTGTCCGAAACTTCAAAATTATTCACATCAAGCCTCATAACTTCATTCTAACGTTTTTTCTATTTCATTCAGCAAACGGAAAATGTCGATCTTGGTGAATTTAGTCACATGTCTAAATATCTCGTTTTAAATGTGACACCGTCATTTCAAATTAACTTTTATATAAATTAATTAGATTTTTTTTTACTTTTAAGAAAGTTATATATGAAAGGACAAAATTAATATCCCGTTTAGTTCCATAAGGAATGTTTAAATGGTTCCAGGTTTTTCTACAACTAAACGAGGTTCAAGGAATTGGTTTTGACAGAAAATTGTAAAAGAGTACTTATATCTCAAGCTGATCTTGTTAATTAGGCACTTTCAGTCTTAGTCTTCGTCAACCTTCCCTGGACTCGACACACCCATTATATATATATATATATATATATATATATATATATATATATGTTCTTAATTTCTTAACGGAGATTCACATGTTTGAATTAATTTTTCCTTCTCCTAGACTGGTTACTTAGCCAAGGTTAAAGAGCCCAGACGGCCCTAATATTTACCCATTGCTGGAGGAAGAATAGTTGGATTAATATCTTTCCCAATGGTATTAGCTCTATGTGAAATGCAAACAGCCTTTATATATATATATATATATATATATATATATATATATATATATATTCTCCCTCCAGCTATGGGTTAAATAGTAGGGCAGACTGGGCTCTTCAGCCTTGCGTAGGTAACCAGTCTAGGAGAGGGATAACTCTGAATTCAAAATTCCTGAGGTCGGTCGTTGATTGGGTTTGTGGCAACCCTTGATGCACCAATTCTTTCCTATCGACTGTGCCAAAAAGTGTGGATGGTCCAACACAAGCCTTCACCACTATAAACAAATCCCTGTATGGGAGTTCATTGTGTGTATGAACCCTCATACGTCGATAATCGACGGGAGAGTTCATTATTATACATATATATATATATAAATTTATATATATATATATTTAAATGTACTAAAATCCAAATGACTGGTAAGTAAGGGATGATTCTATTTGGGATCATCGAAATCTCACTGTACAACCATACTGTATGCTCTTGTAAGTGCAAATATATATATTCATACAATGATTTTTAAATCTCTAAGAGAGCTCGAATGTATAATAACCAATAAATCAATTATATACAGTGAAATATTCAACTTTCAAAGAAAGGATGTGACACAAGGTCAATTTATTAAGCAGAGTTTAACAGGTTTGAATTTAGAATTTTCTTTCCCCTAGACTGGTTGCCTAACCAAGATTAAAGAGCATAGTCTGCCCTACTATTTACCCAAAGCTGAAGGGAGAGTAGTTAGATGCATAAACTTTCCCAGGGGTATTAGCACTATGTGAAATGCAAATAGCCTCGTTCAGGATTTGAACTCACGTCGATGAGTCCATTTTCTTTGACTCTAACCACTACACCACACGCCTTTTATATGTATATTATCATACTGATAACGAATGCCATCCTTGATACATTGTAAACCTGTCGGCTGAGGCTGTAGATTATGTCGACTACACCTCTAATGCAGAGAGGTAAGACACCCCCATGAGAACACCTGTTGGCCGTGAGTGGCGACCCGCGATGCTTAAGGATGGAAACTCTATCTGATGGTGAAGTTCCAATTCTGGTGCTCTGGAGAATGTGGAGTACCACTTCATCACCATTGCTCCTAGGTCCATTCTGACCCAGAGTGTTAATGCCTGTTAGATCCCATTTATGGGCTAAATTGAACAAAAATGAGTTTTAAAAAAAATGGTACAGTTGGTGTATTGACAGTATTTATCTGGTACATTTTTCTCAACAGTATTTTTCCAAGAGTAAATTGAGTTACCGGTATTCGGCTAAACTTGCAAATCGGTCGGAAAATTAGGGTGACCCAGAAAAAACAGAACCCAAATTATTTATTTATTTTCCCATTAAACTATCCCTAAACTCTAACCCTAGCCCTAAACTTAATTAAAATTAACAGTTTTATTACAAAATTTGTAGGTTCTGTTTTTTTTTCTGGGTCAGCCTGTATACAGGGTGATCCAGAAGAAACAGAACAAAAATAATTTATTTATTTTCCCATTAAACTAACCCTAAACTCCAACCCTAACCCCAACTCTAACACTAACCCTAAACCCTGACCCTAACCCCCTAGTTAAAATTAACAGTTTTATTACAAAATGTGTGGGTTCTGTTTTTTCTGGGTCACCCTAATTTTCCGACCGATTTGCAAGTTTAGCCCGGTTTTTTTTTTTTTTATCCCAGCTTCTTTTTCATATATATAAATATCTTGGACCATGTGACCTTAAGGCACCCCTTCCGTGATCTCGACTCGTGGGGACACTTTTCTCATTTACACCGTAAAAATCCGGTTGTTTGTAAGTTAGTGTTAGGGTTAGGGGTTAGTTTTATAATTTTAAAAAAAACTAAAAATCGTCTGTAAACAATTAACCGGATTTTGACAGTGTAAATGGAAAAAATGTCCCCACGAATCGAAATTGCAAAAGGAGTGCCTTAAGGTCATATGGTCCAATATCTTTTTTCTGTTCAAAATTGTTTTATTAAAAATAATTGTACACACGGTAGCCGCCATTTTCTCCTTTTATAATTAGTTGTTTTGAAAATGTTTGAATTTTGCACTTATTCTCAGTTGGACCGGTAAATAGTGCCAGTGCCAGTTCTTTGTGAATCTCGGCGTCGTGCAGGTATTGACTTATTATAAGAAACGATAAAGAATCAAAACCTTATATAAAGAAAAAAAATGTACCCCCTTCCTTCGACAGCAATGCCATTTAAATAAATTAATTGTACTATGACGTAATAGCTTTCACCACCCTCGGCCCTCGGGATAGCGGATGTGTCAAAACACCTGTGGAGGTATAATTTGTAGGTGACAAGTCAAAAATCATAATCTCCGGACCCAAAGCGTGGGAAAGTAAAAAAAACAAAAAACAAACAAAAAAAACAAACCTGTAGATGTTTGTTCATTGGTTAGAGAACGTCACGTAGTATTTGATATCTTTAGATTTAAAAAAATATCAGTTGATTTCCAGACTAGAAAAGAGTTGATTTAACTCTTGACATCCTATACCACCTCATTCCACCCGACTGGGAGTCACATTCATTTTCTTAATCTACCCCAAACGATAGCCTTTGTTTAAATGTAATATTAAACATATTTAGTAGTCTTTGGTTTATGGGAAATAACAGCTAACTTTAAAATGAAACTGCCATTTTTAGCTGGATAAATATAGGAATGGGGCTCTGGACTTGGAAAATTCTCAACAGGATGTTGAGAGTTAAGGGTTGTAAGAACTACTTAAGTAGTCGGACTTGTTTTGATAATTTTAACGTTTATTGTAGAATTTCGTATTAGGTGATCAATATTCAGCTGTAATGCAATCACCCATTTATATGAGGTTATCCCAAAAGTAAGGTCTCCAAATAACTGGGGATGAAGCGAAACTGTTCTGTAGAATTTCATATTAGGTGATGAATATTCAGCTGTATTGCAATTGAATCTGCACTGAGCATCAGAGTATTGGTAAGAGGTTTAAATTTGAATTCTATAACAGGAGCAGAATTGTTGCAGCAATTAGAATTAATTTTCGAATTCAATAGTTTTAAAAACGTGAAAACATTTACCTTACAGATATGAATGTCAAAATGTCGGGCTCTTCTTTGAGGAACCGACCAATATTCAATTAGACGAAGACGTCTTCTTCTTCTTCTTCTTCTTCTTCTTCTTCTTCTTCTTCTTCTTCTTCTTCTTCTTCTTCTTCTAGTTTGTTTGCAGACTGTATGAATCTACATTAAAACAACAAGGTTTTAGGATTCAATTATATTTTGAATTACTGGTGGCAAAAAGAAGAAAAAAAACATCCTTTCTTTCCTAAAACCCTATGAAATAAAATTAGATTATCTGTTTTCTAGAACACATGGTCATTGAAAATGGAGCTTTAAGATATACAAAATTTATCTATATCTTTATTTTTTAACAGCAGTTGGAGTAATTGACTATTTTAAAGCCTAATCAAATGCAAATATTGTCACAAAGAATAGGAAAGGGATATAAACAAGTTTCCAGTCCGAGGAATATTATGTTTGTACTGTAAAAGAAATAAAACAAAACATTTCCAGCCTCTATGCAGATACAGAAAAAGTTTTAAAATGGTAGAAAATTTTTTTTTTTAAATTCCCTCATACTGAAGCAAATTTTAGAGAGGGAAATTGAATGCCATGAAATTTCCGATGCATGTTGACGCGGAGAACGATGTTACCTTGACCCCAATTAATTTCTGGGGAAAATGGGTAAACGCAAATTAAGTAAAATTAATCTTAATCTAAAACAATTCGACGGATCTGTCATTAAAAGTCTTTGTTCCTTTGAAGGAATTTTCGGGACAAAAATCCGTTTTGAGATTATTTCCATCGCAATGGTACAATGCATAAATTTGGGCTGTTCCACTATGTACTCTGGATTCTGATTGGCAGCTAGTTTTCAGTGTAGACAATTTGATCCATAAATACCCAACACATGGCTATGTTCTGGTAGTTAGTACAGGGCCTGTATTCGGTTACAACTCGTCCCTTTTTTTTGTCTGGTTACTGAAAACTACATACAGCCTTCCTGTGAAGGTGAGTATATGTTGCTTCTAAAGTTTATAAGTTTCTGTGCAGGAAGTGGGGGTCTTCAACACATTCTTAAGATACAAAGTGTTTTCGGTGTTACTTTTGGTATGCGATCTACCGGCGATGAAATTGATTTCCTAAGCTATCTACCCAATCCTAATCCTAATTTGCTTAATTTTGATTTATTTATACTAATGAATTATATAATTTTTAAAATTATTTATTTTAAAATATTCATATATATATATATATATATATATATATATATATATATGTAACTTAGACTCATAACCCCAGTCAGTCGAGCACTCTCAGTGAGAAAGATTCTCCACATAATACAACATAAGAAAAAAATGGACATGCACGAAATAAACTACTCGACGAAAAATATCCCAACACCATCACGCGAAAGATACCTCAAAATGCTCATAGATAAAATGGAAGATGTCATACGCAGGATGAGATGGAAAGCGATGATTTTCGACGGTGATATGAACACCACAAACTCGGAAAAGTTTAACATGAAATCGAGTAAGTACCCACCCAAAGTCAAGGACCTAGCCCCATTTGAGGCAGACCTCCTCGACCTTTTCCTCAAAATTCAATTCAAAAATGTTAGCAACCCATTCCAAAAAACACTTGCCAAGGACATAAAGAAAATTAAAAAGTCTAAAAAAATGTTTGTATTCTCCGACAAAACAAAAAACCTATACGAAATAGACAAAATAAAACACAAAAAATTTATACAAAACAGCATCACGGATAAATATAAATTAGCCGATAAGAACACATACAACAACATTAACGATGAAGCCAAAATCTTAGCAAAAAAGCTAAACATAGATGATAGAATAGAACAACTAGCAAAAAGAGAAGCCTTCATTACGTTAAAAGACCACAAGCCGGACTTCAACAACAGACCCACATGCATGTTAATAAACCCAGCGAAAACGGAATTAGGGCTAGCAAGCAAAGACATACTAAGGAAAATAAACACGGTAATTAGAATCAACACCAATCTATTCCAATGGACAAATGCAACAGCTACAATAGACTGGTTCAACAAAATACCAACAAAAAAGGCTCACAAATTCACACAATTTGATATAGTAGACTTCTACCCTTCCATAACAAAACAACTCCTATCCAAAGCACTGGATTTTGCAAAAAAGTACACATCAATAAATATACAAGAAACTGAAATAATAATGCATTCCAGAAGAACACTACTCTTCAGTGACGGAAAAACCTGGGTAAAAAAAGACAACCCCAATGGTGCATTCGACGTGTCGATGGGTTCTTATGATAGTGCTGAAATTTGTGACTTAGTCGGGCTATATTTACTCGATTCACTATCATATAGCTTCCCAGAACACAAATTCGGAATATACAGAGACGATGGCTTGTGCCTGTCCCGTAAATGCGACGGACACACCCTAGATAAACTAAGGAAAAATATGATAAAACATATGAACATGGGCCTTAAAATCATAATAGACACAAACCTCACAAACGTAAACTTCCTAGACGTTAATTTAGACCTTGATAGCGGAACATACAAACCATACCATAAGCCAAACGAAAAATTAAAATACATAAACACAGGTTCATGCCACCCACCTATAGTATTCAAAAACCTAGTCCACAACATTAGCCGCAGAATCTCAAACCTTTCAGCAAATAAAGAAATATTTGAAAAAGCAGCCCTGTACTACAATGAAGCATTAAAGGAAAGCGGAATTAAGGACCAAATAAAATACATAGATAGCGAAGACTACATACCAACCACAAACAGAAACAGGAAAAGGAAAATAATCTGGTTCACACCACCATATGCACTCAACGTAAGGACAAATATAGACAAGAAATTCTTAGAACTAGTAAAAAAACATTTCCCACCTAAACATAGATACTACAAAATTTTTTAACAAAAACACAGTCAAAATAAGCTATTCTTGTGGACAACCGATGAAGACAATTTTTACAGCCAACATCAAGCCCAGAGAAGACCCAACATGCACATGCAGAAGTAAAGAAGACTGTCCTTTACAACAAAGATGCAACACAGAATCCATAATATACCAGGCAACAATTAAGACAAACAATACAAACCAATCGGAAACCAGCGAAAACTACATAGGGATGGTGCAGGGTAGCTTTAAACAACGCTACTATAACCATTTAACATCCTTCAAACACGAAAATAAGAGGAACGTGACAGCGCTATCCAACAATGTATGGCAGTATAAAAAACAAGAAAAACATTTTAAATTAGAATGGAAAATACTAGACCAATCGAAGCCATACATAAATGGTTAAAAAAATGCTCATTATGCACAACAGAAAAATTCCGTATTCTTCAAGGAATAAACTCCAAAGAAAATTTCCTAAACAACAAAACATAAATTTTTCGAGCATGCCCACACAGGAAAAAATTCTTAATATGGAATTGGACTAACCAAAAAATCAGAACGCCATAATTAAGAATTCGTATATAGATAAACACACATAAACTAAAATAAATATAAAAACGAAAAAAAAAAAAAATTTTTAAATCACCATAAGAACAATGACGACAAATAGTGATGCCGTTGAATGACGAAAGCAAAATGCAGGAGCGATTAACGGATCGCGTGGACACGTGCCGAGAGTTTAAAACTGTCCATTTTCTTCAAAAGTCAAACGCCTCTGAAGACGAATAACACCGAAAAAGTGTTATTCAGAAACCAATGGTAGGACCGACTCCATAATTATAAATATATATATATATATATATATATATATATAACTTTCAAAGAAAGAAAAACTTAACTAAAACCTCCCGTAATATTTTATTTCAACCAGAAACTAAAAAAAAAACAACATTTTTTAATTTTTAATTTTTAAGAGCCCCAGTCTCATCAGTCGGCTTTCACAAAAATAATGGGATTCACTGAAAGAAGAAGTTATATAACCAGAAAATATTGCTCTGTATATAATCTAATTTATTGATTATTATACATTGAGCTCTCTTTAGGGATTTATAAAAAACCTTGTATGAATATATGTTTGCACCTACAAGAGCATACAGTATGGTTATACAGTCAGATTTTGAAAATCCCAAATAGAATCATCCCTTACAACCAGTCATTTGAGTTACCTTACATTTATATATATATATATATATATATATATATATATATATATTGTATGTTCAGTTTGCCTATAAATTTAATAAATTATTTTCACATTTGTATAATTTTAATTTTTTTATTATATGAATATATAATAATATGATAATATTCTATTCAAGCTAAACAAATAGTATATTTGTATCGCATAATAAAATAAAATTTGACTTTTGTTGATCACGTTGGCATTGAAGGATCTTTTTTCGTGAAAAATAATTTAGACACTCTTCATCTCTTCAACATTTTGTTTACTTTGAAATTGCGCAATCACTAAGACCAAGTATTTTGACTTTCTCTTCAGATTGGGTTTCAGATTTGCTCAATTCACTCAGTTCATATAAAACTGGGTGCATAAATCTTAAAGATGATAAATTTGATTTTTTTTGTTTACTTGTTTACTGGGGCGCTAAACCGGCGCACAAAAACAAAATGAGTTACTTGAGTTGACTCCACTCAGAATGCTTACAAAAGAGAACCATCACCCCGCATACAATAGACAAGTCTTAATATCAGAAGAACAGGCTTAAGGAGGAGTGGTTCTTAGTATTATTTGTATTATTCGGACTATTGTCCTCATCTTCATTGTTATTTGTACAACGTTTCGGCCGATGTGCCCTCCGGCCTTCTTCAGGTATTTCTTGTCTCGGAACCTCGAACTCGGGAACAGGAAGTGACAGTTATCTCTAGGCTGCAGGTTCAATCCTGGTCAAGGGCAACAGTAACACAGAATAATAATTTACACAGCTTAACACCTGTACACCAGCTATGGTTAGCAGAATGAGAACAGGATAGCCCCGTGGATTGAATAAATGGTTGGATTCAAAGTTCCATAATGGATCCCAATTACAACAAAGAGGTCCCGAGTTTGAAAAGACAATTGTCCGAATAATCCATATAATACTAATTATCAAGCCTCATCTCAAAAATTCAGAGAAATAGAAAAATCACATAAAAAAAGAAAAAAAATTGTCAAAAGCAATTACTTTGTATTATTCGGACTATTGTCCTCATCTTCATTGTTATCTGTACAACGTTTCGCCCGATGTACCTTCCGACCTTCTTCAGGTATTTCTTGTCGGACTCTGGAACCTTCTCGGACTCGGGAACATTCTTGTCGTAATCGGGAGCCATCACGGAACTTTGAACCCAACTCTTTATTCACTCAAATTGGACACATAGCCTAGTGGATAATGGAGTTAGGTTAAGACAGTTCTAAGTATCACTTTTCTTTAGAATGCAGGTTCAATCCTGGCCGGGGGAGCAGTAACATAGAATAATAATTAACACAGCTTAACACCTGTACCCCAGCTATGGTTAGCGGAATGAGAACAGGATACCTCTTTGGATTGAATTACAGATAACAATGAAGATTAGGACAATAGTCCGAATTATACTGGTGGGTCAGTAAAATGGTAATTCTTGTGTATAGAGTGAGTGGAGGATAGGCTCTCTGTGATTGGATATACCAATCACGTGATGAGCCCAGAAGTCTTGGCGTCTGCACTCTGGCGTCCGTAGTAACGGTTAATGAAAAAAAAATAAAGAGTCTAAATCTATACTTCTGACCAGTCGTGTTATTTCTTATTATTAATAAGACTTATTTCTATAAGTACCAGGAGGCCACGACATTAAAACATCTCCGAGATAGACAGCCCTAAGATACCAGATATCTTCTCCAACACGCCGGTAAGTCCCTTAAACTCAACTTTATACACAAGAAGGACTTTATATTGTTATTCATTGTTTCATGTGCTGGTTAATAAAGTGTTAGAATTAAACGAAGTATTAATTCATTCATTTGTTGCTGTTAGCCTTAGCATTGAATGCTAAAATAACACAATAATACAAATCTATTAATAATGGAGATTCGCTTCCGGTTTTTGTCTGTAACAAAAATTACGTCACTGCTTACGTCACATTGCCCAAAATCGTCATAACATTGAATAAATACACTCAAAATTTGAACATGCAACATTAGACAGTCCTCATTGTTTTTTAAAACAAGTTTTAATAAATTCATGACTGGTATTATATATCTATATATAGTTTGTTTTATTTTAATACATATTTAAAGTTTACATTTCAAATTGTTTTATTTTTTAATCCTTTAAAGAATTTGATGATTTTACTTACTTAGGGTACAAAATCGCTGGCATTAATTTTTTACTCCCACCCCTCAGGCAATATGTTTCAAAAATCTATTTTACATCGCCCGGAGGGTGTTTTTGTACTAGTAATACTAATTATCAAGCCCCATCTAAAAAAAATCAGAGAAATAGGAGTGATTCTGTCTTCTAAAGGTACGTATTTACTGACATTCCACCATGTCAGTCGAAAACAAGGATCATTATAGTGGGGAACCACGCACAAACCGAATTGCGTGAATCCCTTCGGAATTCCTCCTTTGAGGCATCACAAGCATTGAGCAATAAACCCAACCCTGACCGTTTCAGATGAGGGCAATAACCCCTGGATAACGCTGAAATGGCCGAAACCACTGTAAGTATGACGTAATCTAATTATGGCGGAGATTATATGTTTGTTTGTCTGTAACCGAAACTATATCACTACTCAAGCCACTAGTTTCATTATTAATACTTACTGCAATTGTATTTATATGTACAACAAATAGCGGTTTACAGTGTGAATGGTAAGGCTAATTTGCATATTGATATTTAAAATTTGATTTTAATAAATATGTGCTTGGTATTGTTGATTTCTAATTGTTGGTTTTATCTTATTGAATATGAGCAAAAATCTCGGGGATAAATCTTAAAAGAAATCCATTAACAAGAAGAAATAACTGTCTTTACTTCCTAATTTAACTAAATAGTTAAATTAGGAAAATTTACCAATGAAAGACGGGAGTAATTGAAAATGATGGAAGAGTTAGTTTCAAAGTTGTTCTATTTTTCAATCATACCCCCTCTGTTCCAAATTTTTTTTTCTGCATTCTTATTCAGTTTCATCAGCCTTTCTAATTTAATAAGATATTTTATCATATTAAAACTTAAATAATTGCAACCGGAGGGTGCATATATTTGCTAGTTCATATAATGGTTGTTCCAGAAATTGGCCGGTTTCAAAACGAACTACGCAAACAGTTCAAACTCCGTTTGAAAAAGCTGTTTCTTGAGTTCAGATTTCAGAGAAAATACATAATGTTAAATGTCCACGTGACCTGACCTGTCAACAAGGGTATCAACCTCCATAGTTATTTATTAAAAAGAAGAAAAAAAAAGAACTAATCTGAATTATTCGGGTTTTTGTTTGTTTTTGTATCCCATTCAGCAACAAAAAACAACAAAATAAAAACGACAAAAACCAAACACCCCACGCACACGTACGCGCGTGCACACACACACATGTACATACACACACACACACACACACACACACACACACATACATATATATATATACATATATATATATATATAAATATGTGTGTATGTGTGTGTATATATATATAAGTATATATATGCATATATATATGTATATATATATATGTAAGTATGTATATGTATATATATATGTATATATATATGTATATATATGTATAAATATGTTTACACACACACACACACACACACACACACACACACACACACACACAATATATATATATATATATATATATATATATATATATATATATATATACACTGTAATTCGGCCAGAACTCAATATGGGTATATTTACGCTATATCAACTTTTTGAAAATTCTTTTGAATTTCAGTTTTAAAGTTATCTAAAGAAAAAAAAGTCACAAACACACACTCAAACACACATACACACACACACACACATGAATATATATGCGTAAAATAAAAGAACGTACGACACACACACATATGTATGTGTATATATATATGTGTGTGCGTGTATGAGTGTGTCTGTGTTTGTGTGTGTGTGTGTTTGTATGTGTGTGATATTTTTTTATCTTATTTAACTTTAAAACATTAAATGCAAAAGAATTTTCAAAAAATTGCCCAAGAAATGCAAGAGAACATAAAAAATTGATATATCGTAAGAACGGCAAGTGTCGACAAGTACTTAAATACATTATTTCTCTTTTACAATCTTTTCCTTTAAAGAGGCGCTTTCATATAAAATGATTATATTGCGTAGCCAAAAACTTCGTTTGATTTATTAAGTAAAATAAAACGACCTTTCACTTCTTTTTTTCTTCTTTTTTACAGTAAACGACATATTTATCATCTTTCTTCGCTGTTTTCTGTCATGTTTCAATTAACTTCAAAAATTCCTCCCTCAAGGAACATTTCTTTATCTTTCTAAAATAAAATAGAAACCTTCACAAAGTAGTTTTTGGTGTCTTTTAGAGAAATTGACATTATTTTAATGAAAAGTATTTTTTATTTATTCTAAACCCTAGCAATAGTATTATTTGTATTATTAGGACTATTGTCCTCATCTTCATTGTTATCTGTACAACGTTTCGGCCAATGTGCCCTCCGACTTTCTTCAGGTATTTCTTGTCGGACTTCAGGAACCTTCTTTTCGAACACGGGAACTTTCTTGTCGTAATCGGGAACCTTCTTGTCTGTGTTAATATTTACAAGGAATTGGGTGGTTTAACTTTTGGGGCAACCCAATATTTTCAGATTGTAAAAGGATTAGAAATACGAGCAGGACACAAATGGAGAATCAAAGATGAACTTACCAGTGAATTGAACAAATTCTATAGAAAATCCTAAAAATTGTACAAAATTTATTTATAATAAAAATGGTTATAGAGTTTGACCTTTCAGCTATGACCTCCCATCACACAAACCATCCAAGTAAGATGAACAAGACATACTGGACACAAATCGAGAATCAAAGATGAACATATTAGTGAATTCAACAAATTCTTCTAAAAAATACAAAAAAAATCTACAGAATTTATTTTTAATAAAAATGGTTATATATTCTTATAGGGGATTTTTGGGGGCTGTCTTTTTTTTAATAATAGTAAAAATTGATAGTGTTAACAATAGTAAGCTCAATTTAATAGTATTTTTTAAAATCAAATAAAGGCTAAATTTAAATTCAAATTAGATAAAATTATTTTCTTTTAACTAAACAAGATAAATTTGTAATTTTGATTTTTCAGAATGTTGTCCTCATCTCTATTGTAAAATGATAATTTTAATTCCATTTGTTATATGTTTACTTAAGAGATATTGATAAATAGTTCAATATGTAAAAAGTATAATAATCTTGATTTAACTTTTCTGTTTTCTTTCCTTCTTTAATATTTCCTTATGTTCAATTGAAACAGATTAACGTTATCACTTCCAAGCGCTCACGCCTCTCTCTATCTTCCCCTGCTCTTTTGTTTCTTATTATATTTATTCTGTGTAGCATGCCCCTTTTCTTCCCTTTCTTTCTTTATGATAAAAACAGAATGCAGCTGAGGTGACGATACTCATATGAAATCAGAATTCGGCGGATAAGCAACACCAGATAATCAGGATTTACATTTTGTATTTCATCTTAGACAATTTGGACGGTCTCATTTTTAACCAGTGGATGTGGCAAGATGGTAACGATCGTACAATTTAGTAACACAAGTATTAATATATAGATAATTGTTATAATGATTCGTTTGATTTTTAAGAAGAAACTTGTTGCAGAGGATTTTCTTCCACTCTTACCCTTTATACAATATCATATTCTGTTAACCATTTTAGGTGTTTAGGTCTCCTATTGGTAAATCTAATGGTATAAAAGTGTGTAGTTTCAGTAGTTGAAAGTCTGTTGTACTCCTTGAAATTGTTGATAGAAGAACAGTCTACTCCTTGTAGTAGAGAATCCAGTAGTATCCCTTGAAATTCTTGGTAGAACAAGAGTGTACTCCTTGTAGCAGAGAATCTAGTTGTATTACTTGAAATCCTTGGTAGAACAAGAGTGTACTCCTTGTAGCAGAGAATCCAGTTGTATTCCTTCAAATTCCTGGTAGAACAAGAGTGTACTCATTGTAGCAGAGAATTCAGTTGTATTACTTGAAATCCTTGGTAGAACAAGAGTATACTCCTTGTAGTAGAGAATCCAGTCGTATTACTTGAAAGTCTTGGTAGAACAAGAGTGTACTCCTTGTAGCAGAGAATCCAGTTGTATTCCTTCAAATTCCTGGTAGAACAAGAGTGTACTCATTGTAGCAGAGAATTCAGTTGTATTACTTGAAATCCTTGGTAGAACAAGAGTGTACTCCCTGTAGTAGAGAATCCAGGCGTATTACTTGAAATTCTTGGTAGAGCAAGAGTGTACTCCTTCTAGCAGAGAATCTAATTGTATTACTTGAAATTCTTGGTAGAACAAGGGTGTACTCTATGTAGCAGAAAATACTGTTCTATTCCTTCAAATTCTTGGTAGAACAAGAGTGTACTCCTTGTAGCAGAGAATCCAGTTGTAGTGTTCCTTTAATCAGACAATCTCGTTAACAATTGGACAGTTGGAAAAATGTTTAAATGCTTTTCTGGGCTCGCTTCTGAGTGGATCATTCTACCAGATATCCATACTGCTGCTATTTGGGAAAATCCATAAATATTAGAATGAAACTTACGTACATCTGTATATAGTCATACTGATGCAAATAACTTTAAACTCTTGATCTAAATATAGTGCGGGCCGTCCAACAAAGACTTACATAGACCAGCTGAGGACCTCCCGGGGTCAATAAGTGATAGGGATTGTTGGCAAGAGATTGTCATGATTGTCCGAGCTGCTGGTACGACATGATCAATGATGAACGTCGTTTATTAAGTAATGTCTTGATTGGATCTCAACTTTTGTGCGCAATATACTTGTGATTTCTTTTAAAAAGAAATCATCATCATCATGTCGCGCATGTAGCACGGGTATCGACAACAATCTTACGCCAACCCTCCCTATCATTCATTGCACCTGGAAGATCCTCTGCGGAACAGCCAGCATATTCACATAGCTGGTCAATGTAGGTCCTTGCTGGGCGCCCCACACTTGCATTACCATGTGTTGGCTTCCACAGGAGAACGTCGCTTATGAGTTCACCCTTACTTCTCCAGCAGTGTCCTGCATGCCTTGTCCGTCTCACTCGGATAGTTTGTGAGATTGGGGCAGGTGACCGTATAGCTGTTTCCTTGTGGGGTGCTGTTTCCATGACTTGTTCAACACTGCTCGCAGCATCCTCGTGCAGCTCCCATCTAGCTTATTCTCAAGACGTTTAGTTAGGGTCCAGGTGGTGCATCCATATAACAGCACCGACACAACCACAGCCTGGAAGAACTGTCGCTTCAGTCTGTTAGGGAGATGGAACCTCCATATGACCGATAATCTATTTGTGGCCGACCATGCCTTTGCTATCCGCGTATTAACATCGCTCTCTGTTGAGGAGATATTACTTCCCAGGTAGGTGAATTGTTCCACTGGCTTAAGAGGCTTGCCATTGAGTGTGGAGATGTTTCCTTTATTTTGGGAGCTCATGAACTCAGTTTTACCGGAGTTCACATAGAGGCCTATATTATTTGCTGCCTCCTCTAGGCTATGTAGCAGTGTTTCAGCCTGTGCCGGTGTATCTGCAAGAAGTTCAAGGTTATCGGCATAGTCTGCATCTGTGATTGTTTGTGCGGGATATCGCCTGCTTCATGCCCTTTTCAATGTGAAACCTTTTTCTTTTATGGTATCTAATGATGTTCGGAGTACGTAGTCTAGGCATATTATGAATATATATGGTGCCAATGTGTCTCCTTGAAGGACTCCAGCGGCAATGTCAAAGAAATCTGTGTCGCCATCAGGCGAGCGTACCATCGCTTTAGTGTCTTTGTATAGCATCATTATAGCTGAAACCGTTTCTTTGGGGAGACCATATGCTAATAGTATTTGTTCCATTTTTCCTCTATGTATGGAATCAAATGCCTTAGAGAAATCTACGAATAATAGCGTTGCCTCTAGATTCTTTGCTCGTACCCGTTCTATAATCCTTCGAATAGTCAGGATCTGAGAGGTTGTGGATCGATTTCTGCGGAATCCATTTTGGTTTCTCCTAATGATTTTCTCTATTTCAGGCCGGATGCGATTAAGTAGAAGGGTATTATAGATCTTGGCTGCAATGGCAGTGAGAGTTATGTCTCTGTAGTTTTTAGCGATTCCGAGATCTCCTTTTTTAGGGAATGGGAGGATGCAGCCCTTCGTCCATTTCTCTATTCTTTTTTGTCTATATACTGCATTGCATAGCCTAAGCAGTATGTCATTGAATTTTCCTATCTTCCACACCTCTGGGGGTATTTCGTCAAGTCCTGCTGCTTTTCTACCTTTTAGCTTCTTTAAAGCTTGGTTAACTTCATCTGTTGTGAAATCCCCTAGTTTTGATATCTAGTTGTTTATCTACGATCTTTTGGATATTATTTTCTATGATTTGGGGGGGGGGGGTCCCAGCAGTTTCTGGAAGTGGTCTTTCCATTTAGAAGCCTATCTTTTTGGCTGTTTGCCTTTAGTTTTGACTTAGAGGTACTTTTCCTACCGCTAATTTCGTTTACTGTTTGCCATGCTAATCGCGACTGTCTGTCTCCTACCGATTGTCTGATATTATTTATCTATACTTGTATGTATTCTATTTGTTCCTTTTCATATGTTTTGGTTAGGTCTGCCTGGGCTTTCTTAAGGTTGCATAGGTTGTTGCTAGTTGGGTTTGTTTTATTAATTTGGGCTGCTTCTTTGATATTATTTCTCTTTTCTCTAACTGCTTCTGTCTCCCAGGGGACAGAGCGTTTGGCTCTTAGTTCGGTCGGTACGCATTCGGATGCTGCTTCTAGGTGTGCGCTGACAAAATTTTCATATTCGTCGTTTGGACTGGGACTTTCATATGTCTCCTGTAGGATATTGAATCTGTTTCTCACTGCCACAGCGTAGCGATTGCGTATGTCACTGTTGGCAAGTGTTGACCAGTTGTATCGTACAGACTTACTGGTTTGCTTTTTATTTCTACGTATGCTAAGTCGTAATTTTACAGTGACTATTCTATGGTCGGAGATACTCCTTCAAAAGAGGAGGATGCTTCGCAGTTCATTGCACTGTTTATCCATTTTTTATTTATTAGGATATAGTCTAATTGGGCTCTTGTTTTGTTTGGGTATGTGTAGGTCCATAGTTTGCCTTTTCTTTTTTGGTATTTTGTATTTAGGCATACTAGCCTGTTCTCGAGAGAGAACTCTGCTAGTAATTCGCCGTTCCTGTTTGGGTGTTTATGTAGGCAGTATTTATTGTTCTCGTTTTTGCCTATCTGTGCGTTCATGTCGCCCCCAATGACCAGGACATTGTGTTTGGGAATCTGTCTGCATAGGGAGGATAGCTCATTATAGAACTTTGTTATATCCGTTTCTTCGCTGACATTAGTGGGGCTATAGCACGAGACTACTGTCATGCAGGGATTCCCATTAAACGTAGCGCATATAATTCTTGATTGGATTTTTTCTATACTATTTAGTGCTCTTATAGCTCGGGGGCTGAGGAGCATTCCTACTCCTCCTAGAGTTGAATTGGTGGAGTTTTTCCACGCAGATGCAGACACGAGCTGTTTCTTGATATTTTATATCTAATTCACTATGATTGAGTCTATGCTCTTGTACGCAGATTATGTCTATATTTTTGTTCTCTGCAGATGCAGTTAACTCGGGCAGTTGGTTTATAGTTTTTAGTGTTCTGACATTGAATGTTGCCAGATTTAAGGTTTGTTTACACCTTAGTAGGTGTGTCTCACTCCTAGGTTCTATGGTTCTTTTTAGCTATGGTTTTCAGAGCTACGACGTTGGTAGTGGGTGTGTCTTGTTTGTCTGCTCTGGGTGTGATGCGGTTTGTGTGTGTTTGATGCTGTTGGGGCGCTGTAGCAGATTTTTCGACACAGGCCAGCGCTCGAACCCGTGGACCAAAACCTCCACGAGGAGCAGGATGCGACACAAGGTCAATTTTTCAAGGGGGTAGAACTAGTTTGAATTCGCATTTTTCCTCCTTCTAGACTGTTTGACTCACTAAGACTTGATACATCATCAAATAACCCTTATAGGGTTTATATACCGTAAAATAAAACCAACCAACCAACATATTTATTTGATCAAAGTAAGTAAAGTTTTCGGGATGGCCTAAAGTCGGTATCCACCAGACAGCGAGGAAGTCTATCCCCTTTTCACTAGCGCTAGACAAAGTAGATTGTTTAGGCGTCTGGGGCGGAACACCACTCCTACCATCAGCTCCTCACTTTACCGCATATATCCATGTGCTACTCATACACTGAGTTTGGCGAGGACCAGAATCGAACCAGGAGCATTGAGCTTCGGGAGCAATGACAATAAAAGGATATTCCACACACCTCAGATCTCCAGAACTGAAGTCTCACCACCAGATACAGTTTAGTGTCCTACCCATGACATCCCCTTTATGGGGGGAGGTCTTATCTCTCTGCAGGAGAAGCTGTCAGCATATTTTTAGCCCTAGCAACAGGACGGGCTAACTTTTGGGACAACACAATATTTCTAGATTGTACAATGATTTGAAATACTAGCAGGACCTGTGGATATACCACAGTATGATAATTTAATTATCACAACAATTTGATATGTTAACTTAAGAGTTGTTACAATAGTTCAATATGTAAAAAAATATAATAATCTTAATTTCACTCTCTCACTCTTTTTTTCTTTCCTTCTTTTCATCTTTTCATTATGCTCAGTTGAAACAGATTAGCATTATCGCTTCCGCGTGCTCACCCCCTCCCTCTGTCTTTCCTCTACCCTCTTTCTTTTTTATTATATCTTTCTCTGTAGTGTGTTCTTTCTCTTCCTTTCCTTTCTAATAAAAACGTAATGTTCCATTATTTAGCTGAGGTGACGACATTCATAACAAGTAAGAATTCGGTGGTTAAGCAATACCAGATAATCAGAATTTACATTTTTTGCATTTCATCTTGAACGATTTGTCTCATTTTTCACCAGAAGGTGTTGTAAGAAGATAACGGTCGTACAATTAAGGAACACGAGTATTAATATATAGATTCATATCATATTGTGTGACTTAAAACATGCATAACTTAAAACTCGTGATTTCCTCTTGTTTTTTTCTTTTTCTTTTCTTTTTTTTTGGGGGGGGGGCTTATTTAATTCCTAATTTCTTTCGCTTTTATTACTGTTAACAATGACGCTACTTAGTACCATTTGTTATCTGGATATCTGATAAAAACTGATTTTTTTTCCTTTTGACCAAGTTTTATAGAATTTTTCAATTATTAAAAAAGTACACATCCTTCTCTCTCTCTCTCTCTCTCTCTCTCTCTCTCCTCTCTCTCTCTCTCTCTCTCTCTCTCTCACACACACACACACACACTATATATATATATATATATATATATATATATATCTTTCTATTTCTATCTCTCCCCCTCTCTCTCTCTCTCACACACACACACACACACACACACTATATATGTATATATATATAATATATATATATATCCCTATCTTTCTATTCTATCTCTCCCGCTCTCTCTCTCTCTCTCTCTCTCTCACACACACATATACTCAGTGATTAACTCATTCCATTTCTCTAACTCGCTCTCTCTCTCTCTACTCTCTCAGTCACCCACTTCACTTACCCACTCATACACACGCACACACACACACACACACACATACACACACATACACACACTATATATATTCCTATCTTTCTATTTCTCTCTCCCTCTTCTTTCTCTCTCTCTCTCACAGACACACACACACTATATAATATATATATATATATATGTATATATATATCCCTATCCTCTCTCTCTCTCTCTCTCTCTCTCTCTCTCTCTCTCTCTCTCTCTCTCTCTCTCTCTCTAAACACACATATACTCACTGATTAACTCATTCCATTTCTCTAACTCACTCTCTCTCTCTCTCAATCACCCATTCCCTTACCCACTCATACACACACGCACGCACACACACATACACACACTATATATATTCCTATGTTTTTTTCTTCTCTCTCTCTCTCTCTCTCTCTCTCTCTCTCTCTCTCTCTCTTCTCTCTCTCTCTCTCACACACACCACACACACACACACACAAACACACACACTTCCAAGTGCGCAGTTATTTAAACAATTTTAACGCTGATTTATTCAGCATTTATCCTTTCTGAATTTGAGCGGAAGTTTCGGGCAATTGTGAGCTATTACACTTGTTAAGTAAACATATCATATATATATATATATATATATATATATATATGTGTGTGTGTGTGTGTGTGTGTGTGTGTGTGTGTGTTTAAATATACATATATATAGGTAGGCAAGGAACGACGTTGGAAGGTAAACACCTATCTTTCACACCAAAGGAAATAAACGATGTAGTGTTATAAACGATTGACTACTGTGATCTTGATTATATATATATATATATATATATATATATATATATATATATATATATATATATAATATTATATATTGCTTATACTGCTATATTTAAGCATTTCATGTCATAATGAAGACCTATTTGAAAACGACATTAAAAGTATTCCATTCATTTTTTAACGTCACACTACGCTATATAACACATTCTGTACTGACACTTTACGTAGGTATTTTCGGTTTTTACGGCATGTCAATCTTTGTTGGGTTATTCTATACCGAAGATATTTTGTTTTATTCATCTGCATAGGTATTCAACATGTTTTTGAAATTCAATTTTTGGAACTCATTTTTTAAAACTTTTTGACCCATTTTTTCTATTAACCCACAGATTAGCCCCAAACAGATAGTACCACTCCGGGTCAGAGTAAACCTGGGAGTAATGATCATGAAGGGGTACTTTACATTCATCAGAATCTAGAATCGGGAACTTCACCATCAGATAGAGTTTAACGTCATACCCAGGACACTAAGATCCTCTGCCACTGCCTTCTAACATATACCTAAAAGGGAAATAGGGTTGGGACAATCATATAGGTGCTAGGGTTTGATATGATCAGCCGATTGATTGGAGGGGCTTCTCCAACCACCCGTCTAGTCCAAGTAAGAATAAAGTGTTGTGTTGCATGTCAGGGACAGCTCTGCCACTAGGGTTCCATCCTTAAGCATCATACGTCACTACCCACCGCCAACAGGTGGCCTCTTTGGGGATCTTACCCGCTGCATAGATGCAGTCGGTGTATTCTAAAGCCCCTGCTGACAGGGATGATATTTTAATAAGTGGAAAAAAAGGGAAACTTTGAAGTCACATTTCAATATATTTTCTACATGAACTTTCAGTGAACAATAGTTTACTTTTTACGATTTGTAAAATAAAGAAACGCATGTACGATTTCCTTAATCAAAGATCTTTTCTGAATGGTCACCGGTTTCCTTTCATCCACATGTTACATGTGTTTTTTATGTTGTATTGTCCTCGTCCGGAAAAGGAAGCTTCCGACAGAGGGACAAAGAGAAAGATAAAAATATATATTAAAAAGAAAGAGAAAGCGGAAGAGAGAGTTTCCGGTCAAGGAAGCGGGAGAAGATAAAGAAATATATAACAAATGTCCGTTATCAGATCAAAAGATAAAGATGTGGAGGCGTATCTATCAATATAAAGGCGAGAAGATTCGACCCGACAGTCAGAGACGTCAGCTAGCAGCCAAAAGGACACATTCACGTCTCCCGTCAGCAAACACCCCTCGGGCACTCATTGTGAACACTGCGCTCTTCGCCAGCCGTCGGCATTTTCATTGTGAAGCTCTGAGCCTTCACCACCCACACACCGAAGAAAATAAAGATGGGTCCTCTCTTTGTACATACGTATCAAAGTCCAGTAGTCGGTAGTAGCTGACTACTACATACTTCGCTACGTGACCATATATACTCGCAACGACTACTTACTTACACGATTTAGAGTAGCGAAGAAGGCGCTACGTAACATTTAGAGTTCAACAAGAAACTGAAAATAGTACTCGATCATCACAGAACTTTCCCACCTTAAAAAGAGAACCCTCACCCCGTATACAATAGACGAGTTTTAATATCAGAAGAACAGGTTTAAAGAGGAATTATTCTGTCTTCTAAAGGTAAGTATTTACTGACATCCCACTTTTGAGGCGCCTCAGGCAATAAACCCAGCCCTGACACCTTTTAGATGAGGGCCCAGCTGTGATAACGGCTGATGTTAAATATCTTAGTAGTCCAATGACCGAAACCACTGGACACCGGGCCCGAGGGTCAGGTGAGTATGACGTAATAAGTCCCCCAAAAGAGCTAACTATGGCACATGATTTTATAAGTATAGGGTACTTATGCACACATTCGCATAATGGTTATTCCAGAAATTGGCCGGTTTTAAAACGAACTATGCAAACAGTTCAAACTCCGCTTGAAAAGACTGTTTTTTGAGTTCAGATTTCAGAGAAAATTCTAGGTATACCCAATTTTTCGTCTGCTAAAAAAGTTTTAAAACGAATTAAAATTAATTAAATCTATTATTTAAGGTCAAACTTTTGTTTCGATGTAGTAACATAATGACCATCATTAAAAAAAAAGAAAAATATCATTATATATGCAGTTTATTTTTAATACTTTTAAAACGATTTGTTTTGGTCATCTCGTTCGGTTCGCCATTTTGTCTCTTTTTAAGTGATATAAAGGACTTGTTTACAAATTTAATGTAATATTCGCGATTGCAAAAAAAATTACCAAAAATCAGGGAATTATCCGATTTTAATGAAATTTTCAGTATTGATTTATCAATTAATGAATTTTATAATGCATCAGTTATTCTATTTCAAAACTTTAATTAAATATTTTTGCTATGAAAAATTAATACATAAAATTCATTTAAAATAAAAAATATTCTGATGTTAATTTTAAAATGTTATATTTTTAGATTCTAAAAATAAATATCTATTTAATGCAAACCTCATTTTGGTCAATCAAAGTATACGTTTTAAAAAAATATATACCAAAATTTAGCCACCCCCTTTTTAAGCAGAAAAAATATCGATCTATAATGTTTTCTTTTATAAGATAATAGGCAATTAAATAATTATCGAAATGAGTAAAAAAGGAAATCTCAAAAAAAATTTTTTTTTTTTAACATTTCATTTTCCAATTTTCGGTACTTATTTTCTTATAAAATATTCCCCTTAATTTTTTTTTAATATTTACAACTTCGGTCTTTTATCTTTTTATTTCTACTGTAATTAGTATCAAACAAGGAATAACTTGCCGATATTTTACACCACAAAAATAAAGGGGGTCAAAATTAAGTGACCTGAAAAAAATGAGAGAGTTTTGATATAAAATAAATAATGCATTATAAAGTTTCATTCATTGATAAATAAACACTGAAAATTTCATTAAAATCCGATAATTCCCTGATTTTTTCTGTGTGTGGGTGGGGGGGGATAAATTCATTTTGTCAAAAATGGATTTTAGGCCAATTTTGGGTATACCTAGAAAGTAAACTAACTGATGTACTTCATCACTGAACTTTCCCGCCTTAAAAAGTATTTGTATTTATCCGACACGGTGGGAGTCAGGAAAGTAAAAAAACTCTATCTCAGAAGTTTCAAATCCAAACGCCCCACAAAAATTAAGGAATTAACTCACTTAAAGGAGGTTCACCTTTTTGTGTGTGTGTGTGTGTTTGTTTTTTTTCATTTCACAGGAAATAAACTAAGGACAAACTCAATGTTACTTATACTAGCAAGAATATGCACCATCCGGGCGTAAGTATTTAGTTTAGATGTAATGAAATATAATAAGTTAGAAAGACTAACAAAATTAAATAAGAACGCAAAAGATTACATTTATCCTAATTATATTTCAATTGGTTTCTATATAAAATCATTCATACGGTTGATTTTAATATATTGGAGAATAAAACAATAATATTAGAGATCAATAACACCAAGTAATAATTTATCAAACCCGGTTTTGTTAATAATGTAAATTAACCGCACCATATTTAAACCATTATTTCTTAGTGATATATAAGACGCATTGCAGGATTTTAAACACAGTAATAAGACGGGCCTTTCGGGTCTGTGTCTATTGATGAAATTAACAGCGTCGATCCCAGGGGGCTATCCCCCCAGGCAACACCTGCCCCCTCGATTTAAAAGGGTAGCTGGCTTATTGCCCAGCGCCTTTGAGGGGAATGCCGACGGGATCGACGCAATTTTTATGTGCCCACATAAAACGATTGTGTCCAGCGCTCATAAGTGGGATGTGAGGCAAATACCATAACACGGCCTTTCGGACCTGTGTCGTTGATGGCGTCGATCCAGAGGGCTAGCGGGAGGGCTGGGTTTATTGCCCAGCGCCTGAGACATCCCCTCTAGGAGGAATATCGACGGGATCGATGCTTTTTTGTGTCAACCACCTATGAGCTTCGACTTGTGGGTGGGCCCACATAAAAATGTCCTTGTGTCACGCCCTCATAAGTGGGATGAGGGGCAAATACCCTAATAACATAGGCTGTTTTGAGGCAGATCTAACTCAGATTCTCATAAAGACATCGTTTATTGCCCAGCGCCTGAAGCGCCCCCCTTATATGAATCTAACTCTTCTACTGGCTGTTATGGGTAAATAGTAGGGCAGACTAAGCTCTTTAACCTTGTTTAGGCAACCAGTCCAAGAGAAGGAAATCACTGAATTCAACCTTGTTAAACTTTGCTTAAAAATTGACCTTGTTTTCGTGCGTAGAGGTTGGTAAATATATAGGTGTTTGTGACTGGTGTACGAATGAGGAAAACTATTCATCTGTGGATCAAATTTCTGGATTGCCAAAACATTACAAAAAAACTTAGATGAAACCCTAAATATGGAACTACCACTTCAAAAATTTTGTAAGAGGTGGTAAGTGTAATTTGAGTCTCCTCAACCCATAAATCTACATATAAATATAAAATTGTTTTTGTCATTAGTTTATTTACAGCAAAATGTAAAAAAAAAATTAAAAAAAACTGAAAAGGTGAACGTCCTCTAAGTGAGCTAATTCCCTAATTCTTGTCAGGCGTGGTGATTTAAAATTTCAGTGATGGAATGTTCATTTTCTGTGACCTCCCACCGAATCGGATAAACACAAGACTTTTGAGGTGGGAACTTCTGTGATTGAGTACATAGGAACTATAAAAAACACATCTAACAAGTGGAAACCAGGATTTAAGGGTCTCATTCTTACCAAAGCGTGTTGCAAAGATGAGACTGCCGTAAAATTTAGGAAACACGGAGTATTAATATATAGATACTCCGTATAGATAATATATTCAACCCCTCCGCACGAGCAGGATGCGGACACAAGTCAATTCTTAATGGCGGATTTAACAAGATTGAATTCAGAGTTTTCCTTCTCCTAGACTGGTTACCTAGCCATGGTTAAAGAACCAGTTTGGCCCGCTATTTACCCAAGCTGCGAGGAGAATTGATTCATACCTTTCCCAATGATATTAGCGCCATGTGAAATGTAAACAGCTTCGTCCAGGAATTGAACTCGGGTCGACGAGTCCATTTTCCTTACGAATCTAACATTAGACCACGCGCCTCCATATAGATATGTGGAATGGCGAGACTCAAGATTCGCTCGGTGCCAAGAAGGCAAAATTATTGAATTAACACACTTAGGGATGTTCACTTTGCAAGATAACCTTAAGGCATCCTGAGAAACATGAATCTCCCCCCACTCTCTGATGAATGCAGTCAATGATTGGGACTCATTGTCTAAGGGGACTAAGTGGTACCACGACCCACTAATATATACGGCCTCACATGTAACATAAGCAAGCAGAATTCTAATAAGCCGATTCATTTTATAGTCAATTTATGTCTATTTCGAAAAAATGTTAAAACTCTACAAAATATACAAACTGTTGTCTTTTTTTCTTCAGAAATGTAATAATAAAAGATTGTAAACAAACTAACAAAACAAAAAAAATAGTTTAAAAAATTATGTTGTTATACAAAATAAACACGCCAATTTATTAATGATTTCAGGTTTTACCACAAGAAAATTAAATCTTTTCGATGTGAAATGTATTCCCTAGTCATGGTAGGCAATAATAGTGGCGATACTAATAAGAAGCATATTAGTAATTGGTAATTTGCTTGAAGCATTGTCAAGTATGTTATTATATATTAATGATAGGAAAGCAATTACAATGCGTATAAAATTAAAATAAAAAGATGTTTAGTTTTATCGATTTCAAAGTAACTTTATCATCAAAAACGTTTTTCAGAAATGGACGCTTTTTTTGTGTCGTTATTTTTTATTTTTTTATTTTTTTTATTTATAAAAAGAAGCAGTATTTCTCGAGAAGTACCTACGGTTCCACCAAGTCAAATGTTTGTGCTTTAACATTCTTTGAAACAGACATAAATTGACTATACAATGAATCGGCCTATTAGAATTCTGCCTGCTTATGTGACATGTGGGGCCGTATATATTAGTGGGCCGTAGTGGTACCCGTGGACAGCATCTAGGACTAGTTTCTTCGTTTTAAATGGCACAGACGAATCACTATCAATAGGGACAGAGACGCCTGGTGCTTCAAGCTTCCTGAAGGAATCGGTGATTCCGCAATGTAATTCTACCTGATCCATCAATCCTGATTCGGTATTGATGATTAGGGAGTGTTTTGACAATCCGACCCGTTATGTCACACGATGGTTGTTCGGACATTGTACGGAAAATATGTCTTCCTTTTGAAGTGGGGCAGTGTATGTGCTGTACGATTTCACCTCTCTATTAGCAGGGCAATGTCCGTTGGATTCGAAATCTAATGGGTTATTCCCTCACAGGTTTATCCTGTTCGTATCGCCATGTAGGATTTCGTATTAGCTTATCTCAGATTCAACTTGCAATACAACTGAATATTGATCACCTAATTCGAAATTCTACACATTTAGTTTTTTTAGCATTAAATAAATTAAAACCAAATAATACATTTTAGCATTTTTCTTTAATAACTGAACATTCTGGTTTAATAAAATTTACTTTAAATCAAATAGATTAGATTATTTCCAAGCCATACAGAGGAAAATAACTTTTTTCTAGGGTTAGTAACTGAGATTAGCAGGCCCAGTTGGAGGTCACAGAAAATGAACATTCCATCAGTGAAATTTTAAATCCACCACGCCTAACAAAAATTAGGGAATTAGCTCACTTAGAGGACGTTCACCTTTTATTCATTTTTTAAATTTTTTTAAATTTTTTACATTTTGCAGTAAATAAACTAATGACAAAAACAATTTTAATTATTTGAAGATTTATGGGTTGAGGAGACTCAAATTACACTTACCGACTCTTACAAAAATTTGGAGTTGTAGTTCCATATTTAGGGTCTCATCTATGGGTTAAATAGAAAAAAATTAGTTTAAAAATGTGTTTAAAAAATTGAGTACGTATCAATAAGTAAAAAAAAAAGTCGTCGGGGTGGCTAAAAGTCGCTATCAGCCAATCAGCGAGGGAGTCTATTCCCTTTTCACTAGCGCTAGACCAAGGAGATTGTTTTTAGCGTCTGCGGTGGAGCGCCACACTTACCACCAGCTCCTTAATTTACCGCACAGATCCCTGTGCTACTCATACGCTGAGTTGGCAAGGACTGGTGTCGAACTAGGAACCTTGTGGAATGAATAAAACAAAACATCACCGGCATAAAATAACCCAACAAGGGTTGACATGCCGTAAAATCTCAACCAACTTACCATCTGACAAAAATTATGGAAGTAGCACACTTCGTGGACGTTCACCTTTTTTTAAAATCTTATTTTGATTATTTAGTATTGAATTAAGTAATAATACAATTTTACTTATATCTAGATAAATGGAATGGGGAGACTTAAGATTCGCCCATTGCTAAGGGGCAACATTATGTAATTAGCACTCTTAGAGGATGTTCACTTAGCAAGATAACATTGAGGTTATCTTGCAAAGAAACGTGTGTGATACATGAATCTCCCCCCCCGACTCCGTGCGTCGAGTGCGGTCAATGATTGGGACTCTATCAAAGGAGACTCAGTGGTTCCCGTCGACAGCATCCAGGACTGTTTCATCCGTTTTAGGTAGCACAGGCAAAGCACTAAAAATAGGGGTAGGGACCGCTGGTGCTTCAAGCTTCCTGAGGAATCGGTGATTCCAGGATGTGATTTTTATTATATATGTGCTAGAAAGGCGGTGGCTTGTTAATCAATTTCGATAAAAAAATAAAATAAAATTCAAATTGCATGCATTTACCTAATGAATTGAGGAACCGATAAAAAATCAATTGAGAAAAGACCAATAACAAATATATAATTGAAAGATAGATAGATAGATGGATATATAATAGATAGATTGATTGGTTGTAGATTGATTGATAGATAGATAATTACACACAACACATACATACATACATACATAGCAATAGTATAATCTTTACAGATCACTGCCGTCCCTCACAATCCTACAACCCCCCCCCCAGAACTTTTCCTCTCATGAGCCCTCAAATGACTCATCAATCACGCTGCAGATTCACAAAGTATGATGCAAATATGACATAGGAAAGACGTCCTTCCTACTGGATCGGATGCATCAGATTAGTGTTTTGGGTATAACATTAAACTGCATCTAGTGGTGGGGTTCCAATTCTGCAGGTTTGGCGAGTGTGGAGTACCCCTTTAACACCATACTCCTGAACAGGAGTGGTAGTACCTATTAGGGTACTATGTATAGGTTAAATAGATTAAAAATGAGTTTTAAAATGTGTTTTTTTTTTAAATTGAGTTTGAAAAAATTAATACCCAACAAGAATGAATAAAGCAAAATGTCTTCGGTACAAAATAAACTAACAAGGGTTGACATGCCGTAAAATCCTACCTACTAGTCAGCTGACAGAAATCCAATCCAGTCATCGGCTTTTTATTAATAATTTCACCAAGATCTCGGGAAGAAAATAGAAGATCACGTGAGAGTGAAGTAAAGGAAAAAAATATCAAAGAGTGTTACGCCATCGATAGAATAAATACTGAGGTATGAGTCCACCAAATATCTATCTATGCATATATAAAGGGCAGTTGTGTGTATGTATGTCCGTGTATCTATCTATCTATCAATCCATCTATACATATATAAAGGTCAGTTTTGTGTATATGTATGTCCAGAGGAAACTTCGAAAATAAAACAATTAACGACAAAGTAAATATATATACATATTAAATATCACCAGAGTTGGTTTTTGAGCAAAGATAATAGAGATCTGATTTATATTCGTGAAGATAATTAAAAATAAAATTTAAATGATAACAGCATGGATTTTTTTTTATTTAATATTTTAGATAGTAGACATTGACATTTCTTTTCAGAGTGGCTGGATCAATGCAAGGTCTATTTTTTTACATAGGGATTTAAATGGGACATCCCACGAGGATTCAACTCACGATTCAGTAATAATAGATCTGCGGGACTAACTTAAAAAAATCCCCCTCTACCCAGGCGACGCCGGCTAGCCGCTGTTAGTACATATATAAAGGACAGTTAGTGGGTATGTATGTATGTAAACCCGCCCCCTCGGGTGGGGATTGCTATAATTAACGGCGTCGATCCATCCCCCGACAATACCTGCCCCTATTTCTGGGTTACAGCGCCTGATTGAGGGAAAATATCGACGCAATTTTTCATCAGGGCCTTGTGCCTAAGTTCAAGTGGGTCGTAAATAAAATGTATGTCCGAAGGAAACTGTAAAAAAAAAACAATTAATGACAAAGTATATGTATATCCATATTCACTATCAGAGTTTGGTTACGTCAAAAATAATGAACTTTATTTATATCTGGAATATATTTAAACATTAGGATTTTAATAGTGAAAGTTATTGATTGCGTTCTGATTTAAATCAATTATGTAAGAAAAAAAATGGATCTGCGAGATTAACTTTTTATTATACTATACGCCGGTTAGCCGCTTCTAGTATAAAATAATAAATAAATAAATAAATAGATTTCTTAGCCAACTTGTCCCAATTCTGTAAACATTTTGTAAGCCAGATATCTATACATATATAAAGGGCAGTTGAGTGAATCTGTATGTCCGGAGGAAACTTCGAAATTAAAACAGTTAACGACAAAGTAAATATATATACACATTAAATATGACCAGGGCTTGGTTTTTGAGCAAAAATAATAAAGTTTTGATTTATATTCGTGAAGATAATTAAAAATTAAAATTCAAATGATAACAGCATGGATTTTTTTTTCATTTAATATTTTAGATAGTTGACATTAACAATTCTCTTCAGAGTAGCTGGATCAATGCAAAGTCTATTTTTTTACATAAGGATTTAAATGGGGCATCCCACGAGGATTCAACTCACGATTTAGTAATAATAGATCTGTGGGACTAACTTAAAAAATCCCCTCTACCCAGGCGACGCCGGGTAGCCGCTGCTAGTACATATATAAAGGACAGTTAGTGGGTATGTATGTATGTAAACCCGCCCCTCGAGTGGGGATTGCAATAATTAACGGCGTCGATCCCAGGGGGCCATCCCCCCAGGCAATACCTGCCCCCTAGATTTAAAGGGGTAGAGCTGTGTTTATTGAGGGGGAATGACGACGGATCGACGCAATTTTTCACCGCCACCCATGAGCTTCGGTTTGTGGGTGGTCCCACGTTAATAGGCTTTGTGCCTAACCAGTTCAAGTGGGGTACGAGGTAAATAAAATGTATGTCCGAAGGAAACTGTAAAAATAAAACAATTAATGACAAAGTATAGATATATCCATATTCACTTCAGAGTTTGGTTTACATGCAAAAATAATGAAGACTTTATTTATATCTGGGAATATATTTAAACATTAGGATTTTAATAGTAAGAGAAGGGAAAGTTATTGATTGCGTTCGTGATTAAAACATAAATCAATTATGTAAGACCCCCCCCCCAAAAAAAAAAAATATGGATCTGCGTGATTAACTTTTTATTATACCCCTCTACCCAGGCAACACCGGTTAGCCGCTTCTAGTATAAAATAAAAATAAATAAATAGATTTCTTAGCCAACTTGTCCCAATTCTTAAACATTTTGTAAGCCAGATATCTATACATATATAAAGGGCAGTTTTGTGTTCCGAGGAAACTTCGAAATTAAAACAGTTAACGACAAAAGAAATATATATACACATTAAATATTACCAGGGCTTGGTTTTTGAGCAAAAATGATAAAGATTTGATTTATATTCGTGAAGATAATTAAAAAATAAAATTTAAATGATAACAGCATGGATTCATTTTCATTTAATATTTTAGATAGTAGACATTAACATTTCTTTTCAGAGTAGCTGGATCAATGCAAAGTCTATTTTTTACAAAGGGATTTAAATGGGGCATCCCACGAGGATTCAACTCATGATTCAGTAATAATGGATCTGCGTGACTAACTTTCAAAATCGCCCTCTACCCAGGCGACGCCGCGTAGCCGCTGCTAGTCTATAAATATGTCAGTGTGTTAAGTATAAATAATGATATCCAATGCTCACTCATAATATTACCTCATAGAGCAGGTGTAGTTGTTACATTATGGCAAGTAATAAAGAAATAAAAAGGGGTGACACGGTTGACCGAGAATCGTAAATGCGGGTCGACAAATAGGTAGGTGGATAGATCTCACATACATATGGGGTAAACAGGTCAACCCTGACCCAGAGTGGTAGTACCTGTTAGGCTACCATCTATGGTTTAATAGATAAATGATAAGCATTAAAATGTGTTTTTTTTTAAAGTGAGCTTTAAAAAATATTGATTATCCAAAAGAATGAATAAAACAAAATGTATTTGGCATAAAATAACCCAACAAGGGTTGACATGACATAAAATCAAACCAACCAGCCAACAAACCAGCCAACCATGAAACTCCAGAAAATGCGACGGCTATCCTTAAAGGAGTTTTCATTGAAGTTAATGAGGACAGTTGGGTCAGATCAAATCTAAGGTTTGATCTTTATGGCATATCAACTTGTTTCGGGTAATTTAATGCCGAATCAAGTTACGATTTTATGGGCCATCCTTTAGGCTTCAAGCAAGAGCGCTTGTCCAGTGGAAATCCTTGGTAAAGAATCCTTTGGTTTGTTCTTGGTGCTCCTCAGTATTGCAAGTCCTTCGTCAATGATTGCAAATGGACGTCTCTCAGTATCAGTGCTTTAGTCAACCAGCCACGCATTAGGGCTGTTGATTGGCTGGTGTTTAAGCCACGTGACCTCGCCTAGTCTATAAATTTAAGTGGTGTATTGTAGCACACTTTATATAGTCAAAATATTCCAACAGTGACCACTTAAGCAAAAGCAGGAACTGTAAGCAACATGAGTCCTTTGTTTATGAAAATGACTTTATTCACAATTCCCTTACTTTTTTACATTATATTCTAAATGGTTATTAAATAATGATTATTGAATCTTAATTGGCATCTTATTTATTAACAATGTCTCCATTAAGGTCTAGCTGAGATAAATTTGCCTCAAAACAGCCCATATCGTTAATGTGTTTAAAATCCTGCAAAGTGTGTTATATCGTTAATAAATAAATGTTTACATAGTATATAGTGTGAATAATTTGCATACTGGTTTTAATAAAACCGGTTTAATAAATGATTACTTATTGTTATTGATTTTTAATATTATTTTTTTGGTTTTTGGTTTTTGGTTTTTTCCTTAAACGTATTAAAAGCAATTTGTGTATAATTTTATATTAAAATTAATTAGAATAAAGTAAAAATAAGTGTATTTTTTGCGATCGTATATAATTTCATTAGTCTTTCTAATTCAATATAGTATTTAATTATATTAAAACTTTGATACTTGTGCCAGGAGGGTGCATTTTATGCTAGTTAATGAAAAAAAAATCTACCAAATAAATAAAAAGTCGTATGAAGTAACAATTTATTATTTATTGGATGTAAACAACATTTCCAAAAAACATTCGAAAATCGGGCAAATCATAAATCGTTTTGTCACGCCATCTTATTTGCTCCTTGTTGCTTACTTATTTGTGGCGCCATCTATCGTCTCAGGAGATTCGGATATCCCTAGTGTAAGTGCAAATTCAAATAAAAGTAGAGTCAAGCGGTTGAAACGTATCCTTTTAGGCCGGAAAAATCTGATATTTTATATTTCACGATATAGCGACTCATTTGATGTATAAAAATCATTGATTTTTTTTTAATAATATAAATTATGTTTTTATAATATAAATTACATTGTTTTATGATATAAATTATATTTTTTTATATATATTTTTTATATATTTTTATAATATATATGCTATATATTATATATATATAAATATATATATTTGTATATGTATAAGTATTAACTTACCGGTGGGTATAAGAACGATCGTTGGAAGCGCACAATATCCAGAGGTTAAGGTTGAGAAAAAACAAATACAAAGTGCTCAATACAATGTAGAACATAAATTTATTTAAATAAAAAAAATATAAATATATATAGATATATAAATATATATATATATATATATATATATAGATATAGATATAGATATAGATATAGATATAAATATATATATATATTATAATATAAATTATATTTTTTATATATTTTTATATATATATTTTTATATATTTTTTTATATATTTTTATATTTTTTTATAATACAAATTATATTTTTTTTATAATATAGATTATATTTTTTCATTATATTTCATTGAATTTCATTATATTTTTTTTATAATCTGATATTTTATATTTCACGATAAATCTGTATCCATTATAGCGACTCATTTGACCACAAATAAAACAAAACTCAAAAGTAAGACTCGTAATACGAAAATGAGGTATTTCGGTACAAAATGGTCAGATTCTTATTTCAATAAATACGAATAGAAAGCTTTCTTCAGTTCCGTTTTGAATAAAAATGCGTGAAATTCTTTGAGTCTTATATTTTGGTTTTCAATTGAAAACATCATGAAGGCACCACCAAAAATTGCCGAAACCTTTGAAATACATATTTTTGTGGTGAAACCATATATGTTTTTATTACATACCATTTCAAACACATACACACACACACACACACACACACACACACACACACACATGTATATGTATATGAGAGAGAGAGTGACGAAGGTGTGTCCCAAAAGAAGCGAATTTTAAAACAGCGTGTGCGCTCTATGGGTGCTAATACAATAAACTGTAGACATAATAAGACACATACACACACCAACATACATACATACATACATACATACATACATACATATTCAAAATTCTCTGTATTTTGAACGTTTTAACTTCAAATATCAAACATTTTTCTCTGATTAAGGCTGTTATTCTTTGTATGCTTGAAGTTTTTATAATTTTCTATTATTATTATTTTTTATTTTATATTTAAAATAATAACAAATAGAATACATGTGTACATGAACAAACTCCTGGCCGAAACACGTGTTAGTAAATCTATTTTATCCATTCAACATTTTCTTTCCTTTATTTATTTTTCCTTTCAAAATATCGTCGGATTCATTTCCATTTCAACTTACATGCATACATACATAGATACATACATATATATGTATGTATATAACATATATATATGTATGTATATAACATATATATATATGTATGTATATAACATATATATATATATATATATATATATATATATATGTATGTATACAATATATATATATATATATATATATATATATATATATATATATATATATATGGGGGTGTATAGGGTATTTCAGAAAAATTGATATCATTTGGCAATCTAATAACTTCACCAATTTTCGTTCAAATGATCTAAAATTCTAACAGTATGTGTAGAAACAACACAAAATTTTATGTTTGATTTTTCTTTATATATATATATATATATATATATACGTATTGTAGGAGTTGTTTCTATAGATGCTGTTAAAATCTGAGATCATTTGAATGAGAATTGGCCAAGTTATTAGATTATGAAATGATATCAATTTTTCTTAAATACCCTGTACATCTTAATTGAT
>CM042150.1:35350442-35385442 GCA_023376005.1 Doryteuthis pealeii | reverse complement strand
CCATGAAAAAACACCCCCAAGAAAAGGCACTCATTTAACCTTTTTATTGCACTTTGTTACATCACAGCTCATCTTGCATGTGATGCTGTCATATGGATTTGGGCTGAATGGATAGATTCTTCCATAATTATCTTCTCTGTTTAAGTCGTGACAGTAAAATAGCTGTTATGCGCACAGAAGAAAGATGGCGACCAAGTTATAAGTACGTTGACTGGCTCGTTATCATTATTATCATTGTTATTTTGTGAGGAAAATAATAACTCGGTAATAGTTATTATCAACACCATTCCATGAATGATTCGGTCTGATAAACTCATTCTGTTTCTATTGTTGTTTTTATTTGTTATTATCAATCTATGCAAGTTTGTTCATATCAGTTTTAACTTGTGTTTTTTTTTCTCCTGAAGTCTGAGTTGTTGGGAATTTACGAATATCTTTTTATCTCCAGTAAGCGCAGGTACCATATTCATATATAAAGGATACTTTAAATTCAATCTGCTGTAGCTTGCTTATCGAATAAAGAACACAACAAGTAGTTCAGTTGTACGTTATCTGCGGGAAGTGATCACTTCCACCTTTTTATTATCACAACTCAAAGATGACCGAAACGGTGCTTCCGTTTCTTATTAACCAACATACCACACAATCAACAAGGGAAAAACACGAGGACGACTTTTTAAGCTATGGGTTAAATAGTAGGGCAGACTGGGCCCTTAAGCCTTGGGTAGATAACCAGTCTAGGAGAGGGATAACTCTGAATTCAAAATTCCCTCCAGCTATGGGTTAAATAGTAGGGCAGACTGGGCCCTTAAGCCTTGGGTAGCTAACCAGTCTAGAAGAGGGATAACTCTGAAATTAAAATTCCTGAGGTCAGTCGTTGATTGGGTTTGTAGAAACCCTTGATGGATCAATTCTTTCCTATCGAGTGTGCCAAAAAGTGTGGATGGTCCAACACAAGCCTTCACCACTATAAACAAATCACTGTGTGGATGTTCATTGTATGAACACTCATACGTCGATCGACGGGAGAGTCCATCATACACAAAAATGGGATTTGGGGCAAATAACTCTGACCCGATAATTATTAGTATCTATGAGTTTTATTAATTACTGAGAAGTGTGAATTTCAACATCAAGTCTCTCCAGGTTGTCAGACTCTTCTAAATATTCTTCACCATGTTTAGTGGGGATTTAGAATATATCAACTGCACCTCTGCAGAGGGTTAAAACTCCCAATGGGGCCATCTGTTGGCTGTGGGTGATGAACCGTGATGTTTAAGGATTGAACACTGGTGGCTGAGCAGTCCATGACATGCAACACTCCACTTTGACCTTTAGGATAGACGGCTGGTCGGAGAGGCCCACCCGATCAATCGGCTGGTTACGTTAAACCCTAGCACATATATGATTGTACCAACTCAATTGCCTCATGGCAATCTCCCCGACCCTTTTTATTATATATGTGCTAGAAGGCGGTAACTAGCTGATGGTGAAGTTCCGATTCTAGAGCTCTGGGGAATGTGGAGTACCCCTTCATAACCATTATTCTCAGATTCACTCTGACCTGGAGTGGTAATACCTGTTAGGTCACATCTATAGGTTAAATAGAAAAACATAAGTTAAAAAAACTGTGTTTAAAAAAAATTGAGGACCCATCAAGAATGAATAAAACAAAATGTCTTTGGCATAAAATATCCCAACAAGGTTGACATGCCGTAAAATCCAACTATTAACCAACCGGTTTTAACTTGTGGTTTTTTACTGAAGTCTGAGTGACCACAGTGTCGAATATTTATAGAGGACACTGTCCAATTAGATTATAGTGAGGGGGTACCAAGGTATTTACATATTCGTTACATCATTTACGTACAACGTGCGTCAAAATATGTTTGTTGCTTCTAAAATGCACCCAGAGCAAAAAAAATAAATAATGTAGAAGAACTGCTAATCTAAAGCAGCATGACCCCCTTCCACTCAAACTCACACACTTGAAATGTCCATCTTCCTCCCCTTTCAGCTATTTTTCCGTTTTTTATTGAGTTGTTGATTTTTTGTTGTTTGTTTGTTTATTATTTTTTTTGTGTGTGTGTTTTTTTTTTTTTTTTTTTGTACTTGTTTTTTTTGTGTGTGTGTTTATTTATTTATTTATTTATTTTTGTCATTTTTAGTACTTTTTTTAAAATCCCCAGCGGAACTTTGGCTATCATGGTTCTCCAATACTTCCTGTCTTTTATGGACGTCTCTAAATTAACTTGTACATTTTTTCTTCTGATTATCTTGACATATAAACAACTGGTGGTTTACAATTACTTTAATCTGTTTGGTTGACCCGAGTTCAGTTTCGTTTCGTCTTACAAGATTTTCCGTTGTCTTTCTAAGTATTTCCGCCTTTTTCAGCAATTTTTTTTTCTGTCGTGTTTGCCATTATCTGAAGGGCTCTTTCCCATGGTAACTCAGTGGTATGATCTTTTCTAAGGAAAACACTTTTTACAAACTTTCAGAATTAGAATCATCATTAAAGCTTGTTTACCCTCCCCAAATAGGAAGGAAGAATACTCCATTTCGTTAATATTTCTATTTTTTCAATCATACTGAAAAATTAGAAGACGTATTGAGGTGTGTTTATTATTATTTCGAAATGTATGTGTTTTGTTTTTTTTTTTTTCTTAATGTGTATATTGTCTGATTTCCTAAGTGTATATTGTCTTCTGCATAGTCTGCGTCCGTAATAGTATATGTTGGATATCGCCTGCTTCTTGCTTTTTTTTAGTGTGGGGCCTTTTTCTAACATCTCCTCCACAGAAAACGACGTTAATGCACGTATAGTTAAAGGCATGGGCCGCTATAAATAAATTATCGGTCATATGGAAATCCAATCACACAGACAAGTTAAAGAGACAGGTCTTCCAGGCCGTTGTCGTATCAGTGCTGCTGTATGGCTGCACCACCTGGACCCTAACTAAGCGACTAGAGAATAAACTAGATGGGAGCTGCACAAGAATGCTGCGGGTGGTCCTGAACAAGACGTGGAAAAAACACCCTACAAGAAAAGAGCTGTAGGTCACCTGCCACATATCACCTAAACCATCCGAGTAAGACGGACAAGACACTGCTGGAGAAGCAAGGACGAACTCATAAGCGACATCCTCCAGTGGAAACCAGCACATGGGCACGCCAGTGTGGGCCGACCAGCAAAGACGTACGTTGATCAGCTCTGTGCGGATACACGATGCTGCATAGAGGACCTGCCGAGAATGATGAGCGATTGGGACGGATGGAGAGAGATTGTCATGGATATCCGCGCTGACAGCGCGACATGATGATGATATTGTCTTAATCTATATCTATACATATATAAAGGGCAGTTGTGTGCATATGTATGCCCGGAGGAAATTTCGAAAATAAATCAATTAACGACAATGGAAATATATATACATATTAAATATCACCAGGGCTTGGTTTTTGAGCAAAAATAATAGAGATTTGATTTATATTCGTGAAGAGAATTAAAAAATAAAATTTAAATGATAACAGCATGGATTTTTTAATTTATTATTTTAGATAATAGACATTAACATTTCTTCAAAGTAACTGGATCAATGCAAGGTCTATTTTTTTACATAGGGATTTAAATGAGGCATCCCACGAGAATTCAACTCACGATTCAGTATCAATGGATTTGTGGGACTAACTTAAAAATCCCCATCTACCCAGGCGACGCCGGGTAGCCGCTGATAGTTCTATATAAATGTAGCAGAGTATTCTCGACTGTGTGACTTTAGAATTTTTTTATAGGAAGCTTACTGAAATAGCCTGTAAATGTGTATTTTTGGGTACCAACATGGGTGTTTTGAAATTGTTGCAGCGAATTTTAGACGCTCTGTGATTGGTCGGTTTGAGTGTTCCTGTTGTTGCGGTGGTGGTGACGGAGAGAAGGCCTAGTGATTCTTTAACCCTTCTTCGGCAGTTGCTGTGAACAGCGGCAGACGTGTCTTAGCCCCTTTTTCGATAGCTGTCAGAAACGGACTCTATCCGAAGGTAGGCTGAGAGCCTACCTTTCTTTTCCTTGCATTAAAAGATGACGATGAATAATATTTGAAAAGCTACGTGTCAGCGCCGAATGTGAACGTGAACGTCCCTTTTGAAAAAGTTTCAAAGCAAACTAGAAATGCTTCTCTGAAGACGAAGCGAGTAGAAATGATATCGCGAACGAATCTCAAAAATAATAAACAACTTTGACCAATGGGACTAAATAATTGTTTGAAGAGGTTTCAAATAAGCAGAAACGAAAGAAGAATAAAGTTGAAAGAAAAAAGAAAGGAAAGAAGAAAATAGCTGAAAGAAAAGAAAGTTGAAAGAAGGGAAAGAAGAAATATTGTCGTCGGCCATAACAGTCTCGTCTCTTTGAAAAGAGAACCCAAAAAGGCTATTTCGGGCGCTTTTTTTTTCTTTGTAAACACCATTTCGGAAAGTTATTTTCTTTTTAAGTATTGTTTCCTTTGTGTATAGTTTTTCTCTTTGATAATGAAAATCTCATGTCTGAGGATTTTTAGTGCTGTTATAAATCCAACTTTATTTTGAATAAAAAGTGAAGCGAATTTTTAACTATAAGTGTCTCTTTTGTTTTATTCATTTTCCTCAGTTGTTTTTATTTCTTAATTTTTTTTATTGTTACCTTGCGTCGGATTTTGAAAACGACCCCAAAATTTTGACATGACACTTGTAATCTTCATAAATCCATTCTTTATTTAAATATAAAGATTTTTTTCATTGTATTATTTCTTTTCAAATACATTTTGAATTATATATTTGGCTTGGCTAACAAAAATTAATGTGTTCCAAAAAGATTGTTTTGATAAAATGTCACCAATGCAAGGGGTTTGGAATAGGCTAGTTTATACATACAAGCAAATTCTTGTTGACTCCTCTCGGAGTTTATTCTGGGGTTGGGTGTAATAGTTTTTTGATACATTAGTAGCCAAAGTAGGTATACAGTTTATTACCCAACTGCAGTCTCTTGTTTGATGTTGAACCTGATAAGGCATTTTGCAAAGTTAATGGGATCTGTACCTTTCCTAAAAGCACAGTGCTTGCAATGAAAATTTGAACTCTGTTCACTGACTACTAGGGTCTGCCAAAATGTTGACTCTTTTTCATTTTAAAAACGAAATAAAATTAATCAAATCGATTATTTAAAATCAATTTTTTGTCACAAAACGGGGTAGATGGGGTTCGTTAGCCTTGGACGACAGCCCATATACACAAGGAAAAATCTTTATGAAACCTTCTCTGCCTAGCTGCTGTACCTCATTCCAAAGAAAGCTCAGGAGAGTAAACCCAGAGATCAAATCCGGAGCTGGAGTCCCTAAGGTAGTGTGATGCTGAACTTCAGCACTATCCAGCAACTCCCCCGACACTATCGTTGCAAACTGCATTGATTCTTGTTTGTTTTTTTTTTTTTTTTTTTTTTCGTTTAGATCACAATGGCAGTGTGGAGAGACGGCCTTGCTGCTTGAGCAACAGTTCATACTCCATATCATCTCGCCCATGTTACGTGGTTCCACTTGTTTTAGGACACTACACAGTCGTTCTAGTCATCATTATCATGTCGCGCTTTCAGCGCGGATATCCATGACAATCTCTCTCCATCCGTCCCTATCGCTCATCATTCTCGGGAGGTCCTCTATGCAGCATCCTGCATCCGCACAGAGCTGATCAACGTACGTTTTTGCTGGTAGGCCCACACTGGCTTGTCCATGTGCTGGCTTCCACAGGAGGACGTCGCTTATGAGTTCGTTCTTGCTTCTTCAGCAGTGTCCTGCGTGTCTTGTCCGTCTTACTCGGATGGTTTGGGTGATATGTGGTAGGTGGCCGTACAGCTGTTTTCTCGTAGGGTGTTGTTTCCACGTCTTGTTCATGATCACTCGCAGCATTCTTGTGCAGCTCCCATCTAGTTTATTCTCAAGTCGCTTTGTTAGGGTCCAGGTGGTGCAGCCATACAGCAGTACTGACACGACAACGGCCTGGAAGAACTGTCTCTTTAACTTGTCTGTGAGACTGGACCTCCAATTAGGCTGATGAATACAAACGATATTAGAGAAGACATTTAATCTTGTCATTGAAACTCCCAAACAACAAATCTATGAATTGCCCAAATTAAATTCGGTTTAAATTTCTTCTTTTAATAAAGGACATTTATTATTTCAAGATGAAGAACATAATCTAATAGGCATGAAAATATTTTAGTTCTTTATTAAAGATGTTGTGACTATAAAAATAGTCTGACTCATGTAGGTTATATATATATATATATATATATATATAATATATATATATATATATATATGTATATATATATATATATATATATATGTATATGTGTATATATATATATATATATATATTATATATATATGTGTATATATATATATATATATATATATATGTATATATATATATATATATATGTATATGTTGTATATATATATATATATATATATATATATATATGTATATGTGTATATTATATATATATATATATATATATATATATATACTGATGAGATGTAAACGTCGAAACACGTGTCTGTGGATGAGTGATATATATAAAATGCTCCCAATGTTCATGGTAGAGCACTGTAGAGGAGACATTAGTTGAGATTTCACCGTTTAGCGTAATCATTTACTCGTCTGTTGTTTACAGAATTGATTCCATTGGTTATGGTAAAAACGTATATCCTGTAAGTATGTATCAATTAATTGTTCACTCCGGACTGTGAGTCGCTGTCAGGCGTAAGGGTAAGGAACTTGGCAGACGAAAATTCTGTCGTGTTTCGCTCCCGGTAAGAGGTAGCTGTAAAAAATTTGAGCCGCACTGATGAGACGTAAACGTCGAAACACGTTTCTGTGGATGACTGATATATATATATATATATATATATATATATATATATATATAATTAAACAAATCGTCTTCTGTTTAAAAATTTTATTGATGATCTTTTCAAGCTTTCTAACCAACTTTTTAACATTTGGATGGAATCCGTAGTTTAGTCCACCGAAGTTCGTATCCCGAGTGCTTTCGGCACTTCGAAGTGCCATCATCAGGGGTGATGTGTTTATGTTCCAGTTTTTTTTTTTTTCAAGTTAGCATATCAAGGGGTGTGGAGGCTGGAAGGAGGAGAATTGATAAGAAAAGTGTTATAGGCATTTTAAAATGTGAGTACTGCATTGAAAATTAATAAAAGATAAAATTATTAATAAAATTAGTAAAATAAAAATGTTAAACAGGAGACGTGCCTTTTGTTTAATTCTACATATATAAATGAAAGAATGCTGCCCAAAAACACACACACACACACACGCATACACATATACATACATATATATATATATATATATATATATATATATATATATATGAGCTCTCTAATTGGTAATTTAAATTAACTCTCACTACTAAGCATATAAGCAAGGATCGTTTCCCCGTAATTTGATCTCTCGGTGACCGTAAAATACATAAACAAACATAAAAAAACACCAGTTCCCGCTACAGCTGTCAGTGGACGAGGGGTTAAGATATCAGGCTGCCAAACGGTCAGTCTGAGTTCGACCCTAGCCTAAAGATAGTTGGTTCTAGCCACACTGAAGAGGCGTGAATCGCCGAAACACGTGTCTGTGGATGACTTATCAATATATATATATATATATATATATATATATATATATATATATATTTCTGTAAATTATTAATGCATCTCATGGTGTATGCATTGGAAATATATCGTGTCTCATGGCGTAATATATTGGAAATAACCTGATTCTAAGAAAACTAAAAAGGAGAAAAGCCATAACGTCATTAAGTGAAGAAAATTCGGTTTGCTCATGGTTCCTCCTCCACTTAATGGCATTGTAGCCATTTTATAGAATTCTGAGAATCAGGTTATTTCCAACATATCATGCCTAAAGATACGATGCTGCGTGCGATCTTAAAGAAATCGTGGAAACAACATCCCACAAGAAAGCAGGTATACGGCCACTTGCCCCCATCACACAAACCATCCGATTAAGACGAACAAGATACGCTGGATACTACTGGAGAAGCAAGGATGAACTCATAAGTGACTTTCTCTTGTGGAAAACTACACATGGCCACGCCAGTGTGGGGCGCCCATCAAGGACCTATATCGATCAGTTCTGCGTGGATTCTGGATGCTGTGTAGAGAAGTATTTGCCTCTCATCCCACTTATGGGGGCGTGACACAAGGAAATTTTTATGTGGGCCCACCCACAAAACTCATGGGTGATAGGCACAAAATATGCGTTGATCCCGTCGGCATTCCCCCTCAAGGAGGGTGCACCAGGCACTGGGCAATAAACCCAGCCCTGTCCTTTTAAATCAAGGGGGCAGGTGTTGCTTGGGGATGGCCTCCTGGGATCAACGATGTTAACTTGTATGGGCTAGGGCCGCCCTGTCGAAACCGGAGTTAGATATGTTGAACATATCTACATATCTACATGGATGCTGCGTAGAGGACCACCTTAAGGTGATGACAAATAGGGATGGTTTGCGAGAGATTGTCATGGATATCCATGCTGCCAACACAACTTGATGAGGAAAGATACGATCTCTCTCTCTCTCTCTCTCTCTCTCTCTCTCTCTCTCTCTCTCTCTCTCTCACACACACACACACACACACACACACACACACACACACACACACACTATCGTCCTAAGGAATAATGAACTTGTTCAGATCCTGGTTGAGAAGTATAGCGTGGAGCGATGGTTTGTAAACTGTTATTGTTAATCTAATGATACTGGCATTCACTAGGGTCTCTACAATTTTGCCATTCTACCTGGCAAAATAAGGCTTGATAAACATATTATCTGGTTATCTCATTATTAGGGACAAACGCCACATTATATATACTAGCAAATATATGCACCCTCCGGGTGCAAGTATTTAAGTTTTAATGTAATAAAATATTGTATTAAATTAGAAAGGCTAATGAAACTAAATAAGAATACAGATAAAAAGATTTGAAACAGAGGGCGTATAATAAAAGATTTGAAACAGAGGGAGTATAATAAAAAATGGAACAACTGAAACTTACTCTTCCATCACTCTCGTCTTCATTGTTATTTTTCTAATTTAAGTATTTAGTTATAAGAGGAAGTAAAGAATAAAATGACAGTTATTTTTCTTGTTAATGGATTTCATTTAAGATTCATTGAAGAGATTTTTGCTTATATTCATTAAAATAAAACCACACAGTTAGAAATCAATAATATTAAGCACATATTTATTAAATTCGATTTTTTAATATCAATATGCAAATTAGCCTTCCAGTTCACACTGTAAACCGCTATATTGTTGTATATATAAATATAATTGCATGTTGTCAGTATGTAGACAAAGTTAACAGTATTAATACTGTAAGACAACTTTATTAATAATTGAGATTAAGATAAAAATAAATTCACGGAGAATGTGATGTCAGTAACTAAGATAATTGTGACTTGAGTAGGAATATAGTTTCGGTTACAGACAGAAAAACACACAATCTCCATTATAATAAGATATATATATATATATATATATATATATATATATATAGGTTTGGTGGTTGGTTTTGAAGGCTATCACAATGCAAGTGTAAAAAAAATAAGGTAACTATGGTGTCGTTTGTTAACCTGTATTTTTTTATAATAATTCTTAATAATTCGAGATAAAAATCTCATCTACAGAAGATCTCTGAATATTAAGTTATTGATATATTAAGAATTATTATTTTTAAAAATCCAGGTTAACAAACAACACAATAGTTGACTTATTTTTCTTTAAACTTGCATTGTGATAGCCTTCAAAACCAACCACCAAACCAATATAAACATAATGCTTCAAACAAATTATAAAACCCTTACACACACACACACACACACATACATATATATATATATACATATATATATATATATATATATATAGGTATACGTAAAAACAAAATTTCTTTTGCGATGAAACAAAGAAAATACAGTGCTCAATCACAGTTTGTAAGAGCTAATTTATTTATTTTACAATGTTTTCATAGATCAATGTTCATTATCTAAACCGCGGTCGTTGATAATGAACATTGATCTATGAAAACATTGTAAAATAAATAAATATATATATATATATATTATATATATATATATATATATATATGGGAGATTATGTGCTCAACTAAACTCATACCTAATTTGTTAATTAATTAATTATAATTAAATGAATTAGGCGTGCATATCGGTTCAAATTTAAAACGTAAACACATCGAGAAAATGTCGATCTTTGTATGTACATTTCAGCCTATTATGCCTCATAATTATAATTAATTAACAAATTAGGTATGACTTTAGTTGAGCACATAATCTCCCTAAAAATTGTCGGCCTTCGCCAATTCAAACACATTGTTTCTTCACTTCATATATATATATATATATATAATATATATATATATATATATAAAGAATGAATAAGAAAAGTATTACGATGTGAAGGTGCTCAATGCTAAAATAGCAGAGAAGAATTAAAATCAAATATTAGATATTATGGATTAATATCCCGTAAGTAAAGTTTCATGCTTACTTGCAATCCTCAAGATGTTAAGATTTTTAAAAAAAACGGTGGCCTGTTTAGCGTTTATATAACGTGAATATATATATATATATATATATATATATATATATATATATATATATATATATATATATATACCATAAAGGAAAGTGAAAATAACAAAGATGAAAAAACATACATTGGTGCCACTGAAAAAAAAAATGGAAAAATAGGTGGTACAACCACCTTTCAAAGTTTCAACAACAGAAGATATGCAAGCAGTACCACCTTATCCAAATATGCATGGCACATAAAAGATAAAATACACCTATGATAAAATAGAAAATTATCAAAATGGCCCAGATTTACAAAGATGGCCAACGCAACTGTGGACTTTGCATCGAAGAAAAATTGTATTCTACAAAATACAAATGCAAATATATTGAACAAGAGAAGCGAACTCGTTTCCAAATGTAGACACTTTAACAAGTTTTATATGTCATTTACCACCCGACCCTAATTAATGACTCATTTTTCGTCCTCTATTTATCTAAAAAAAAAAAGGAATTCATCTGGCCACCACGTGTATTAAGACCTAAGCCTTTATTTATTTATTTATTTATTTATTTTTAAATACAAGTTTAGCGTTATATCATTCCATCGCGTGAACATGCTTCACGTTATATAAACGCTAAACAAGCCACGTTTTTTTATATTAATATTTTGACCGTCTGATGATTGCAAGTAAGCATGAAACTTTAGTTACGGGATATTAATCCATAATATACATAATATATATATATATATATATATATATATATATATATATATATTTGGGAGAATATGTGCTTAAATGAAGTCAGACCTAATTTTTTGAAAGTTAATTCATAATGATAATTAGGCGGGATTTAACTACTTAAATGTAAGGCTAAACAAATCGAGCTCGATTTGTTTAGCCTTACATTTAAGTAGTTAAATCCCGCCTAATTATCACTAATGAATTAACTTTCAAAAAATTAGGTCTGACTTCATTTAAGCACATATTCTCCCAAATACTGTCGGCTGAAAATAGCTAGATTTGTTTACATATATATATATATATATATATATATATATATATATATATATATATAATATGTTTACAATGGATGTTTACAAATACATGGTTTCATCAGGAGAGAATGTGCAAACCGCTCCTGATGAGCCCATGCATTTGTAAACATCCTTTGTTTTTTCAATATATCATATTCACATTGTCGGATTAATTTCCATTTTATTTTCACACACACACACACACACACCACATATATATATATATATATATATATATATATATATATATATATATATATATATATACCAAACACTCTTCATGAGCAGGATGGGACACAAGGTCAATTTCTTAAGCGGAGTTTAACAGGTTCGAATTCAGAGTTTTCCTTCTCCTAGACCGGTTGCCTTACTAAGGTTAAGGAGATCGGTCCGCACTACTATTTACCCATAGCTGAAACGAGAGTAGTTGGATTCATACCTTTCCTTCGGGTATTAGCACTATGTGAAATGCAAACAGCCTCGTCCAGCATTTCAATATAGCATTTAATTTCACTTATTAACTATTTCGGGTAATTGAAAATTGTCAACTGACTTTTGAAGGAGATATTCACACCTCTTAAACTACTGCCCATTTCTTAGCCAATTGAGATTAACAATTGAGCGCAGATTAGTTAAACTTTGTTGTTGTTTTTTGTTTTTTGTTTTGCTGCGTTTAAAATTCTTTCAGCCATAGGAAAAACTTTAGCAGCGTAATCTGTAAGAATTCGACTTAAAATTTCGTCTTTTCTTCCGTTCGAATGAATCTCGTCAGAACCGGTTAGTGTTTTGGAAAATGGTGGGAAAAACTCAGCCTTGGTTGATTCTCATTGTATGATGGACCTACTTGCATGCGACAACACTCTATGTTGGATCGGATCCAGCCTCAGTACGCTGGGTACTCCCTAGAGACATTTAAACAGTGTATTGGGTGGGTGGGCTTTAGCTTAGATCATCACCTTGTGTTGATATCATGGATTTTTTTCAATCTCTCTCTCTCTCTCTCTCTCTCTCTCTCTCTCTCTCTCTCTCTCTCTCTCTCTCTCTCTCGTGCGCGCGCGCTATCTATCTATCTATCTATCTCTCTTCTCTCTCTCTCTCTCTGTCTCTCTCTCTCTCTCTCTCTCTCTCTCTCTCTCTCTCTCTCTCTCTCTCTCTCTCTCTCTCACTCTGCCTCTCTCTCTCTCTCTCTCTCTCTCTCTCTCTCTCTCTCTCTCTCTCTCTCTATCCGTGTCCATTGAACATCGTTCTTGATAGCATGTCATGTCCACACGCAGGATGCGACAAGAGGTCCATTTTTAAGCAGAATTTAACAGGTTTGAAATTAGAGTTTTCCTTCTCCAAGACCAGTCGCCATATAAAGATTAAAAAGCCCAGTCCGTCCTGCTATTTACCCCTAGCCGGAAGGGAAATAGTTGGAACCATACCTTTTCCAATGGTATTAGCGCTATGTGAAATGCAAACAGCCTTGAACGAGATTTAAACTCGGGTCACTGTGTCCATTTTCTAGGACGGCAACCATTGCGTCATGAGCTTCTAGCTCTATTTCATCACGAGTCTCTGTTGAAATTGTACTCCCCGCATCAGTTTAAGTTTCCATGGAAATATATAGGAGGCGTTACTTTTGGGGCGTCACTCGTGTATATATATATATATATATATATATATATATATATATAACAAAGTTAATGAAAATCATTTACAGTACATTAGTTAACCCTACATATATACCCTTTGTTAAAATCCCAATGGATATAAGAAATATACAAGAAATAATTCTTTAAATATTTTCTCGTTTTTCCCCCGCTCAATTTACCTGTGTATTTCCAACTGAATTTGAATATCTTTTACATTGATCACAATTGAAAGTGACGTTGAGAACACGCCTAATTTGTTTAAACAAAATTCGTAAATTTTTGTTTAATCTATCTTGAATTTCACTGCACATGTTTCTCAGAAAAATACGATATGCATTTCGTTTTATTCCGTTTACTTTTTGTTCATTTTTATTTTTTTTCTGTGTTTTATTTTCTTAGTTGTTCTTCTTCCAAATTTTCGTAAACACAATACCGTATTTGACGGCATATAGGACGCACTTTTTTCTCAAAATGTTGGCTCAAAAAATTGCCCTGCGTCTTATACATCGTAGGTGAAGTTTGAGACCTCCCGTAGGCCTAGGCTAATCTTCTCTATGATGCTCACTAACCCAGCTTACGCTCAGTACTTTTACCCACCCTAAACTCCATGCACCCCTATTTTATTGCTGGTATTGATATAATCAAGTTTAACAGGAGCGTAGGTTAACAATATATGCTTAAATACACTAAAAACTTTTTTCTTAAATCTGACCTGCTGAAATGGGGGTGCGTCTTATATGTCCGTGCGTCTTATATGCCGTCAAATACAGTATTTTTTAAGTATTTGCTTAGCAAAACGTGTTTAATTATTTTGTATATATATGTTTTTTTCGGACTGTTGTTCTCTTCTTTATTGTTATATACACAACGTTGGGGGGGTGCGTTGTGTAATGGTTAGAGTTGTAGGAGATGGGTTCGTTGAGCCGAGTTCAAATCCTGGACAAGGCTGGCTGCATTTCCCTTAGCGCTTGGGAAAGGTATGAATCCAAGTACTCTTCTTCCAGACAGACTAGGCTCTTTAAGTTTGGCGAAGTAACCTAAGGAAAACTCTGAATTAACTGTTAAACTCCTCCTAAGAAACTGAGCTTGTGTCACATCCTGCTCACGCGAAGGGGTTGGTATATATATATATATATATATATACATATATATATATATATATATATATATATATATATATATATATATGCTAGCAGGGCCTGTGGATATACCACAATATGATAATTTGATTATTACAACGTTTGATATGTTTACTTAATAACTATTACCAAATAGTTCAATATGTAAAAAGTATAATAATATTGATTTAACCCTCTCTCACTTTTTTTCAGAGGGGTTGTAAAATACTTACATTGATTTACCAATAAAAATCTGGGGGCTGGCATTTAAAGTATCAACATTAATTTGCCGACAAAAAGTGACAAAAACACGACTCGGAAAATAAATAAGTTGGGCCGGAAATTCACCTGACGTTGGCTCGTCAAAACATAGTGTGAATTTGGACAGGAGCCTGGGACAACATCAGATCAAAATTACCAAAATATATTCCTTAATTCACAATTTCAATATTACAAATAAAACAAACATGTAGCTTCATTTTTTTTTTCAATTTTACGTCGGTCATTTAAGCGATGCAAGACCATTTAGAATGTTTCATTCTTAAAATTGGATGAAATAAAATGGAACAAATAAGTAATCTGCGATTAAGCGACACCAGATAATCTGGATTTACACTCCTGCATTGCATCTTGAACAATTTAGACGGTCTCATTTTTAACCAGATGGTGTTGCAGGATGATAATAGACGGAAGATTTAGGAACAAGCGCATTATATATATATATATATATATATATATATATATATATATATATATATATATATGTATGTATATTGCATAAGACAATAATATAATTTCATATACACAATTTCGAAAGAAAAATAACGGCTAAACAACGCCAAATCCTTTTACTCCATTCATTTCTTCTCTCATATACAGCATTTCATTTTTCTCCAGATAGTCTCTATTCCCTATACTTTGAAAAAGGGTGAAGGTTCATCCGAAATATCGGAATTGATCAAACCAGGGACAGAACAACAATTGAATATTAAAATTCTGTTTTTTGTTCTGTTTTTTTCTTCTTCCAAAGCTTCAAAATACAAAAAAAAAACAACGTTCACAAGAACAAAGTTTATACATAACACACACACACACACACACACATATATATATATATATATATATATATATATATATGTATATATGTATATATATATATGTGTGTGTGTGTGTGTGTGTGTGTGTAAGTTGAAAATGAAAATGAATCCGGTGATATGTTAAAAGCTTTCTTTTATTTATTTATCCTTTCAATATATATATATATATATATATATATATATATATATATATATATGTGTGTGTGTGTGTGTGTGTGTGTGTGTGTGTAATGACTTGGTTTAGCAAAGGAAGATTTAGAATTGTATGTACGTCGGTTACCCGCCCACTGATTGTTGATGGTGATGACACATACGGGACAGGCAATAACAGTCTATTTCACAACTGCTTACTCAGAACTCTTTCTGCCATTTCCGGTAGTGTCTGATGCGACAACATAAAAAAAAAGATGAGGGTTTCTTTTATCTAATTTCTACCATCCTTCTGTTTCACTGGCCAGTGTGCAGTTTACCGAACTCTTGAATTTTTGGTCTTCTATCCACGATATATGGTCTGTTCAGTGTAAATGTATCCATGGTACCATCGGTGTGAGTAATGTAGTCACTTCAATGCCCATTAAAAGTAACTAGAAAATATATGCACCCTCCGGGTGCAAGTATTTAAGTTTTAATATAATAAAATATCACATTAAATTAGAAAGGCTAATAAAGCTGAATAAGAATGCAGATAAAAAGATTTTGAACCAAAGGGGGGTATGATTGAAAAATAGAACAACTTTGAAACTAATTCTTCCATAATTTTCCGTTACTCGCGTCTTTCATTTGTAAATTTTCCAAATTTAACTATTTAGTTAAAATAGGAAGTAAAGAATAATATTACAGTTATTTCTTCTTGTTAATGGATTTCTTTTAAGATTTATCTCCGAGATTTTTGCTCATATTCATTAAGATAAAACCAAACAATTAGAAATCAATAATACTAAGCATATATTTATTAAAATCAATTTTTTAAGATCAATATGCAAATTAGCCTTTCCATTCACACTGTAAATCGCGATTTTGTTGTATATATAAATACAATTGCATGTTATTAGTAGGAAGATATGATCAAAAGTATTGATAATGTAAAACAATTTTACTAATAATTGAGGTTTAATTAAAAATAAAATCATGGAGAATGTGATATAAATAACTAAGGGAATTGTGACTTGAACAGTAATATAGTTTCGGTTACAGACAGACAACCCAACAATCTCCATTATAATAAGAGATGTGCTGATAACCCTCATTGGAAGTGTTTGAAGGGGAAAAAATAGTGCCGATGAATTAGCGAGGATTTGGCTACATAAAGAAGGCCACTGAAAACAGTGTTGTTTACGTGTCTTTTATAAAGTGTCTGTTTGGATGATTCTTATTGGTCCAAAAGGATTTGCTAGTTTTTGTTAGTCTGTTTTCTAACGCATTGTAAACATTGACGTAAAAAATATGACTTATCCCAATTAGTTAAAACGCAGTTAAAATTGTAGGCGGATAGTATTTCAAAGTATTTCGTAGCTCTTTGTTTTGTCTCTCCCCCCTCTCTCCCCCTCTCTCTCTCTCTCTCTCTCTCTCTCTCTATATATATATATATATATATATATATATATATAATAAAATAAATATATAAAGTTTTTACATATCTATTTATTTGGTGACAAAGGAACATTCACGACCATTTTGGTTTCATGCGTCAACAATCGGCAGGTGAAGATGTTACAAATGCAAGGAAAATCGAAAAATTGCAAAAAGATTTCAGAAAATGAAACCAAAATGGTCGTGAATGTTCCTTTGTCACCAAATAAATAGATATGTAAAAACTTTATATATTTATTTTATTATATTATATAACATCTCTATTTTATATTGAGCAATCTACCAATAATACTGCGTTTGGCACACCGTTCCAGTAAAAAAGGAAATGGTGACAATCCCGGACTATATATATAATATCATATGTGAATAGAAGCTCTCCTACCAACTGTGGTATTATCTTTGTGTTGCTTTGTAGTCGTTTTTATTGTCATTTGTACGTATATGCAGACACACAACACACACACACACACACACACACACACACACACACACACACATATATATATATATATATATATATATATATATATATATATATATATTATGTATTATATACTAGAAGCGGCTGAGTAGAGGCAATGCCCTCTAAGATACAACAGGCCTATCCACTGAACTCCAACTCACGTGTGACATCAGTATAAGTAGTCCCAAGGAAGAAGGCGCCGGCCGATTCATTACCTTCTAAATGTCCGCGAGTTCACCGAAGTGTTTTTAAATATTCAACGACTTTTTCTTTTAAATATTCAATTAATTAATTTTATTTTATAAACAAAAATGCCTTTTTAAGTATTTGGTCCCTTTTTTAATGGAATTTATATAGATGCCACACAGTTTAGTGTTTGTTTTTTCGTTTACAAAAGAGAAAGAATTATATGAAAAATGGATCTATACTATGAAGACAAAACTTTTAAAAAAATAGTAGGTAAGTTATTTTTTTGTATTAAAACTAAGTAAATTTGATTGAAACTTTAATAATTAAAATATTTTCAAGTCTTTGTAATTCACAAAATCGTGTTTAAGATAATGAACGCGCTGTCTTATAAAGATAAAATGTTTTTACATTTATAAGACAGCGTGTTTAAAACTCATATTTAAAAAATAAACTTAGTTTATTTTTTAAATGAATTAATATCGAGAATTTCTTTATAGTTTATTAAACTATAAAGAAATTCTCGATATTAATTCATTAAATTCCTAAAGAAATATTTTTTATAAACATAAAAAAATAATTCTGATATTCATAACAATATTTTTGAATAGTTTTATTCATAAATAAATGAGTCTTTAAAATAAAATTGACCCCAATTGTTTTGATTACTCTTAAAAGCGAGAAAATTAATATTTGTCTGATGTCTAATAAGCACAGGTTATTTTTTTATTATTTGAATGAATTTATATCGATAAATTCATTCAAATAAGGGATATTATTGTTATTGTGCAAAACTTGCAAATTGTCGTCAAAATTAAAACAGAAAATTTTGACGACGATTTGCAACACATCAAACTAAATTTTGAAATTAAAATTAGTTTTAAAAATCCGATTCAAAATACTTGACTTTTTTTTTTTGTAATTGTTTTCATTTATTTAACGAATCTTGAAATATTTTCTGAACTAAAATATTTATGTGCAGTTTAAAAAATAAAATAACTACTAACCCCAGAACCTGACTTACCAAAAATAAAGTCAAGTAGGAAAAAAAAATAATAACGATGAAATAAAAAAAGTAAATAAATAAATTGAAAAAATAGAAAAGATTTTTTTTATTTATGAATAAAACAATTACTAACCTGACTTACCAAAAAAAAAGTCAAGTATTTTGAATTGGATTTTTTAGATTTTAATTTCAAAATTTAGTTTGATTTGTTGCAAATCGTCCTCAAAATTTTCTGTTTTAATTTTGACGACGATTTGCAAGTTTGCCTATTATTATTATTATCATCATCATCATTATTATTATTACTATTATTATTATTACTATTATTATTATTATTATTATTATTATTATTATATTATTACTATTATTACTATTACTATTATTATTATTACTATTACTATTATTATTATTATTATCGTTTTGTTGTTGTTATTATTATTGTTATTGTTAACATTATTATTATTGTTATCTTTATTATCATCATTATTATTATTATAGAATAATTCTGATAATAGTAATAGTAGCAATAATAGTAATAAGATAATTATAATAAAAGTAATATTAAGATTATTATAATAATAGTAGTAATAATAATAATGATTCTAATAATAATAATAATAATATTATAATAATAATAATAATGATTCTAATAATAATTATAATAATAAGGAAATCATTCTAATAGTAATAATAATGATTCTAATAATAATGAAAATGAAAAAATTCTAATTCCAATAATAATAATAATGATTCTAATAATAATGAAATAATTCTAATAATAATAATAGTAATAATAATGATTCTAATAGTAATAATAATGATTCTAATAATAATAATAATAGTAATAATAATGATTCTAATAGCAATAATAATGCTTCTAATAATAATGAAATTATTCTAATAATAATAGTAATAATAATGATTCTAATAACAATAAAAATGAAATAAATTCTTATAAAAAAAAGCTTTTCATTGTATATCCACACGCATTTGTTATGTCTCAGCCTCTTTTCTTCCTATTCGACTACATATATTAAAATACATTAAAAACAATTGGCTTAGTCAAAAAGATGCAACTAAATGCATGCTGTTTCCAAAATGTTGTCAAAATGGAAATCATGAATTAAATAGTATCCAAAGTGCCCCATTTTGTTACATTACAGAAACTTCATGCCCTGGAATCTCTGTCAATTTTGAAATATTGTTATAAATTGATCTCAGAAGCTCTTTCTCCTACTAGTCTTGAAAGCTTGTTAATTTAGTTCTGCAAATTTTCAATGAGTACACTATTCAGGGATGATTGACATTAGGAAAACAGGAATGTTTGCCTAATTTTGCAGAAGTTGCAGATATAAACATATTTTATATTTGGTAGACAATAATGAATGTAAAAACACCATATAAAGGTTGTCGGCTTAGACATAAATACTGTAATTCACTTAGAGTAAATGAAGAAAGTTTTAGATTTCTCTCTGTATTCTGTGACTGGTTAGAATCTTGGAATAGCATTTCTAGAAAAAATGGCAAATTAACAAGGAAATTTTCACTGCTTTGCATCATACAACCTATGCATTTCTAGAACTGACTAAGTATTGCATGGAAGAATTGGAAATGCTATCCATATTACCTGGCAAATTTCAAACTGATCACATTGAGGCAAGGTTTGGTCAATATTGGCGACTTAGTGGTGATCAGTATAATATCTCAATATGGCAAGTGCTTGAGTGTGAACAAAAAATTAGAATGCTATCAGTTTTAAAATTGAGCTTACCATTTAATCAACAATATTTATTCACCATTTACTTGTAATTTGTTTATCAGTTTATCTAATAATTGATTGTTCTTTTATTCATAATTTAGTTGTTCCTGTAATCACTTGATAATTACAACATTGTAAATTTACAGAATAATCATTAAAATTGAAAAAAAAGCAAATCAAAACAATGCTGATTATAATTTATCTAAACTTTATCAAATTTATATTTAATATATTTATTTACATTTATTGTAATTTGTTTATCTGTTTATCTAATAATTGATTGTTCATTTATTCATAATTCAGTTTAGTTTTTTTAAATTAAAATAAAAAAAACATGTAAATCAAAACAATACTGATTATCATTTATAAAAGATTGTTTTCAATTTAAAAAAAAATAATAATATCAACGAATTTCAGTTATTAAAGTTTAATGTAACGGTATGTGTTTTTTTGTGTACCTCAACGCTACCTTTACAGGTTTTTTAAAATTAAAATAAAAAGCATGCAAATCAAAACAATGTTTGTTATAATTTATAAAAATTGTTTTCAAATTTGAAATAAATAAAATTATGAACGAATTTCAGTTATTAAAGTTTAATGAAACGTAACATATTGTTTTGTTTATTTACTGTCTTTACGAGTTTGACAACGATATCTATTTCGAAGGCTCGAAGAAGGCCTACTTTTGTGACGTCACACATCCAATGAACAGGCCTGATATCTTAGAGGGCATTGGTAGAGGGCGATTTTTTAAGTTAGTCCCGTAGATCCATTATTACTGATTCATGAGTTGAATCATCATGGGATGCCCCATTTAAATCCCTATGTAAAAAAATAGACCTTGCATTGATCCAGCTACTCTGAAAAGAAATGTTAATGTCTACTATCTAAAATATCAAATGAAAAAAAAATCCATGCTGTGATCATTTAAATTTATCTTTTAATTGTCTTCACGAATATAAATCAAAACTTTTTTGCTCAAAAGCCAAGCCCTGGTGATATTTAATGTGTAATATATTTATTGGTGATATTTAATGTGTAATATATTTACTTTGTTTGTTAATTGTTTTATTTTTTAAATTTCCTCCGAACATATATATACACATAAACTCTCCTTTATATATATATATATATATATATATATATATATATGGTGATTGCCGCTTCTTGACAGAATAAGGCCATTTCTACAAGTAGTTCAGTTGTGAGCAGTTGTAAGTACGCAGATGGCCCACGGATCCAGCTTGTTTTGTGTACCCTGTCACACATATGAAACCCTCGACATACAGGCCCTGCCACACAGGTCAGACTTCAACTGTAGGAAATGTTTCCATGGCGTCCGTCATGTGTCACTTCAGAATGAAGGGCTCGAGTCAACTTACCTCAGACTTCTTACAGCTACCATCGACCTGTCTTTCCATGAGGATTCTGTCAATTGGTCCTTATAGCTGAAGCTGATTTCCGCAAGAGCATCGATGTCTCCCCCTTATTGAGATGCTTCCCAGTCATGATACCAGTACGTAGTTTGGTGTTTCCCAATCTCTCAAGATCGGGAGGTGTCGAGACATTCCAGGTGGCTATTCTTAGCATTGTTTTGTGTTGTATTTTCTAGTTTTCGCCCAGCTAATGTGGACAACCGTCGAGGCGTTGGTTTCTGGCCAGCTTGATAGATAAAGCGGCATTTGTTTAGGTCACCTTTCCTAGACACTTTCCAGATGGCTGGATGAACAGTGTTAACCAAGGGGCTGCTCAATCACCCACATCCTCACCGAGGCACGTTGCTGTTCAATCAGCAAGGCGGTGACGTTAAGTGCGTCACGAATCACGCCGTATGTAGATTTACATCTGCATGTTGCCATTCCGTCAGGCCTGCGATCCTTACCATTCCTCCATCACACTGGGACTTGTAGAAATATCTGCACGTGTTTTGTTTTACATGTTGTGCGCTTGTGCGACACGCACCGCATGCTCTCCTTCCCCAAAGTCAAGTATCAGTGACAAGCCGAGGCAAGATGACTGGGAGACTTTGGGGAACGCAGGTGGATGATCTGATGAGATCTAATGGGTCCACCACACCGGGGAAAAAAAAACTAAGTTTTAACTTAGTATAAGTCCAGAAGTACCATTTTAGATTATCGAGAATCAAACTCAAAATTAATTGTGTTAGAGTCAGAGATAAAACGCAAAATGCTACACATAAAAATTCTATACATTGGTCTTCCTATAAAGAAAGAAATATTAAAACAAACTTAGCTGAACCAAACTTTCTAAGCGCTTGTCCATTTCTAGGTTCTTGACTTCTTAATGCCTAGGCACGTATTATTTATCAATTTTTTTTTATTTATTTATTTTTTTTGCCGGGAGATATAAGGGGGGGGGGAGAAGAAGTCGTTTAGAACAGAATTTAAAAAAATATATTTTCTTTTAACATATATCTCTGAATTAATTGTGTTAGTCAAAGTTAAAAAGGCAAAATGCTACACATAAAATTCTATACATTGGTCTTCCTATAAAGAAAGAAATTATACTAAAGCTGAGTTTATCAACTTTCTCCAGCTAAAGGATTTTTTCTATTTATGTTATGGACACAATATTTATACTTGGATATTCCTTGGTGTTAGTGCTACAAAGTGTTTGAAAAAAATTCAGTTTAATTAGTTTTAATTAGGGGTAATTAGCAATTAAGTCAACAACCGACCAATCCCTGTCTAAATCAGACCTGACTCTCTTGCACTCTCCCTCTATATAGAGTTAAGGTGAGAGGGAGAGTTATTGTGAGTAGTCGAGTTATACAGAGTAGGAGTGCCTGCTGATTTTTTACAGGCAAACACCCCCCAAGCCCTCCTAACTCTAGGTAGATTCGCCCCTCCCTTTCTCCAGACCACAGAGAAACAAAAGTATCTTTTTACGGCATGATTTCAATTTTAGTTGAACGTAAATTTTACGAAATTGAAATCATGCTTTAAAATAGATTTTTTAAATTACTTTAATTATTAATTCATAGAGTATTAAACTTACTTTAAAAAATATTTCATGTTGGGTAAAAAAAATAGTTATATATTTAAATATTATGGAATTCAAATGAGCAAACATTGGCTACCGTGGGGTAGTTTTGTTCGGCCTTAAAAGTTTGTTTTAGTTAAAACAAAACTAGACTGACTTCTGATTTAGTCGGTAAAATTAAAACGGAAAGTTTTTTGCTGGTACCAAATTACAGTTTAACTGCAGTCTATGAATTAACATTCTGCAAATTTGGTTACGGTTTTAGGGGATTAAGGTTGTTTTTAATTACGTATTGCTTAAAAAAAATAAACAAAAAACACAAATTACTATACATTTAATGTTGAAAGATATTTTTTAAACTAAGTTTAATTGAAATTATACATTGCTATATTAACACAAACAACTGTCTCAATAATAGATTCAATAATTAATTTCAATGGTTAATTAAATGTATAGTAATTTGGTTTTTGTTGTTGTTTATTTTTTAAAGCAATACGTAATTAAAAACAACCTTAATCCCCTAAAACCGTAACCCAATTCGCAAAATGTTAATTCATAGAATGTAGGACTGACTTCTGACTTAGGTTGGAAAATTAAAACGGAAAATTTTTTGCTGGTACCCAATGACAGTTTAACTACAGTCTATGAATTAACATTTTGCGAATTGGGTTACGGTTTTAGGGAATTAAGGTTGTTTTTAATTACGTATGGCTTTAAAAAATAAGCTCTGTCTTTAGTCTTTTTATTTATGCAGAAAATAGTATCAATCAAATATATACCACTCCGATATTACAGTCTGAATGATACAAATAATTGTAATCTTTGCGGAGTTTCGTCATGGCCTCTTGCCTCAAAAAATGCTTGCCGGTGACTGCTGAAAAAACAAAAAAACAAAACAAAAAAAAAACACCAGCTATGATTGAAGTTCGTAGCGGAAGCGGCGTGAAAAACAAAAACAACTAGGGTTTAGGGTTTAGGATTTGGGGTTGGGGTTTAGGTTTAATGGAAAATAAATAAATAATTTGGGCTCTGTTTTTTCTGAGTCACCCTGTATACAGGGTGACCCAGAAAAAACAGAACTTTGTAATAAAACAGTTAATTTTAACTAGGGGGGTTTAGGGTTAGGGTTGGGTTTTCAGTGGAAAATGCCCTAAGTTGGTTCTTTTTTTTTTTTTTCAAGTGATACCGCTTCGGATGCAGGAAGCTAGGACGGAACTCCGCAAAGATTACCATTATTTGTATTATTCAGACTATTGTTCTCGTCTTCATTGTTATCTGTACAAAGTTTCGGCTGATGTGCCTTCTTCAGGTATTTCTTGTCGGACTCGAGAACCATCTTGTAATTGGGAGGCATCATGGAACTTTGAACCCAACCCTTTATTAGGTCCACGGGGGTATCCTGTTCTCATTCCACTAACCATAGCTGGGGTACAGGTGTTAAGCTGTGTTAATTATTATTCTATGTTACTGCTGTCACTGACCAGGATTGAACCTGCAGTCTAGAGATAACTGGCATTTAGAACTGTCTTAATCTAACCCCTTTATCTACTAGGATATGTGTTCAATTGGACAATCCAGTGTGAATTTTTTCAATTGCAAAAGTTACAATTTATTTTGTAAAAACGGATTTTAAGTAGCCTCTTGGCAGGCATCTTGATCAAAATGGACGAAAAAAAGTTTTAAATATATCAAAAATAAATTATATGTGTAATATTATTTTGCTTTTTTACTGATGCTCATTATGTTACTACTTTTCGACTTAGACAAAAATTTGACCTTAAATAATCAATTTAATAAATTTTAGTTCGTTTTTAAAAATGAAAAGCAGATGATATTTTGGCAGATCCAACTCTTTTCCCTAATCATCTAGAGAGAGCTTAATGGGTGACCCAACGGGTCACGTTTTGTCTAGTATATATATATATATATATATATATATATATATATATATCGTGTGTGTATATATATATATATATATATATATACATATATATATATATATATATATATATATATATATATATCGTGTGTGTATATATATATATATATATATATATATATATATATATATATATACTAGAAAAGCCACTAGACGTTGCCCTGGATTTAAAAGATTTAAAACAAATCTACTAAAAATTATACATATATATATATATATATATATATATATATATATATATATATATATATATATATATATGAAGTAAATGGAAGTTAATCCGACAGTATGAATTTAACATTATTTTGAAAAAACAAATGATGTTAATAGTTTGCTGACAGAATTACATTTTAGCGCAGCGACTTCTGTGACTGGGGGGGGGGTTTAATGTTTGAATGACTCCAGATGTCACATGTGAAGTCCAGTCCTGAAGATGTTGATGGTTTGCCGGTTTTCTGTTGCTGTTGCTGTTGCTTTCTCTTGGTTTTGGTTTGGTTTGGTTTTACGGCATATCAACCTCAGTGGGTCATTTAATGTCGATTAAGTTTTGAAATAAAGTCATTCTTAATAGATACACAATTTTTTTTAAATAAATACATTTTTCTATTTAACCCATAGATTGAGCCCTAACAGTACTACCACTCCGGATCAGAGTGGACCAGGGAGCAATGGTGGTGAAGGGGTGCTCCACATTCCCCAAACCTCCAAAACTGGAACCTCATCATCAGATAGAGTTTAACTTCATTTCTAGGATATGTAGACCCTCAGCCACCGCCTTATAGCACCCATATGATAAAAAGGGTTGGGGGTTGCCATAAGGGCAATAGGTTTTGGGGCAATCATATAGGGGCTAGGGCTTGACGTGACCAGCTGATTGATGGGAGGGGGCCTCTCTGACCGCCCGTCTAGCTCAAGTAAGGACCACAGTGGAATATTGTATGTCATGGACTGCTCAACCACCTGGGTTCTATCCTTAAGCCTTACGGGTCGCCACCCACGGCCAAAAGGTGGCCCCATTGGGGGAGTCTTATCCCTCTGCAGAGGTGCAGTGGGTGCATTCTAACGCCACAGCCGACAGGGCCTTTCTCTTGGTCCTCTTTGATTAATGGTGTTGTGCCAAGGTGACTTCAGACATTAATAACCCGCTACGGAGAGCCTGCCACCACCGAAGACGGTTCTGCGTCAAATATTCCCAGTTGGCAGGGTTAATATTAAAGGACTTGAGATGATACTTGCCGACATCTTTAAATTGCAGCTGGTAGCGACCAATCTGTATTTTGCCAGATGAAAGTTCCGCATACAGAATGTCCTTTGGGATTCACCCATCATCCATCCGGTAGACATGGCCCAGCCAGCGGAGACGATGCTGTCTCAGTAGAGATCACAAGCTAGGAAGCTATGCTCTCTCTAGGACTGTTGTATTAGTGGTAGTGTCCATCCAGGTGATCCCCTGTAAATGTATAAGGTAGCGAAGGTAGAAACTAGTAAGTGTATTAATGAATGAATGCTAAAAAGAACACGCATTTTAAACTGTTGTATAGACTTTTATACCATATCGTTGGCTATATAATCGAGAGAGGAGACTCGGTGATAGAGAGAGACAGAAACAGAGACTTACTTGTTTGTTGCTTCAGTTCTTCCTGCTACCTTGTGAGGATGTTTTCTTTTCTTCTCTGGCTGTCATCCTGTCGTCTAGCTGTCTTTTTACTAAGGGCTTCTTTTTAAGGGCTAACTTTTTAGTCATGCAATTAATCAAACCACAAGACTTTTTCCTTGATCAAGATTTATTTAACCCATTCCTATTCACCGCACGGATGAGATTCAACCTCGGCAGAACACGTCTACTCTGCTTCAATTCTCAGGTTGAAACTAAAAATCTAAACTAGTCACATATCTCTTGTGACGTTTTCTCTAGGGGTCAGAAAGCTATAACCGTTACTAATATTTTCCACTCCCTCGATCTGAAAAACAATGGCTCCTTATTCCTACACGGTCTTGTCAAAAATTTATGCTACAACTAATTAATTTTACTATTAACACGTCATCACTCCATTCTGACAACCTTCTTAATCGCAAAAATGCATTTTTATAGTAATTTCATTTCCAGTGCATTTTTATAGTGATTTCATTTCCAGTGCAATTTTATCGTAATTTCATTTCCAGTGCATTTTTATAGTAATTTCATTTCCAGTGCATTTTTATACTTATTTCATTTTCATGCATTTTTATGTGAGATAAACAAGAAATAATATTTTTTCAAGATAACAAACCAGATCTTTGTAAACTGTGTTACCAATGAAGTCTGCGTACACGGAAAACTGGGTAGTGTTGAGTACCCCTTCGTTACCATTACTCCCAGGCCTACTCTGACCCGGAGTTGTAGTAACTTTAGGATCGAATTTATGGGTAAAATAAATCTGTTTAAAAATTATTCGTATTTTATAGGACCGTGGGCGAACAACTTCTCAAGAAACAACTACACAAAGAAATGTAAATATGAACGTGATTCCCAAACCTTTAGGCTTAAAATAACCCTAGACATATTATCCTATTGTTAAAATCAATCAATAAAAAACTTTAAAAAGCTCTAATATAAAAATTATTAATCGTCGGTTTATAATAGATACGAAGTGTGTGGTGTAATAGTTAAAGTCATGGGAGATGGACTCGCCCCGAGTTCAAATCCTGAATGTGGTAATTGCATTTCATTTAGTGCTAATAACTTTGGGAAAGGTATGAATCCTTCTCTCACTCCAGCTATGGATAAATGGTAGGGCAGACTGAGCTCTTTAACCTTGGTTAGGCAGCCGGTCTAGAAGGAAAACTCTGAATTCAAACCTGTTTAACTCCGCTTAAGAAATTGACATTGTGTCACATCCTGTTTGTGCGGAGGAGTTGGTAAATATATATAAGAGATACGTCAATTGTTTGATAGGAACTTAATTATTAATTAGGTTTAGGTTTGTTTTGCGGCATATCGGTCTTTTTCGGGTCATTTAATGCCGAAATAAGTAATTTTTCAAGTTCTTAATATCACCAAATTGGTATAAATAATTTCTATTAATTTCATTTGGTTTGGTTCGTTTTGATTTAGATTGGTTTGTTTAATGGTATATTAACTCTGTGGGTTATTTAATGCCCAAAACTGTTATAGTGTGAGATAAAAGTCGGTACTCAAGTATCCTTTACTGGTGTAGTTTTTGTATATTTCATATATTATATATGATCCATAATGTTTCAATACATTTCTAATCATTAATTAAGAAATTTTAGGTCACTACTCGACGATAACCTTAATATTTTTAACGTCCTATTTTCCAAGTCTTTTTCTTTGTAGTTATATAAAGACAAACAGCCTTTCTCATATTAAGTACCAACACATTACCGATTAGACACTTCGCTGTGGAACTATGGTTTGCTAGCTAACCTCGTTGTCTATTTAGGCATCGTAAATAAAAAGCCATTCCCAAAAACAAAATAAAAAACGACAGCTGTTTTTTGTATTAAATACCAATTATATAACGATATATTTTGCCCCCACGCCGTGGAGCAGTGGTTAATACGCTAGACTTGCATTTAATTATTGCTGTAAGTTCAACCTTTACTGACCGCTTCAAACTTTTTTCCCATGTAATATATTCCCGTTTTTCATATCTTATATTCTAAAAAAGTTTAAGAATCTATTTTTTTAAATTTTATTTAATATTACCCCTCCAAATCAAAAAATAATTGCATGAAATTCGAGTCATTTGTTAATTACAAGCGGAACCTGTGGATATACTACAGTATCATAATTTAATCATTAAAACGTTTGGTATGGTTACTAAAGAGCTATTGTGAAATAGTTCGATGTGTAAAAAGTATGATAATCTTAATTTAACTCTCTCAATCTTTTTTTTTTCTTTCTTTCCTTGTTTTCAACTTTTCCTTGTGTTCGATTTAAACAGATTACCGTTATCGCGTTCTTTCTTTCTTTCTTTCTTATTATATTTTTCTGTGTAGCATGTCCTTTTTCTTCCCTTTCTTTATAATAAAAACGAAATGGTAAACCATTTGACTAGGGTGACGACACTCATCTGGACGGTCTCATTTTTAACTAGAGAGCGTTCCAATATGATAATAGTCGTATTTTGTAGAAACACCTATATATTTATATAACCCATCCAATAGTATTAGCTCTACGTGGAACAGCCTCGACCTGGATTTGAGCGCGGGTCAACGATTTCATTTCCTGCAACGATAACCGTTACGCATAATTTCCTCGGGAGAGTACATCTTTCATAAATAGTCACACAGTCACACAGGAACAAATTATCAAGTAGATCCAGGCGATTCCTGTGGCGTAGTGGTTAACGTGCTGGACTGTCACATCGTAGTAAGCGTGTTCGAATTCTAGTCGCGCTGTTACATTCACTTTCGGACTAATACTCTTGGGAAAAGTATGAATCCCTCTATCCCATCTAGTTATTGGTTAAACAGTATCATTACTGTTCTTCTAAAAAGATGGCTTTGGCATTAAATAACCCAGAAAAATTGATATGTCATTAAACAAAGAAACCAAACCATCATGTAGATCTTTATTTGTTTTCACAAATACCATGTATATTACAGTATAGAATATATATATATATATATATATATATATATATATATATATATATATATATATATATATATATATATATATATATATATATATATATGCTCCCAATTTTCATGGTAGAGCAGTGTAGGGGAAACATTAGTTGAACTTTGACCGTTTAGCGTAAAAAGCATTTACTCACCTATTGTTTACTGACTTGAGTTCTCTGGTGATTGTAAAAACATACATCATGAAGTATGTATCAATTAATTGTTCGCCCCTGGTTGACAGTCACCGACAGTCGTAAAGGTAAGGAGCTTCGCAGACGAAAATTCTGTCGAGTTTCGCTCCCGGCTAGAAGTAGCTGTTATTCAGCCCACCAAGTAAATGTAAATATTTTAAACCCACCACCACCACCTGTAAAATATCTTCTTTTTTTTAGTGGCTTGAAGGCGTTTTTATCGACAAATTAAGGCGATAAGAAAGCGACATTTTACAGCCCCCTCCAGGTTTTTTATCAACAAGCAAATGTAAATATTCTACCCCCCCCCCTTTAAAATAATTTTTTCGATATTTTTTATTTATTTTAATTCCAAACAAATGTTAGGTCTTTTTAAATAAATACGACCGATTATTTTTACAGATATCAAAATATAAAAATATATATATATATGTGTGTGTGTGTGTGTGTGTGTGTGTGTGTGTGTGTGTGTATCATTATTCATGTACATTTTCAGCTTTGGATCTAAATTTGAAGTCCGACATTTTTGATAGGGTTTGATGCAACCGTAAACATAAGTAATGACTTAGCAATGTTGAAATTTAATCAAAACAAGAACTACTACGTGCAACCGTTGCCTTCTAAAAAACTAATTCCATAATTGAATAATTTCATGACCATAAATTAGAGGTGGAGTTATACGCGAGATCGACTTATACACAATTACTTATATAAAATATTTTATTTTTAAAAATTAGCTGTCGTATCGTTTACGGTAATAAAAAGATATATTTTAATTAATTCTTTAACTGCAAGTTGAAAATAAAATTCTTTGATAATTGGAATCAGAAAAACGGGTTTCAATTTACTGGACAGCTTAAATTTGTTTCGGTTCAAAATATTTAGATGCCAAGTAAGGATTAAACTCATTTCGATTTAGCAGTTGTTAATGAAACTAACTGGCTAACACATTTACAGCAGACACACTATAATAAGTATTGTGGGGTTTTAAGGGGTCAAATAAGAACAAAACGACGGGTAACAAATGTAGGAAAATGTATTAACAAAAGAGTAGACAATTTCAGTACAGAGAAGTGGGAATTACGTCCGACAAATAGAGTTATGAGCTGACTCGCATTGGCTTACTCTCAAGCCATAATTGTCCCTGTTACTTATAGTAACCGTCGGCGCATTCCATTAGTCTATAGGGTATATCACCTATAACAATAAGTAATTGAGAGTTACTTCCCCTGTTTTATTATTACCTCCACTTTGTGTAAATCTTTAACTTTCTGAGAGTATATAAACTCCCATGAAACTGCAACTATATTCTAAGTAGAATAAATACCCCCTCCCTCATGAATATGTAAATATGGGTTAGTGTAACGTAGCCGTTCGTCACGGTACCAAATAGATATACGTTGTATACTTCTTACGTCTTACTCTGGTCTATTCTTCCGGCCGTCTTCTGATCGTCTAGTCTTCTGTCTTCTATCTTGGTCTGGTCTTTCTTATCTGGGTTCCGTGTCTGGTTCTGCTGGGGACCATTTCTTATCAGAAGCCCTGTGTCATTGTTAGCTTTTAGTAATAACAACAAGACTTCGATTTACTTTTTATGTTACTTTATTCCGGAACCCCAGACCAGACAAATGCGCGCGGAGAGTCACATCTTGCTAGCTTCTAACTCTGCAACTGACTAACTCTAACTGTCACTGAGTTGCTTACTCCTTAAACCGGAAGGGGCTTTCTATCGCTTCCGATTCTCACGATCATCCCAGAACGCAAGATCAGAGTGAGGTCAAACATTGTTACTCACTCTCAAGGCCATCAGCTGTACTGATCGCCATAAGGATTTCTATACTACCTTAAAAAGTAATAGGGATCCAATTAATATGTAACATTAGATGTAGGATTTTCATAGCAGTGAATGAGAAGTTTTGGTGACTGTTGAGCGAATCGGTTTAATGGTGACAGGAAAATTCTTGAACGAATTGGGTCATGAAAGAGAATAGTTAAGTTAAAAAGTTAGGATAGTGATGACCAGCCTCTTAACCCCTCCCACTTTTAGGCCTTGTGCCACATTGATGTGTTTAAGCATAATAAATATACTAAGTAGAATAAAGCTTTCTCAAGCCCAGCCGTGTGTGTTCATTTATTATTACACACACATGAAAAACTAACTTAAAAATTTTAAGCTACCTCCCGTGTGTGGGGAGGGGTCTCTTGTTTGGACGCCAGCTGAATAATGACACTTCATGCATTGAGTACAAATTAAAATTGTTATCGTATTAAAAATTTTAAATCACGTAAAATATCGTCGAAAACAATCGCAGTAATTAAAACTTCGGAATTCAAAATTTCAGGATATTGCACACGGATCGGTCTGATTCTTTAATTGTATGATATGATGGGTTACGGTCTCTAGGAGTAAAGTTAGAAAATGTGACACTTTGACACATGCATTTATTATCTATACATATATAAAGGGCAGTTGGAGGCGCGTGGTCTAATGGTTAGAGTCGTAGGAAATGGACTCGTCGACCCGAGTTCAATTCCTAGACGAAGCTGTTTGCATTTCACATGAAGCTAATACCCTTGGGAAAGGTATGAATCCTACTCTCCCTACAGTTATGGGTAAATAGCAGGGCAGAATGGGTCCTTAACCAAGTCTAGGTAAACAGTCTAGGAGAAGGAAAACTCTGAATTCAAACCTATTAAACTCCGCTTAAGAAATTGACCTTGTGTCGCATCCTGCTCGTGCGGAGGGATTGGTATATATATATATATATATATATATATATATATATAAAGGGCAGTTTGTGTGTAGGTATGTCCGGATGAAATAACAAAAATGAAACAATTAACGATAAAGTAAACATATACACATTCATTATCACCAGATCTTGCTTTTTGTGCAAAAATCATGAGAATTTGATTTATATTTGACGAAACTTAAAAATTAAAATATACATATAAAAGTAAGATATACAGGGTGTTCGGGATAAATATGACATATTCATATTTTGTTATTTTTCTCCGTAGGTTGGAGGTACTGACGTACACTACGCATCATTAAAAAGCTTAGACCATTCTTCATTCATATACGTGATGACAGAATAGATAACTGGAACCCATCTGAATCATGGAAGAGAATAACTTGTATCATGATGATCTGTGCCGGCCATCAAAAGAAGATTATGTTTGCTGACCAATGCTCCCTGAACACTGTAAAACAATCAGGCATGAACTGTAGAATTGCAATGGATCTGATCTGATTGCGTTCGTACAGTAGAATTTCTCGAAAATCTACAGAAATGGTATTAGGTTGAATTCAGATGCCTACATGCAGTTGCTAAACACTGTAGTCAAGCCCTGGATAATAAGGGCGGCTAATGGTAGGCCATATGTACCCTGCCACAACTCTGGGAAAAGTAAAAAATGGTTGTCGGCGAAATTTTATGACTACACCAGTCTCAATGTTTGGCCTCCGAACTCCCCAGATCGTAACAACATGGATTATTATGTATGTGGTGCTGTTGAGAAAGATACCAATCGCTGTGCCAGTACTACAAAAGCCCAGTTAATTGACAGAATTAAGGTAGTTTTGTGACCCTTTGTAACATAAGCTTGCTCCAGGTTTCGGAGCAGAATTGAGGCTGTGATCGACGATAATGGCGGTTATTTTTAGTGAAACTTTTCGACAGTAGTGTAATTTCCGTGCCTATTGAATTTCTTTACAATCCATTAAATTTTGTAGTTACCAAGCACTTTTTCTCTTTCCGTATGAAACTGTCAAATTTACCCTGAACACCCTGTACATATAACATTCTACTTTAAAATGTCCAGCATTTGTAAATCACAAAAGTAAACAAATCAATACCACAGGGCTTTTTGCCCTCCGTCTACCCAGTTGACGTTAGATAGCCGCTTCTAGTTAGGGATTAAATATAGAGTAGTAGGGTAGATATTTAATAAATGCAGCTTTGTATGGAATAGGTTCACAGATAGTTGGTTGGTTGGTTTATTGATTTCAACGGCATATCAACCCGTCTGGGGTTATGTCATGCCAAACGGTTAGGTAGTAATATATGTTGTGTATTCATATTTATACTTTTTAGTAATTGGTTTTAACAATGTGTTAGCACCATTGGGGATTATGTTGTATGGTATTGATTAAGATGTCTATATTCTAGGGTATGATTTTATTTCCCTAAAAAATGACAGAATGTCCTCCATGTTGACATTTTCAAATAGATCTTTCATATTGTTTGTATTAAAATAACGGTTTCTGATATGAGCAAAAAACCTGCATTCCATGAATAAGTGTTTAACAGTCAAAGGTCTTTGACATGTTTCACTTTGTGGTTGTTGTTCTTGTTTGAGTATATATATATTTACCAACCCCTCCGCACGAGCAGGATGTGACACAAGGTCAATTTCTTAAGCGGGGTTCAACAGGTTTGAATTCAGAGATTTCCTTCTCCTAGACCGGTTGCCTAACCAAGGTTAAAGAGCCCAGTCTGTCCTACTATTTATCCATAGCTGGAGGGAGATTAGGATTCATACCTTTCCCAATGGTATTAGCGCTAAGTGAAATGCAGTTACCACATCCAGGATTTGAATTCGGAGCGACAAGACTTTAACCATTACACCACGCGCTTGTTTGAGTATATAGGAATGTGTTAGTTTTGAGTGACCAATGCGTAATCA
>CM042150.1:35237942-35345442 GCA_023376005.1 Doryteuthis pealeii | reverse complement strand
TTAATTTGCTAAATCTTCATTATATCATTTTTGTTAATATATTATATTAATCCATTAACATGTGGCAATGCACTCATGTTCGAAAAAATAAAGGATAATCAAAAAGGCTTTAAATTTGTTCTACTTAAACTAAGGGCGTTACTTATGCCGCACTCTATATATATATATATATATATATATATATATATACGCAAGAAATAGTTCCGATATCTGCGACTATTATCACTAAGTATAGTTTAATCCTTTTTTTCCTTCTGTGTTCTGACCAAAGGCAAGAACACGAGTAAGGAAAATGACCTCATACCAATTTTAGCTCAAAGACTAGATACAATATTTGTGAACCTGGGAAAGAGTGTAATATATATATATATATATATATATATATATATATATATATATATATATTAAATGGACTCTCGTTGATTTTCGACGCATGAGTGTTCATCCAATGAACAACCAATATAGTGGTTTTGTTTATAGTGGTGAAGGCTTGTATTGGACCCTTCCGCACTTTTTGGCACAGTCGAAAGAATTGGTGCACAAGGAATGCCACAAACCCAATCAACGACTAACCTCAGGATTTTTTAATTCAGAGTTTTCCTTCTCCTAGACTGGTTACCTATCCACGGTTAAAGAGCCCAGTCTGTCCTACTATTTTACCCATAGCTGGAGGGAGAATATATGGATTCATACCTTTCCCAAGGGTATTAGCGCTATGTGGAATGCAAACAGCCTTGTCTAGGATTTGAACTCGGGTTGACAAGTCCATTTCCCACGACTCTAACCATTAGGCCACGAAACCGCTAGGGTTATCGAAAGTTAGAATGTAAAAATTGCTCAATACCTAAGTCAGGAGAATGGACAAAGGCCGCATCCCCAAAGACCTACTGTATGGTGAGTTAGTAGAAGGCACCCGACTGGTAGGGAGACCACGCCTGCGCTTTAAAGATGTCTGCAAGAGAAGTATGAAGACATGTCACATCAACACCAACACATGGGAGGCTTGTGCAGAAGACCGTGCGACCTGGCGACTCCTCGTCAAACAAGGAACGAAAATGAGTGAAAAAGAGAGGAAAGAAGCCGCCACGGAAAAGAGAGCCAAAAGGAAGGAGAGACAACAGCAACTTCAGCAAGCATCACTGTTCGTTTGCAGTCACTGCACCAGAGATTGCCATTCAAAAATTGGTTTGTTCAGCCACTCACGCAGTTGCAGATAAAAAATGTTTTTAAAGTGGACACTACGCCATCGTCTTTAGTAGACAGACGGATGCCAACAACCTAAGTAGAGCAAATAATAAAGTTAAACCTAATTAGTCAGATATACCTACTAATTCTTGCCCTGATGAGCTACTAAGCGAAACTATTAGTAGGTATATCTGACTCATTAGTTTTAACTATATATATATATATATATATATATATATATATATATATAGAGAGAGAGAGAGAGAGAGAGAGAGAGAACTCAGTCCGCCCTACTATTTACCCATATCTGGGTGGGGGAGAGTAGATGAACAAATGCCTTTCCCAAGAACATTAGTCCGAAGGGAAACGCAAACAGTTTTGAACTCTTGTCGTCGTCCATTTCTTACGGCGATAACCGTTATGTTAAGTGCACCACCTAGTTGCAACGAGGCAGATCATATATTTAATTATTTTAATCTAGCCAGAGAAGTGGGACACACAGTGAGGGCTGAATGCACTTGACGTAATAGACCGTTGGTCTTCAGTTAGCGCCTTAAGACAAGATGATGTTATCGATAAATATGATGATGTTACTATCGATTAGGAGGGTATATTCTTATATATGATATAATATATATATATAACAATATATATATATATATATATATATATATATATATATATATATATATATATATATATATATATACCATATATATATATATATATATATATATATATATATATATAATATATTATATATCTTACTATGTTTTATTATTTGTTTGGTTTCCTTATTCAAATTTATTAAAATCTATTAAAATTGATCATATTTTGAACTCTACTTAGACAAGTCGAAGTTAATAACAACCTCTCCTTAATCATTTTAAAACTTTTTAATATAGTCTAGACAATTTTTGTTCTATTTTTTTGTTCTATATTAAATTCAAACATATACATTTTGAATATATCCGGTTAAAAATGAAATGCAAAAGATACATTGTACATTAGCTACATTAGCTTGAATTTGTAAACTCATATTTGCTGTTTGACACACATTTGAGGGATTCTGGTAAAAAAAAAAATCAGGTTTTCTATTCATTTCTAAAAGCCTTTTAAGTTTTGGTTTAAATAAATTTATTACAGGATGATAGTTTATTGAGTTTTCCTTTCTTTCAAAGGTATATATATATATATATATATATATATATATATATATATATATATATATATATATTCATGTGTGTTGAGGGGTCTTCGTATGCTTCTCTCGGTATATATTTATATTTATATGTCTTTTTATGTTGAAGTTGGGCGTTATTATGAAGCATTAAAAACTAAAGACATCTCCACACTCGACGGCAAGCCTCTTAAGCCAGTAGAACAATTCACATACCTAGGTGGTAATATCTCCTCCACAGAGAGCGATGTTAATACACGAATAGCAAAGGCATGGGCGGCCACAAATAGATTATCAGTCATATGGAGGTCCGATATCCCTGGCAAGCTGAAGCGACAGTTCTTCCAGGCTGTGGTTGTGTCGGTGCTGCTGTATGGCTGCACCACCTGGACCCTGACAAAGCGTCTTGAGAATAAGCTAGATGGGAGCTGCACAAGAATGCTGCGTGCAGTCTTGAATAAGTCGTGGAAACAGCACCCCACAAGAAAACAGCTGTACGGTCACCTGCCCCCCATCTCACAAACTATCCGAGTGAGACGGACAAGGCATGCAGGACACTGCTGGAGAAGCAGGGATGAACTCATAAGCGACGTTCTCCTGTGGAAGCCAACACATGGACATGCAAGTGTGGGGCGCCCAGCAAGGACATACATTGACCAGCTATGTGAAGATGCTGGCTGCTCCGCAGAGGAGCTTCCAGGTGTAATGAATGATAGGGAGGGTTGGCGAAAGATTGTCATGGATGCCCGTGCTACATGCGCGACATGATGATGATGAAAAACTAAATGAAGGAACTCGATGTTGTGGAGTACAGGATTCACTTATTTTTTATTATTTATTCTCATAAATGTGGATATGTGGGAGAAACATCTACATCTTCTAGATGAATAACCACAAATCCACAATAAAACTCAAATCACCCTATAGCACGATAGCGCTTCACTTTAACACCCCACCACACAACCTTACACCCCTCAAATGTATTATAATAGACACGCATTTCCAACAACACAATCTCGAAAACAAGCTGAAATCAAATGGATTTTAAAACTACGAACTCACGTGAGGGGACTAAACGCTGATATCGGAATATTCCGTTATTACAAATATTTTACAGAGGCGGCCGCTTTCAATAACAACAAACATAAAGGATCCGTTCAACAGGAGGGACATCTGAGGAAGGAAATCTAACGATCCCGAAAATTTATGAGAATAAATGATAAAAAATAAGTGAATCCTGTACTCCACAACATCGAGTTCCTTCATTTATTCTTTTATTTTTTAATTATTTAATGCTTCATAATAACGACCAACTTCAACATAAAAAAGACATATATATATATATATATATATATATATATATATATATATATATAGTTAAGAATTAATGGAAAAAATGAATGAATGGAATAAAAAATGAATGAAATAAAAAATGAATGAAATGAATGGAATAAATGTATTGGTTTTTTTAAAACTTTTTTTGACACATCTGAAAGAATGAACGTTCCATTTATTCGTCATTACTATCTTGGTAAATACAGCTTCAATCTCAATACTTTTTTGACACACCTATATATATATATATATATATATATATATATATATATATATATATTGACGTGTGGCAATAGAGGGAGAGAGAGAGAGAGAGTCACAGGAATCCGTGCTATCATCGTAACATAGCATCCACCTAGGAGCCACAAAGTTCTAGGATCGATACCGACCCTCGCAAACTCAACGTATGAGTAGAGGATCTGTGGAGTAAAGTGGGAAGCTGATGCTAAGTGTGGCGCTCAACGTCAGACGCAAAAGCAATCTCCCTGGTCTGGCGTTAGTGGAATGGGGCTAAAAACATTCGCTGTCCAGCTAATACCGAGTATAGGCCACTCTGCCGAATTTACTTAACTATAATTATATATACTAGTACAAAATAAAAAAACACCCTCCGGGCAATGTAAAAATAGACTTTTGAAACCTATTGCCTGAGGGGTGGGAGTAAAAAATTCAATGTCAGCGAGTTTGTACCCAAAGTAAGTAAAATCATCAAATTCATTAAAGGATTAAAAAATAAAACAATTTGAAATATAAACTTTAAATATGTATTAAAATAAAACAAACTATATATAGATATATAATACCAGTCATGTATTTATTAAAACTTGTTTTGAGTGTATTTATTTGAACATGCCAAAAATTGTAGAATAAATTTTATTCTATGTTATGACGATTTTGGGTAAAGTGATGTAAGCAGTGACGTAATTTTTGTTACAGACAAAAACCGGAAGCGAATCTCTATTACTAATAGATATTGAATAAATACACTCAAAATTCAAACATACCAAAAATCGTAGAATAAATTTTATTCTATGTTATGACGATTTTGGGTAATGTGATGTAGGCAGTGACGTAATTTTTGTTATAGACAAAAACCGGAAGCGAATCTCCATTATTAATAGATATTATTTTATAATGATGGAAATTATGTAACTGTTTTTCTGTAATCGAAACTACGCAATCACTGACGTCACTATTTCCTTTGTTATTTAAGTTCTATTCAAAAAGATTATGAAATGGTCCTTATTTAATATTAATTTGTATTTATTGACTATATCTCTATTGAAGTCTAGTTGAGTTAGATTTGTCGCAAAACTGCCCATATTATTTATACATTTAAAATACAGAAATATATGTTATATATCTCTAAGAAATTCTGATTTACATATTATATGGTGGGAATAATTTGCATAATGAATTAATAAAAACTGGGTTTAATAAATAATTATTTGCTGTTACAGATTACTAATACTATCATGTTATTCTCAATAAAAGCAATGTTACATTTAATTTTATGTAGAAATAAATTTAAATTAAATTAAAATAGGTAATATTTTTATATTAGTTCTTATCTAGTTTCGTAGTCTTTCTAATTTAAAATAATATTTTATTACATTAAAACTTAAATACTTGCGGCCAAAGGGCGCATACCTTTGTTAGTATATATGTATGCCAACTCCTCCGCACGAGCAGGATGTGACACTAGGTCAATTTCTTAAGCGGAGTTCAACAGGTTTTCCTTCTATAACGGTTGCCTAACCAAGGTTAAAGAGCCCAGTCTGCCCTACTATTTATCCATAGCTGGAGGGAGAGTAGGATTTCTACCTTTCCCAAGGATATTAGCGCTAAATGAAATGCAGTTACTACATCCAGGATTTGAACTCGGGGCGACGAGTCCATTTCCCATGACTTTAACCATTACGCCACGCGCTTCCAGTATATATAATAGTCTTATTATATATTGATTCCCTTGGAATAAGCATGTAACCATTTCTTCCTATTCTTCTATGTTCAATCAGTTATCTTGACCATGATCTTGTCACATGCATGTCATGAGAGCAGATGGTGGAAATCATTTGTGTGAATATATAGCAATCTCTTTTTCTTTTTAGAGATACCTTTTCGGTAATTTCCACCTTTAGTTGGCTAAATTCCTAGCATAAAATTGTGCGTGCGCATTATCTAAAATGAACTTAATTGTTATCAAGAACACATTTTTAGATATTTTTGTGTTAAAGCATGCAGTTGTATTGTTTTCGAAAAAGTTTCTAAGATTTGTTTATTTCGCACGGAGACTTTCAAAATGGTTACCGGCTTAGTTCAAACTGAAAGTCAAGGGAGGTTACTCTAATTTCCCTATTTGCTAGGAATTTAGCCAACTAAAGGTGAGAATTACCACCTTTTCTCCCTTTAGCACACATGACTGCTATATCCGTTATTACACCTAAAGGAAATGTTCCGTCTGTCTGATTTTTGCTCAACGGTTTGGACATATTTGTTTTAAGTTTTATTTGCAACAATGAACGGCGCCATTTTTTCGTCGACCAAAAAAAAGAGGTGTGTCTGCATTTTGTAATAAAAACAGAAATGCAAAATATTTTCTTCTTTTTTTTTTTTTTTTTTTCTTTTGTTCGAGTTTGAAGGTGAAGACCTTTGATTGTTAACACATTCACTATCGATGGATCCACCCAACAAACAGAGACCAACTGTCTGCAAAAAAACTCATTAACAACATTTTTCTTGATGCAGTTACATGTTTACACCAACTGTCAAGTGGTTATTGCTAGAGATTACGTGACAGAAAGTCTCTTGAAATCTCAAGCACCTTCCTCGGTATCATTACAGATATTAGCTACGATAAAGCTGTAAAATAATGAGATGGAAAAACGCAAAATTGTAGATAAGAGTGAAAAGTTACTAGAATTTGGGGAATGATGTATGAAAATCTACCTGTCAATCTCGGCTGGTCATGTCAAGTCCTAGCACCTATATGATTGCTCCAACCCTATTGCCCTTATGCCAAGCCCCAACCCTTTTTATCATATAGGTGCGAGAAGGTGGTGGCTGAGGGTCTACATGTCCTGGGAATGACGTTAAACTCTAAATGATGGTGAGGTTCCAGTTTTGGAGGTTTGGGGAATGCGGAGCACCCCTACATCACCATTGCTCCCTGGTGCACTCTGACCCAGAGTGGTAGTACCTGTTAGGGTCCCATATATGGGTTAAATAGAAAAACGTGAGTTTATAAGCAAAATTGAGTATCTATTTAATGATTACTTTATTTAAAAACGTTATCGGCATTAAATGACCCAGTGAGGTTGATATGCCGTAAAACAAACCAAACCAATCTTATTGGTCGATGGATGCTAATATACAAGGGTGGAAAAGAGATAGTAAGAGGGGTGGATCGGTTGTGAATTATCTGAATACACGGACGGAATTCACAGTCTGGGCTGAGTGTTTGAAGAGAACAGATGCCAAGATGAGTATTTAATTTATACTCAAAATCATTAATACGTAGATTAATAGTTTTTATTAACGAGGTCTCTATGAAATTCTTAGTTATATTTACCTCAAAACAGCCCATGTTATTCGTGCGTTTAAAATCCTACAATGTGTTTTATATCATGTCATTCTCAAACGTAATAAAAGCAATATTACATATAATTTAATGCAGTTATAAATTAGAATAACATCAAAATAGGTAATATTTTTATATTTGCTCTTATCTAGTTTCGTGTCTTTCTAATTTAATATACGAAATAAAGATTTAACAAATATATGGTGTGATTAATTTGCGTGCTGGTTTTAACAAAACCGGGTTTAATAAATAATTACTTGGTGTTATTGATCTCTAATATTATTGTTGTATTCTCCAAAGTATTAAAATCAATCTCATGAATGACTTTATGGAGAAATCAATTAAGATATAATTAAAATAAGTTTAATTTTTTATATGCGTTCTTATTTAATTTCGTTAGTCTTTCTAATGTATTATATTTCATTAGATTAAAACTTGAATACTTACTCCCAGCGGTGGATGCATATTCTTGCTAGTTTATATTTTGCGTGTGGCAAAAATTTTAAAAAATACACTGTGCATGTCTACAATGTCTGTTATTAGATCCAGGTTGGTAAATAAACCTTCGTGAATCATTTAATTTCAAAATAAATCGGGTTTATATTAAAAGCAAAATGTAGACTTAAATGAATGCCGAAGCAATTTGGGTAAACATTATTCTAACAACGGATTAGGTGGGGTATCTCTTATTCAAACGAAATGCAAACAGATATGAGGTCAGAGGTCACGCATCTCAGTAATGACCCTGAAACAAAGGACTCTTTGTCTGTTGACCCCCAGTTATCTATTTTCATTTCTAGTCTGGGCGTAAGGAACTACATATAATCAACACATTACTCGTATATTCTTATTTACTTAACACTATGTACATGTTTGTTATTTGGTTGATTGGTTTGGTTTGTTTTGTTTTACGGCATATCAACCTCAGTGGGTCATTTAATGCCGATAAAGTTTTGAAATAAATCAATTCTTAATGGATAATACAATTTTTTTATAAATACATTTTTTCTATTTAAACCATAGATGGGTACTACCACTCCAGGTTAGAGTGGACCAGGGAGCAATGGTGATGAAGGGGTGCTCCACATTCCCCAAACCTCCAGAACTGGAACCTCACCATCAGATAGAGTTTAACGTCATTCCCAGGACATGTAGACCCGCAGCCACCGCCTTCTAGCACCCATATGATAAAAAGGGTTGGGGTTTGCCATAAGGGCAATAGAGTTGAGAAAATCATATAGGTGCTAGGGCTTGACGTGACCAGCCGATTGATCGGAGGGGGCCTCTCCGACCGCCCGTCTAGCCCAAGATAGGGCCAAAGTGGAGTATTGCATGTCATGAATTGCTCATCCACCTGGACTCTATCCTTAAGCATCACGAGTCGCCACCCACGGCCAACAGGTGGCCCCATTGGGAGAGTCTTACCCCTCTGCAGAGGTGCAGTCGCTGCATTCTAACGCCCCACCGACAGGGCGGGTTATTTGGTTGAATAGTAGTGTTACTACATTTTTATTGCTACTAGTGTCACCATTGGTACTCTAAGCACATTATCAATCAGGCCAAAGTAAATCAATTGGTAGTATCAAAGATGGAATACGAATTTGTATATCTAGTGTGATACCAGATTTACCAGCGGGAGTTTTAATCGAGATACAGGATCATTATAAAGCTAGTTGCCGGGTTGGAAAAACTGCCTCAACTTTTGAGAAGCTCACAGCAAGAGTATGGGACAACAGCAAGCTCACTATTCGTACAAATGTATAAGTTTATTGGGCATGTGTTATTAGCACCCTCATGTATGGAAGTGAAACATAGACCCTGTACTCCCACCAAGAGCGGCGGCTACATAGCTTCTACCTTCGCTGCTTTAGACGTATACTGGGCATTACCTGGAGGGACAAAATCATTAACACAGTAGTTCTAGAGAGAGCTCAACTCCCCAGCTTGTTCTCTACTAAGACAGCGTCGTCTCCGATGGCTGGGTCATGTCCGCCGGGTGGACGATGGACGAATCCCGAAGGACATCCTCTATGCAGAGCTTTCGTCTGGTAAGAGACAGATTGGTCGCCCCCAGCTGCGTTTCAAGGATGTCTGCAAGAATGATTTCAGTTGCTTTGGCATTGCTCCTTCCAGCTCGGAAAATTTGGCTCAGGACCGCCCTCGGTGGCAGCAGGCTCTCCGTAGAGGACAGTTCATGTCTGAAGTCACCATGACGCAACACCATGAAGCTAAGAGGACCAGAAGAAAGCAGCGGCAACAAAGCACCGGCACATCAACATCTTCAGGGACAGCCTTCAAATGCGACATCTGTGGTCGAGAATGTTTTTCAAACATCGGACTTTACAGTCACAGGAGGCGCTGTAACTTCAGGGACACTAAAATTATATTATAGTCTTCCGAGACTGAAATGCCAATGATATAAAGCTAGTTAATTCTTCTAAGCTGTAGACATGTCAGTTACATATTTATAAACATACTAGGAGTGGCTACCCGGTATTGCCTGGGTAGAGAGGGGATAATAAAAAGTTAATCTCGCAGATCCATTGATTGTTTTGGTTTTACATAATTAAGTTATGTTTTAATCACGAACGTAATGAATATTCAAACATATTCAAGTCTTAATTTTAAAAATATCTTTGCAGATATAGATAAAATCTTTATTATTTTTGCACAAAAAGCAAACTCCGATGATAGTGAATGTGTATATATATTTACTTTGCCATTGATTGTTTTATTTTCTTAGTTTCTTCCGGAGATACACACACAGACATACACAAAACTGCCCTTTATATATGTATACATTATAACATATTTTGCTGCCTGTTCCAGATTATGTAGTAATTACTTCTGCGTGAACTCAGATAAAACAAAGTTTGTTTTTAAACAACATGGAGTCATACATGACCTTCATAACCATTACTCCCAGGTCCACTCTGACCCAATGCCGTAGTACCTGTTAGGGTCCCATCTATTGGTTAAATAGAAAAAATGAGTTAAACAAAATTTGTTAAAAAAAATTGAGTACCCATCAAGAATGAATAAAACAAAATATTTTGGCATAAAATAACCCAACAGAGGTTGACATGCTATGTAAAATGTTACCAGCTCCGTCCAGGATTTGAACTTGCATTGCCGTGTCCATTTCCTACGATGATAACCATTACACACGGGCACCTCCAATCATCCGATTAATATAAGCAAGATATAACTGGGAAAATTTGGCTCTGGACCGCCATCAGTGGCGGCAGACTCTCCCTAGAGGACTGTTCATGTCTGAAGTCACCCTGGCGCAACACTATGAAGCTAGGTGGTCCAGAAGAAAGCAGCGACAACAAAGCACTGACACATCAACATCTTCAGGGACAGCCTTCACAGGTGTGGATTATGTTAAAATTAGACAGTCCCAAAAATTTAAGCTTCCAATTGCAAGAATTGGCGGAGTTATGTCGATTTTTTGCTCTCCAAATTTGATGGGGTTGGCGAAAATTAGCGACTTTTTGTAATCTATTTTGACATCCTCAATAACTTAAAATTGATTTACTTTCAGCTTTTTTTTTTTTTAGCATTTTTGGATTTCTCGGACAGAAATACTTTTATAAACCAATTTTTAGGAGTAGGAAAGCACTAGAACTTATTTTACAGACAAAAATAGATTAGAAAAAGCGCCATTTTTCGCGACCCACCTCAAATTTTGAGAGCTAAAATTGACATAACTCCGCCAATTCTTGGAATTGGAAACTCAAACTTTGGGGAATGTCTAACTTTAACAGTCCATACATGTACAATTTTTTTTTTAAATTGAAGGGGGTGGGTGATATGGCCTGGATGATTTGACATGGAATTACCCATATATATATATATATATATATATATATATATATATATATATATATATATATATATATATATATATATATAAACTATCCAATACGTAAAACAATATGATTGCCCCTAGATATATGGTTATATAACAATTGTTAACGATTTAACAAGTGGTTACTTGACGACATTCTTTAATATCTCTTCCGTCTTTATTACCTCTCACTCTACAGGTGCGCGGTTGGAATGTTTGACATGAACGAACTCATAAAGTTAAGCTTGGTTTAACAAGGCCAAAAAATGGGACACATTCAATAAAGATGGGAACCCATAAACGATTGTAAACTAAACACAAATGCGCACTTACCTCCTCTCTCCTCTCCCTGTACCTCCTCTCTCTCTCTCTCTCTCTCTCTCTCTCTCTCTCTCTCTCTCTCTCTCTCTCTCTCTCTCTCTCTCTCTCTCTGACTCTCTATGTCGTCCTCTCTCTCTCTCTCTCTCTCTCTCTCTCTCTCTCTCTCTCTCTCTCATTCTCCTTCCGGCAGTCGTCTCTCTCTCTCTCTCTGTCTCTCTATGTCGTCTCTTTCTCGCTTTCTCAATTTCCCCTCTCTCTCTCTCTCTCTCTCTCTCTCTCTCTCGCTCTCTACGTTGTCTATCTCTCTCACTCTCTTCTTTTCTTACTCTCTCTCTCTCCTTCCGACAGTCGTCTCTCTCTCTCTCTCTCTCTCTCTCTCTCTCTCTCTCTCTCTCTCTCTCTCTCTCTCTGGCTATGTCATCTGTCAGTCTCTCTCACACTCTCTGGGTCTCTATGTTACCCCTCTCCTCTCTTATCTATCTATATATATATATATATATATACATATATATATATATATATATATAATATATATATATATATATATCACACACACACACACACACACACACCACACGCAACTATTAAACTAGATCCTTTGATATTTATAGTTTGATGTTTTGTGCCATGAGTCATTTATGTAAGAAAAATTTTAGACAACCGAGACATTCAAACTCTCAAAAAAAATGGGATTCTCCACATTCTTTCAAATGACATAAAATAATTTTCTTAAAAATAGACGCATTAACTTGTGTTTAGTTTGGTTTCGTTTGCTGGATTTTACGGCATGTCAACCCTTGTTAGGTTAATTAATGCCGAATACGTTTTGTTCTATTCATGCTCGAAGGAGAATCAAAAACATTTTAACTCTATTTTTTAACATATTTTTGAACTCGCATTAAGAATGAATAAAACAAAATGTCTTCGGCATGGAATAACCCAACATGGGTTTGTATGCCGTAATACCCAACCAATCAACCTTATCATAAAACTCTTTACTCTTTGCAAATACTTGATTGTAATAGGGAAGTTTTTTCATAGATATTTACATGACAATAGACTCTAATTATGTGAGGTTAACCTTTGTGGTCACTTGTGACCATTTCTGCAAGGATATGGAGTACTATTTTTTTAACCAGATAACAGTGGGGTGGACAATGACATATCCATGTTTTTACATGGCCAGCTCTATGCTGGATGTTGATATGTAAGTAGTGTAAACGAAAAATATTCGTGGAGGTGCTCGTTGTGCAATGGTTATCATCTTGAGAAATGGACACAGTGACCTGAGTTCAAATCATGGACGAGGCTGGTTGAATTTCACATAGCGGTATTACCCTTGGGAAAGATCTGAATTCAACTATTTTCCCTCCAGCTATTTGGTAAATAGTAGGGCAGACTGGAATCTTTAATCTGGATATGGGAACTGGTCTAGGAGAAGGAAATCTCTTATTTCAAATCTGTTGAACTCTGCTTAAAATATGACCTTGTGTCACATCCTACTCGTGTAGATGGGCTGGTAAATAGGTACATTAATTGCTTTGGCATTAAATAACCCACAAAGTTTGATATGCCATTAAACAAAGAAACTAAACCAAACTTAGTGTGGCCTTGCCTACTACCCGTGAATTTAAAGAAATGCAGTGTTTATATTTTTCCTTTGATTCGACTCATTTCCCTATTTTTCTTTTAAAATCATACCCTTGGGAAATGTGTGAATTTAACTGCTCTCCTTCCAGCTATGGGTAAATAGTAGGATAGACTAGGCTCTTTAATCTTGGTATGGTGATTTTGTGTCACATCCTGTTCGTTTAATAATAGGGTTTAATAAATACGCAGATATGCAAAAGATACAAAAACAAAAACTATTTTGTACAAAGAATCTCTGAGAAACTGATCAGAATTTTCCTTTGGATAACGGGGTTAGGTTAAGACAGTTCCGAGTAACAGTTATCTCTAGACTGCAGGTTCAATCCTGGTCAGGGGCAGCAGTAACATAGAATAATAATCAACACAAATTAACACCTGTATCCCAGCTATGGTTAGCGGAATGAGAACAGGATACCCCCGTGGACTGAATAAAGGGTTATGTTCAAAGTTCTGTGAAGGTTCCCGAGTCCTAGAAGAGCTACCTGGAGAACGTCGGAAACGTTGTACAGATAACAATGAAGATGAGGAAAATAGTCCGAATAATACAAATAATAATAATTTTCCTTTGAGTTTTAAACTCTTTTTCTTGTTTATTTTATATTCATATTCCTCTATTCATAGAATTCTGCAAAAATTCCGTCTTTCCACTAAAATAAGACGTATATTAATTTTCACTCCGAAATATAACACTAGGGCTTAATTACGGGCCATATCTTATTTTTCATATATCGAAAAACGATATTACGAATTAGAAAATTAGAAAATTTCTAAATAAACAAAAATTACGAAAAACGATCTACATTTATTTACCATTAACATGTTCTTTTATTCAAAAACTCATTAACGACCATTCATTCAAAACTAATCATATCATTATATTACAAGTCCTAATAAAAAAAATAGTGTTCCGTGTGAGTAGGGTAGGTTTTCAGCTAGTAATAATAATTTCACATCTGAGAAATCCAAATAAAAAAGGCCGCTTTAAAACTAAATAATATTTGTGATGATAGACATTCATCCGATTCGAAGCGTCAGGTGTTGCCTGGTGTGTCTGACTGTAATTTGCGAGATGTCCTGGATGCAGGCTCGGGGCTAAGCTTTTGTGTAGGTGGCGGCTAGTTTGAGTTGTGGCGTGAAATGCCAGGATGCTGTAAGTTGCAAATTGAGGCACCCGGATGGAGTGTGACCACCTGCTTTATTAATGCAGTACGTAGCGAAGGTTGGGAGAAACTATTCCGATTCTTCGTAGGCGAGGCATTTTGGAAACGTGATTGAGGACAGCTGTCATATTTTTTGCAAGCGGAAAGACTTTGTCTGCAGACATTTGCAGTTGGAAAATCGATTACCCAAATCAGTTTGATTATCATTAGTATTTTGGTGCTTTTCCAATATGTGATCTACCAAAGGTTTGTGATCTACTATTGATCTACTATTTATTGCATGTGATCTAATAGGAAAAAAGAAGACAGGGTTAGGGTTTAGGGTTAGTTTAATGGGAAAATAATGGGTAGTTAATGGGTAGATCACATATTGCAATGTAAACAACTCGGTAGATAACATATTGGGTTATTTCTTATAAGTCTAACATAAACAAAGGGGAACCACTCTTGACTGATAAATTATTTATTTATTTATTGATCTACTGGGAAAAAAGAAGACGGGATTAGGGTTTAGGGTAACGGTTTAGGGTTAGTTTAATGGGAAAATGAATAATTTATCAGTCAAGAGTGGTTCCTCTTTGATCATGTTAGACTTATAGGAAATAACTACATTTTGGATTAGAAACCATTCGGTAGATCACATATTGGAAAAGCGCCAGTATTTCTTTGTTTAATCTAATACTGCAAATTGAATTGTAATGATGCACCGCGTATTTTCTGCCGGTGTTGTTTAAAATCGGCCATTAACTGTATTTCACCAGTTGAGAAATATCTATGTGCGTGTCGTTGATGCTAATTTTATAATACACAACAAAAAGTCATCAGGTTTCATTGTTATCTCAAGTTTAACTGTGTTTTTCTTATTTGACAATTATTCAAACCAACATTGTTTTTATTCCATGTCATAACACGTTGAGTTGGAAACAACAAATATTCTGATAGCTGTTAGATTTAGTTTCTTTGTTTGATGCCATATCAACCGTCGTGGGTTATTTAATGCTAAAACCATTCTTGTAGAATTGCAGTAATTATATCTAACCCATATCATTGTAAGCAAGTTCGAACTCTGATCGGTCTATTACGCTCATTTTCGAACTAATACCCTTGTGAAAGTATGAACCCCCCCGCATCCCCCAGCCATGTATTAAGTAGTATTGCTGTTCTTCTACAAGGATGGCTTTGGCATTAAATAACCCACGAAGGTTTGTATGCCATTAAACAAAGAAACTAAATCAGTCTACACTGTGGATCTCTACTGGAGTAAGAAAACATTTAGCAAATAGATTTCTTGATAAAAACCAGCATTTTATATGTTGGTTTCTGTTGTGGCTTCGTTAGGGGGTCAGAATAAAACACAAGAGAAGAAATGAGCTAAACAAATATATTAACAAAGAACAGTAGTACAAACATATACAAATAAGACTGTTACACGCGAGGCTGTATTATCGGCTATCCGCTGAAATATTAACTCTCGCTTAATTGCAGAACCTGCTGCTATTTATAGTTGGAAGAGTTGCGTTGTAAATTACCATAACAGTTTCAAAACAGGCAAGTCCCATCAACTTGAAAGATTGGAGCAGCACAATCTTCCTACTCCCACAATGTGTTTTGTGCTTGATTAATCTAAGCTTAGTAAATACCTACAACACTTTCATCAAAACTTGTGTATTGGTTGAAATACTTGTGTATTTCTTTCTGATTTCTCAAACATCCATTTCATTTAGAAGATAGGCGCAACACAATCTTCCTACTGGAAGTAGATGGAGGGGCATAGCAAAACGGTTATCGTCTTTGGAAATGGACACGGTGACCCGAGTTCAAATACTGGACGAGGCATTTTGCGTTTCACTTTCGTACCTAATACTCTTGATAAAGGCAAGAATCCATCTCTTTTCGCCCCCTCCAACCATGGGTAAATAGTAGGGCAGACTGGCCTATTGTCAGTATCAGCCGGACAGCGAGGGTTTCTATCCGTTTTCGCTAGCGCTAGACCAGGGAGATTGTTTTTTGCTGGGGTGGAGCGCCAAATCTACCGGCAGTTCCCCATTATACCGCACAGATTAGATTACCCAATTAATGTCAAACACCCCTAACAGTTAAACACTTATTGATGGAATGCAGATTTTTTGCTCACATCAGAAAACATTATTTTAAAGCAAACAATATGAAGGATCTATTTGAAAATGTTAACATTGGGGATATTTTCTCCTTTTTAAGGGAAATAAAATTATACCATAGAATATAGATATGAAACAAATCAATGCCATACAATATAATTCCCAATAATGCTAACACATTGTTAAAACCAATTACTAAAAGTATATATATGAATACACTATATGTATTACACCCCAACCGCTAGGCATGATATAACCCTGGACGGGTTGATATGCCGTTAAAATTAATAAAACCAACCAACCAACCAACCAATTAATGCTACTCATACGAGTGGACGGGGACCGGTATCGAACTCAGAAACTTGGATGCTCTACCAAATGAAATGAACCAAAAAATGACCTTGTGTCGCATTCTGTCCGTGGTGAAGGCGGGGGGAAGGGGCGGGGGGTGAGTAAATAAACCCAATCTTGAAACTCTTAATTTCTTTCCTTTCGCTTTTTGCTGAATTTGGCAAATATCAAAAGGCCACGATTTAGAATACAGATATTTTTTTCTTTTTCTTTTTCTTTCTTACGACGATTAACTCTTGGCAAGATGAAATTTGACACTATTCAACAAAAGGTTACGACGATATGGCAATGACATGTAAAGATAAATGAATAGAAAGAATGATCGTGTGGGGGGGTGAGGGCAGGTGTGTATGGTGGGAGAGGGGAGTGAATGTTCCATTTAGAAAATTAGTGCAAGACCCGTTGGTAGGAATTACGCAGCTATTTCATCCTAATATAGATATTCATTCAGCTTAATTTCGCTTAATGTTTGGCTATAATTATGGAGAACTCTATGAGACTGACTTGCTATCCAGTGTGTTATAATGTAAGTAAAGTCGTCGAGGCGGCCTAATGTCGGTATCAGCCATACAGCGAGGAGTCTATCCCCTTTTCACTAGCGCTAGACCAAGGAGATTACTTAAGCATCTGAGGGGGAACGCCACACCTACCATCAGCTCCTCACTTTACCGCACGGATCCTTGTGCTACTCATACGCTGAGTTGGCGAGGGCCGGTATCGAACAAGAACCTTGTGATTCCTAGCCGAACACTCTACCGACTGAGCTAAACCGGCCCTTTGTATCCATTTTTCTTCTATCTATTTTTTTTTGGGGGGGGGATTAACTTTCAGTTTGGTTGGTTGGATTTTACGGCATATCTTCCCTTATTGGGTTATTTTATGCCGAAGACGTTTTGTTTTATTCATTCTTGATGGTATTGAATTTTTTTTCAAACTCTATTTTTTTAAACACATTTTTCTATTTAACCCATTGATAGGACCCTAACAGGTACTACCAGTCCAGAATAGTATGTCCTGGGTATGACCCTCAGCACATATATGATAAAAGGGTTGGGGCTTGTCATAAGGGCAATAGGGTTGGGACAATCATATAAGTTGTAGGGTTTGAAATGACCAGCTGAATGATCGGAGAGAATCTCTCCGACAGACTGTTTAGCCTAAGTAAGTGCCAAAGTAGAGTGTTGCATGTCATGGTCTGCTCAGCCAGAAGGGTTCCATCTTTAAGCATCACGGGTCACCAACCACGGTCAACCTGTGGCCCCATTGGAGAGGGTCTTACCCCTCTGTAGAGGTGCAGTCGGTGTTGTAAGTGGTGATTCGTGGTAAGCGTCCTGTCAACCCTGTTTGTTGGAGTGATTCGGCCGGTGAGGAGGCATAAAGGCCGAGGCAGTCTCTCTCAGAAGGGTATGACTGTTTTCAGCTGGGGCAACCAGTTGTCCGTCAGTCTGACGACAACGCTTGCGGCAAGTAACGACTTAAAGGACTTAAAGACCTGAAAAATGTTTATTTTTAATTCCGGATCAATTTCTTCTCCTAAACCGGTGGCCGTACCACAGCTAAATAACCCAGACGGGCCGTCTGGGTTATACTATTTACCATAGCTGTGTATAGTAGGGGGACCAGATGGATTCTAGGTAATCTGAACATTAGCTACATAAATGTGAGTTACTTTCCCCTGTTCATTTCACTTTTAGGAAGCCATATGTTTTGGTCGGCCATTTTCATATCACCGTAATTAATACAACCGCATGTTTTAACGCGAAAATATCATAAAATGTGTTCTTAATAAAAATTATTAAGTTTATTTCAAATAATGTGCAAACATAATTAAGAACGCATTTTAGGATATATTCGTGTTAAAACATGCAGTTGTATTGATTCGAACAAATTCGAATTTTCAGAGTAGATTTACGGTGAAATGAAAATGGCCGACCAAAACATATGGCTTCTACAAAGTGAAATAAACAAGGGGAGGTTACTCACATTTATGTTGCTAATGTTCAGATTACCGATTCTAGGGTATTAGCAGGAAGTGAAACACAATCAGCCTCGTCCAGGATTCTCATAGTAGATTGCATCAGGAATTTTACCAAATAACGTTTAGTAAATATCTAAAGCTACAATGGTGCGCACATACGAAAACCCTGACTCCCTAGTGGAGTGGTAGTACCTGTTTGGGTCCCATCCAATGGTTAAATAGAAAGAAATGAATTTTTAAAATCTGTTTAAACAATTGAGTTTTCAAAAAAAGTTTGAGTATCCATCAAGAATGAATAAATCAAAAACGTCTTTGGAATAAAATAACCCAACAAGGGTTGACATGTCGTAAAATCCAACTAACCAACAAACAAGGCTCCCTAGCATTAGCCAATGAGGTTTTTTTTATGTAAAATATTTGAATAAAAAGGACCATCTGACCTTTAGGCACCCCTTTTGCTTTGCTGATTCATAAGTACTTTTTTTCATTTACACCGTCAACATCCGATTGTTTGCTAGGGGTTAGGGTTAGGGGTTAGTGTTAGGGGTTAATTTTATAATTTAAAAAGAAACCTCTAAAAATCGTCTGTTAACAAACAACCAGCTGTTGACGATGTAAATGAAAAAAATGTACTCATGGAGCAAAAGGGGTGCCTAAAGGTCATATGGTTCGAATAAAATAATCTTTTTCAGAGATTCATGCTTCAGTAGTAAATATCGGTCGGTCAAAGTTTTTTTTATATATATATATTGTTTCTCTCTCTCTCTCTCTCTCTCTCTCTCTCTCTCTCTCTCTCTCTCTCTCTGACTCTCTATGTCGTCTCTCTCCTTCTCTCTCTCGCTCTCTCTCGCGCTCTCTCTCCCTCATTTTCGTTCCGGCAGTTGTCTCTCACTCTCTCTGTCTCTATGTCGTCTCTTTCTCTCTTTCTCACTTTCTCAATTTCCCCTCTCTCTCTCTCTCTCTCTCTCTCTCCCTCCCCCCTCTCTCTCTCTCTCTCTCTATCTCTCTCTCTCTCTCTCTCTCTCTCTCTGGCTCTCTGACTCTCTATGTCGTCTATCTCTCTCACTCTCTTTCTCTCTTACTCTCCTACTCTCTTTCCGGCAGTCGTCTCTCTCTCTTCTCTCTCTCTCTCTCTCTCTTCTCTCTCTCTCTCTCTCTGTGTGTGTGTATTTGTGCTTTGTAATTGAACGATTTATGATATAAACAGCTAACTGAGATGGTGTAATTTAAGAGAAACAAGAATATGCCAAATGAGAAAACAGACGACAGAAATCTTTGATGAAAGAGGCAGATTGAGTCCCGTTAACGCCGTCCATCAACAATATGTCGTTTGCTTAATAAATTCTTTAACAAAAACAACAACAACAAAAAACGCAGTGGTTTCTCGAATTTCGAAATGTTCTGAAATATTTGCTGCTGCGATGTGACAGAAATCTCTGAGAGATTCTGCGGGCAAAATTGTACGCAGTTGTCTTACATATTGACCCAAACAACTTCCGGTAGGGTGACGCCTCTCGACATGATTATAATTTCCAAATGTTGCGCCGTTGTAATTGATATTAATTACTCTCTCTCTCTCTCTCTCTCTCTCTCTCTCTCTCTCTCTCTCTCTCTCCTCTTCTGTAGTGCGATGGTTAAGTGGTTAATTGAACTAACCGCTGATGACAAATATGATATTCACTAGTTACCGATCTACAGGCTGATTGAAAAGTAAATCCCTATTTTAAACAATTTATAACTTTTTTTGGTTATTTCCTAGTTGAGTAACATGATATTACAGGGTGACACAGAAAAAACAGAACCCAAATTATCTATTTTCCCATTAAACTAACACTAAACCCAACCTAACCCTAACCCTAACACTAACCCCTCAAGTTGAGTAACATTATATTACAGGGTGACACAGAAAAAAACAGAACCAAATTATCTATTTCCCATTAAACTAACACTAACCCCAACCTAACCCTAACCCTAACCCCTGGAGTTGAGTAACATTATATTACAGGGTGACACAGAAAAACAGAACCCAAATTATCTATTTTCCCATTAAACTGACACTAAACCCCAACCTAACCTAACCCTAACCCCTCTAGTTGAGTAACATTATATTACAGGGTGTCAGAAAAAACAGAACCCAAATTATCTATTTTCCTATTAAACTAACACTAAACCCCAACCTAACCCCAACCCTAACCCTAACCCCTCTAGTTGAGTAACATTATATTACAGGGTGACCAAAAAAAACAGCACCCACAAATTTTGTAATAAAACTGTTAATTTTAATTTTTTTTTTAAGTTTAAGTCCAAACTTGGGAAAATAAATAAATAATTTGGGTTCTGTTTTTTCTGTGTCACTCATGTTACTCAACTAGGAAATAACCCTTTTTTATATGCAGTTACATTTTTCTCAATTCTTTAATACTAGTAAATAAATGCACTTTTCGGGCGCAATTTAATAAAATATTACATTAAATTAGAAAGGTTAATGAAAATAAATAAGAATGCAAATAAAAAGATTTGAAATATAGGGAGGTATAATCGAAAAATAGACCACCCTGTCGGCTGGGACGTTAGAATACACCGACTGCACCTCTGCGGAGGGGTAAGACTCCCCCAAATGGGGCCACCTGTTGGCCGTGTGTGGCGACCTGTGATGCTTAAGGACGGAGTCTTGGGGGATGAGCAGTCCATGATCTGCAACATTCGACTTACTTAGTTTAGACGGGCGGTCGGAGAGGCCCCTCCGATCAATCGGGTGGTCATGTCAAGCAACCGCAACCCTATTATAAGTTCCAACCCTTTTTATCATATGGGTGCTAGAAGACGGTGGCTGAGAGTCTACATGTCCTGGGAATGACATTAAACTCTATCTGATGGTGAGGTTCCAGTTTTGGAGGTTTGGGGAATGTGGAGCACCCCTTCATCACCATTGCTCCCTGGACCACTTGAGTATCCATTTAAGAATGAACACATTTTAAAACTTTGTCGGCATTAAATGACCCACTGATGTTTATATGCCGTAAAACAAAACAAACAAACAGAAAAATAGAACAACTGAAAATTACTCTTCCATCACTCCCGTCTTTCATTGCTAAACTGCCTTATTTAATTATTTAGTTAAAAATAGGATGTAAAGAATAAAATTACAGTTTGGCTCTTATTTAGGCTAGACGATCGATCGGAGGCTCCCTGCGATCAATCGACTAACCACATTACGCCCTAACACCTATATGACTGTCACAATCCTATTGCCCTTATGGTAAACCCCAACTCTTTTTATCATATATGTGCTGGAAGGCGGTGGCTGAGGGTCTTAAGGTCCGGAGTATGACGTTAAACTCTAACTTATGGTGAAGTTCCAGTTCCGAAGCTCTGGAGCGTGTGGAGTATCCTTTCATCACCATTACTCCCAGGTTCACTCTCAACCAGAGTTGTAGTACTTATCGAGAATGCAAAAAAAAAATGTTTTCGGTATAAAATAACCCAACAAGGGTTGACATGTCGTAAAATCCAACCCCCACCAACACGATTCTCCTGGGTCTTTGATGAGTAGTTGAAGTATCTGTGTTAGTAAGGAATATTTGATATCATAAAAATTTCCTAACCTCTTGGCATAAAACTGCACTAGACGGTTTGATATGCCGTTAAATAAAATAAAAGTTTAGTTTTCGTTGTTAATTACAATCTGTCTGAAGTTATTAAGCAAATCACATACACTTCAACAATTCAAATTTAAAACAATCAATTTAAATGTCAAAACAAACGTTGCATAATTGTGTGGTGGCATGGGTTTTTGACAAGTCCTGTAGCTAGAATTCTGAGTGTCCATTGTTTTCAGATCAATGGATGGAAAAATACCAGACCGTTGGCACCCTTGACCCCAAAGGCGAGAATCTCGCGAGTTCCGTGATAGAGTTAGTTAGGTATCAGTTTTCAACCAGACGTCAGGCAAAGAGGATCTCTCTGCTAAGGTTGTAACTCCCGCGCGAAGAAAATAGGCAATGCAGAAATAAATCTTTGATCAAAGAAGAACAAAGTCTTGTAGTTGATTAATGCATGACTTCAAAAGAAGCACTTAGCTAGAAGACGACAAGATGACAACCGGCTAAAGAAGTAAAGAAAACAGCAGTAGACAATCATAGCCGAAAGGAAGAAGATATTAAGAAGAAGGAATGAAGAACAAGTAAGTCACGACTCTGTCTGTCTGTCTGTCTGTCTGTCTCTCTCTCTCTCTCTTGTTTATATAACCGCAATGGGCTATATAACACAAAGCTTGCGTTCAAACTTTAGGTATGTATCAATCTGTTTTATTGATGTTATTTAATGTATTCTAAAATAACTGCCGTCTGAAGTTATTAGGCAAAATCAAATAATCACATTTTAGTTTGTGGCGGACCGGAAGTTCTTACTACGACGAACAAAAGTAAAATGGCAAAAATTAATAGTTTGCGCATGGGATTGTGCACCCTAGTAAAAGAAGAAAATGAAAATAAAAATTTGTAAATTTTCAACCAATCAGAGACGTTCGCGCCAAAAAGGAAATCTATCAAATAGACCCCTTTTGGAGCCTACCCTTGGACTATAAAAAAAACTTTTCGGATCCCAAACAGAAAGAAATTCTTCTTCTAACCAAATCCACGTCACTTTAAAGTAAGACAAAGCACATTCACTTATAAGAAGGTATGAACTAATATCTATCTGTCTATCTCTCTTTATCAACATTTTACGAGATCATCAGTATTACTTGCTACTGACTGCCGTGTGACTTTGAACTCTTACCCTTTCTTTCTCACTTCATAACTTATAACATATTTTCTTACATGTTATAATGAACTTTTAAAAAAACAAAATTACATTTTGTACACAAGAACTTTGCTCGGTATTATGCGTTACCTTTTGTAAACTTTTTCTTAATACAAGTTGTTTGTTTTAATATTGAGTCTTGTTACTTATGCCATGTGCCTGCATTAATTGAATGTTTTATGGTGTCTTTACATGTTTGAATATTCTATTGATTATTGACCTCAAACTGGTGACCTTAATACAAAAACATCAAACAGCCCTTACATCCACCATAACTTCAATAAAAATATAATAAAATCAACATTTGATCAACCCCTAAAATAGAAAAAAATATCAAACGTATATGATAAGTATTTGAGTCCTTTACATTTTAATATTATGACATTTTTTCTCAATAACTGTTGTTGAGTAGCTAACACCCCTTCAGCCCTCTCCCAGATGGACTGGCTCATAACCATAAAATAGCCTACGATTAAAGTAGATTAACTTGCTGAATAATATTCAGACTGACTTTGCTGCGTTGGCTATACAAAGCTGACCCTCCTCTATTAGTGCAAGTTTCTCTTGCTAATTGTTTGTACTTATTTGTTCTGTGTTTGTATGTATCCGTTTAGCACCGGATGCTGGTGCTTAATAAAAGTATTAAACACACTATTCTTCTGTGTATCTTTCTACCTCGCGATACAACAATAAGAACCAGTAATCTATTATCCCTATTATCCCATGTTCAATTTATGATATGGTAGATTTAATTGCTTCGCATAGGTCTGTTTTTCTGTTATATTATTTGTCATCTTTATATCATTTCATCTTCGCTGTTCAAAGAAATCACTGGTAGCTTAAATACACGAGAAGGATAAATGCATAAATACACAATTCACTTTAAAGCTGCAAGACTGGTAATTGTACCATGCAAAGGAAGTCTTGTCTATTGTAGAATAATCATACTATTTTCCAATTACCGTCGAATTGGTAAGACAAAGGCAACAAGTAGCCGTAACTTAATATGGATCTAATCTGTTGCAATCCTACTGCAGAATGTCTGAATATTTATGAAGCCTCATAATATCATAGAAACCAAGCAGCCAATCAAGACTCAAGGAATGGAAGCATCCAAATACATGAATGGACTATTCTTGAGTTCCATAAGTACCAGCTGCTTAGCCAGTTGCTGTTGTCCAAACCAACAGTATACTGACTGACTGACTTCAATATGGCGCTGCGAACAGGATTGAACCTGTGAGGTAATATCCCATTTCGAATCCAATGGGATATTCCCTCACAGGTTCAATCCCGACGGACTGACTGACTTACTGACTTCAATATGGCGCTGCGAACAGGATTGAACCTGTGAGGTAATATCCCATTTCGAATCCAATGGGATATTCCCTTACAGGTTCAATCCCGACGGACTGACTGACTGACTGACTTCAATATGGCACTGCGAACAGATTGAACCTGTGAGGTAATATCCCATTTCGAATCCAATGGGATATCCACTTACAGGTTCAATCACGACGGACTGACTGACTGACTGACTTCAATATGGCACTGCGAACAGGATTGAAGCTGTGAGGTAATATCCCATTTCGAATCCAATCGCAGGTTCAATTCCGACGGACTGACTTCAATATCTATATAATCGCAATAATTAGTACTGTTTAATTTGACTCCTTCAATAACTTTGAATGGCCCAATAAGGGTTTGGTCGACAAATTCATCGCCTATCATCACACTACCACTTCTTAAATGTATTTTACACGCAGGCACGTCTGAATTGGTTAAAATTCAATCCTTTGGCCCATCCATCAGGTCTATCGAGATTTGTCCATGAAAATTACTTAAGAAAAGTCAATTTTCATGTATTTCTTATTTGCTTGTCCTACAAATTCATATTTCCTATGAGTGTCATCACCTCAGCGAAATAATGGACCGTTCCGTTTTCATTATAAAGAAAGGGAAGAAAAAGAGCATGCTGCACGAAAAAATATAATAAGAAAGAAAGAAAGAAAGAAAGATAGAAAGAAAGAAAGAATGAAAGAAAAAGAGTAGGGAAAAGATGAGAGAATGTGCAAGCGATAACGTTCATCTGTTTTAATCGAACATAATGAAAAGATGAAAAGAAGGAAAGAAAAAAAAAGATTGAGAGAGTTAAATCAAAATTATTATAATTTTTCATATTGAATCAATTGCTCTAAGTAAACATATCAAACGTTGTAATGATTAAATTATCATACTGTGGTACATCCACAGGTCCTGCTAGTATTAGTTTAATCAGTATATTAACTTAATTCAGTCAATTTTCATGAATTTCAAGTATCTCAAAAAATAACAATTAAAAATAGCAGAAAATAGTTAAATATTTTAATAAAGATGGAAATGAATGAGTTTAAATATGACAAATATTGGTTCAGAACATTTTAAATTATTGGGATTTATTTGATTTGCATAATAATTTCAGACGAGCTGTAGTCTAAGAGATGGACAATTCTTAATTTAAAACCAGGTGAGTATAGGGCTAGCAAACTATAAGAATTGAAACCCCACCGCTTGACCTGGTGTTGTTATGACTCTCTGTCCCACAAGTTAGTTGGTTGGATTTTACAGCATGTCAACCCTTGTTGGGTTATTTTATGTCGAAAACGTTTTGTTTTGTTCATTCTTGATGGTTTATTCATTTTTTTTTTAAATTCAATAGTTTAAACGCATTTTTATTCATTATTTTCTATTTAACCCATAGATAGAACCCTAACAGGTACTACCACACCGGATCAAGGTGGACTTGAGAGTAATGGTGATGAAGGAGTAGTCCACATTCCCAAATGCTACAGAACTGGAACTTCACCATTGGATGTAGTTTAATGTGATATCCAGGACTCTCTCAGTCCCACAAGTCTACAGAAACAAAAGGTAAATGGGGGAGGATTTTTTATATGCTCTCAAGTTCGGTAAATGATTTTCATCGCATTCCATTCGTATTGTATTTGACATTTTCAAAATATCTACTTCCCGGGCGTTTTTGTGTGTAATGGTTTGAAATATTCTATGATTGGTTGCTCCATATTTACATCCTTGTGCCAGTTCTAGCTAGTCCTCGTAAACAAGGGTGTTTACTTGTGGAAGCAATTGTAAATATCAAGTGGTAGATTATTGGACTGGAGAGTCTTTGGGACACGCAGTTAATGGCAGAGGGTCGCAACCACACTACGTATGTAATGATGTTGCAGTTTCGTAGCTAGTAGATTTCTTTGCAGTGGAGTTGCTAATCATCCGCCCGCCCTGGTTTTTTGAATTCAGAGTTTTCCTTCTCTTAGACTGGTTGCCTTACCAAGGCTAAAAAAAATCTTTTTAACGCTCATGGAGACAGTGCTTCTCATTGTAACAGTATTGTGGGACTACTTCTTTACACACCTCAGTACGACCCTGTTGCGTAAGAATACAAGTGAACTGTCACAGAAACGCTCATACAGGAACTCTTTGGTGCGCTGCACCGTCTTTAGACGCACAGGCTAATACATATCTCGGTAAACACAGTAACGTCAAAATAAAAGTATATATTATATAATAACGCCTTTGTTATATCCAACATTATAACAATACAACACTTCATACTCATAGCCAGTCCATTGGATGCCGGATGAGTCCAACTATTGTGTAGGCGTGTAAGAATAGCCGTGTACAGACTATGAGGAATAATATACAGGTACACAAATCAAAGTAACAATGGAAAAGCACATGTAACTTTAACCAAGTTTATTAACATGTAAAACACAATTAGACACAATAATATAACGAGTACACGAATGCAGTACTTACAGTTTTTATCTACCTCGCTGATGTGGTGCTCGGGGGTGTAGCCGGATATGCTCCCTCAGTGAGGGGTTTTCTTCAGTCACGGTTAACTGAGTGGCGAGAGCTCGATTCTACGAGGCTTACTCCTTGGGGCGAAACCAGTTAAGAGAAAGTTCTTCCAAGAATGACAAGGGACGTTAATCTCCCTACTACCTGTCCCTGAGCACAGGAGAGTTCTAGCCCCTCCAGGGGAAATATCTTCCCTTACAGCATTATTGTATGTATTTGCTTTATATTATCATTAAGTGTCCACTTTTTTACACCTGTCAAAAATGTTGTGACACGTTGACGAGAGTGTACAGAAATGCTCATATCTAAATCTGCTTCATGGTTGTCTTCTGTTGAATTATGAGGATCCATTTTTCCAACTTTAGATTCATTTCCACATTACAGCTGCATATGACAATAAACTGGTGAACATATCGAATTAAGTCTTTGAGATAATTCTTTAATCATTATAACTCAATTTCTATCGCGTTCACACTGTTCGGACTATCTTCCCATTGGCCTGGAAGAGTTATCTTCCCGCTGGGTTGCCGCTGGTTCTCATCAGGGGCTATGGTAGTTAAGCGGCTGATTCAAACGCTTCTGCCTCTTTTTAGCTACATCTTCTGTACGAGCACATGAGTTAGACCATTGTGTTACCCATCTCGTGGGGGCTTCGGCCTTCCCCACCCCCATCACTAGTAAGTGATATTGTATGTAACGGACTCTCCAGTCCTTTTATCTCTACTCTTTATGTTATGTACATGTATGTTATTATTTTCTGTATCTTGTCATATTCCTGTGCTGTTATGTAAATATAAAATGTTTTGTCCCACAAACGTGTCGGAGTTTGTTATGTTTCAACTAGTTGTAACGTTGTTATAACCTTGAACCTTACAACACAAAAAGCAATAGTTAAACGCAAAAGGACATCCTGTTCCTGGCACCTTTTGTTAACTTTACGTTAGTAACTCTTAACCTTTTTAAGGCTCTAGCGATAGTCTGCCCCTGTTTGGTCCAGAAGTGTTATCTTCCTTGCTGCAGGTTTTCTGTCGCTATGGGTCCCTTGCTTATAGTAGGATGGGGGGCAAAGGCCCCCCAACACAGATAGGACAAGCGTCTAACCCATGTGTCGTGTTTGGCTGTCCCAGAAAGAGAACTCAAAATTCGCGGTTTGCTGACTAAATACTATGGCCCCCTAGCGACAGAAAACCTACAGCAAGGGAAGATAACTCTTCTGGACCAAACAGGAACAGACAATCGCTACAAGGCCATCTTTAGCGGTAAAGTTAGTGAGCTAGGCTAGATTTTTACTAGTGACTTGTTTAGCGTTACGGTTAGCTTCGTAGGAAAATAGAATCGGAGACCCGTGTTCAAATCTTGGACGAAACAGTTTGCGTTTCCTTGTGCGCTAATGTCTTAGGCATGAAGCTATCGCCCATACTCATCTATGGCTAAATAATCAAGTCTACTGGGTTCCTTGGTTAGGCAATCAGTCCAGGAAAAGGAAAACTCTGAATTCGGCTTTAATCTACCGGTTACTGAGGCTTTGGGTGAATACATACTCGTTTAAAACTGTACAAACACCTACTAGTATATATGGTTATTATTTAAACTCTAGCAAGACCTGTGGATATACCACAGTATGATAATTTAATTATTACAACGTTTGGTATGTTTACTTAAGACTTATTGCTAAATACCTCAATATGTAAAAGTACAATAATCTTGATTTAACTCTCTCAATCTTACTCTTTTTTCCTTTTTCGTTCTTCTTTTATTATGTTAGATTGAAACAGATTAGCGTTATCACTTCTGTGCCCTCACCCTCTCTCTCGCTCTCTCTCTCTCTCTCTCTCTCTCTCTCCTCTCTCTCTCTCTCTCTGTCTTTCCCCATCTGTTTTCTTTCTTTCTTTCTTTCTTATTTTTTTCTGTGTAGCAGGTCATTTTTCTTCTCTTTTTTTTCTTTACAATAAAAAGGGAATGGCCCATTATTTAACTCTCACTCTTTTTCCTTTCTTTTTTTTCACCTTTATGTTTGACTGAAATAGATTAGCGTTATCGTTTCCGCGTGCTCACCCCCTCTCTCTATCATTTTTTTCTTTCTCATCATATTTTTCTATGTAGCATGTCCTTTTTGTTTCTTTTCTTTTCTTATAATAAAAAGAAAGAATGATCCATTATTTAGCTGAGGTGACGACACTCATAAGAAATAAGAATTCGGCGGATAAGCAACACCAGATAATCAGGATTTACATTATTTTTGCATTTCATCTTGGACGATTTGGACGGTCTCCTTTTTTAACCAGAGGGTGTTGTAAGATGGTAACGATCGTACAATTAAGGGACACGAGTATTAATTTATAGATTTTAAAGTATTGAAAATATGATTCAGTCTTTCTGTATAAGATTCCAGGGATTACTTGTTCGAGGCTATGGTATATGATTATCTATTACATATATAAATGTTGGTTTGTATGTCCGGAGGAAACTATGACAATGAAACAATTCACGACAAAGTAAATATATGTTACAATGCCATGTTGCGGGTATATAAACAATAGTGTTCTTCGCATGATAGAGAGAGAGAGGGGAGGGAGAGAGAGAGTGGACCAACATAGAGAGAAAGAGTGACAGATAGATAGATAGTGTCGTGTTACTTACTTGTTCTTCTCTATCTTCTTCCTATCAATTTCTGCCATGATGTGAACGTCTAGTGTTTCCTCTTTACTTCTTTCTATCTTCTTAGTTCTTGTCGTCTCTTCTATTCTAAGGGGTTCTTATTAAGGACATCTTTTAAGTCATGCATAATTAATTAACAAGACTTGTTACCACTTTGATCAAAGGTTTTATTTCTACATTGCCCGTTTTCTAACTCACCACGCGGGGGTCAATAGCCTCAGGCAGAGAGACCTGGTGTCTGGTTGTCAACTGATTACTTAACTAGTTCACACGTGACTCGCGATATTCCCGCCTTTTAGGGTCAGGTTTTCCAAACAGTTTGGTATTTTTCCATTTGGGCCCTTTGCATTCTCGCTACAGGTGTTGTCGAAACCCTACACCACCATATAATTATGCAATATATATATATACACATTCACTATCACCAGATTTTGCTTTTTGAGCAAAAAGTAATGAAGATTTGATTTATATTAGTAAAGATAATTAAAAGATAAAATTTTGAATGATAACAACATGGATTTTGGGGAGAGGGATTTAGTATTTTAAATAGTAGACATTTTTTTTTCTTTTCAGGGTGGCTGGATCAACGCAAGGTATTTTTGTACATAGGGATTTGAATGGGGAATACTACGAGGATCCAACTCGGAATTCAATAATAATGCATCTGTGAGAAGAACTTTTGTGCCTTCCACACTACCTAGGCAACGCCGGCTAGCCGTTTCTAGTAACTTATAAGTGTGAAATATATGGAGGCGCATGGTGTAATGTTTAGAGTCGTAGGAAATGGACTCGTCGATCCGAGTTCAATTCCTGGACGAAGCTGTTTGAATTTCACGTAGCGCTAATACCCTTGGGAAAGGTATGAATCCAACTATACTCCCTCCAGCTATGGGTAAATAGTAGGGCAGAATGAGATCTTCAATCTTGGTTAGGTAACCAGTCTAGAAGAAGGAAAACTCTGAATTCAAATCTGTTAAACTGCGCTTAAGAAATTGACCTTGTGTCACATCCTGCTCGTGTGGAGGGTTGGTAAATATATATGTGTGAAAAATTCATCATTATTTCCTATAAATATGAGGAAAGTAGAGAAAAAAAAAGAATAGACTACCCCGTTCTTGTATTTTTCTTTATTTCCCGGAAATAGAAGAATAATATAAGATGTTTGAGTAACATAGTGTGTTAAAGAAAAAAAATAACCTACGTGACAAGAATTTAATAGTTTTTACTTGTAAATTTATGGGTTTTCAAGTCGATTGTATTAATTTGCACAGCGTCCACTTCTCTGTTGCTGTCTACCATGTGTAGTCTTCTCCTACGTGCATGGATTGCATAGAGTGCACGAGTGTAAGACCTGTTTGGGGCGGGGGGTTGAATTGAATTCCATATATCCCACCGGATGCAAGAATCGACTTCCGAGTCCCAAGTAAAAAGGTCGGGTTTCGAATACTTTCAAGACGGTGAAAACCTTCTCCGATTAAAAGATTAACAAAAAAGAAGAAAAAAAAACGTCCTCATTAGGTATGCTGTCAGACTTAGCTAAGCAAATTTGGTTATATATATATATAATATATATATATATATATATATATATATATATTATATATATATGTATGTGTATGTGTATGTGTATGTGTGTGTGTGTGTGTGTGTAGTCGGATGTTTCATTTGAAGATTGTATTTTTCCAAATGCATGAAACGTATAGTCATGAGACTGACATGAGGACGAGGTAAAGAAACATTTTTTTTTATTTTAGGTTTTATCCTGCTCTAATGGCCATGATTTGACTTTTCCGATTTGCTTATTTTGTATATATATATATATATATATATATATATATATATATATAATATGGTAAAAATTGAAAAAACACAAGTTTCATAAACGAATAATGTTTATTACGCCTACGTTGCAGTGTTTCGGTCTGTTTCGATAGACTTTCATCAGGGCTTTCGTTGGTTTAAGGAAAAAATAAATTACTACTGAAAACAAAATGTCTGCGAGCTTCTGTTTTAAGTCCGATTTATCTCATTTGGTTTATCTCAGAAATGTATTTGTCAAATTTTCAGATCAGACAAATCTTTATTTTACTTTTTTTTTTAATTTTCAAAATATATACAATTTTCTAAAATAACAGTAAAAACAATCTTCCTGGTCTAGTGCTATGTAAATGGGGATTGATACCCTCGCTATCTGGCTTATACTGACAATAGGCCACTCCACTATCTTTTTATTTCTTGTAAGTAAAGTCGTCAGGGTGGCCTAAAGTCGGTATCAGCCAATCCGCGAGGAAGTCTATCTCCTTCTCACTTGCGCTAGACCAAGGGGAATGTTTTTGGCATCTGAAGCAGAGCACCACACCTATCAACAGCTCTTCTTTTTACCACACAGATCCCTGTACTAATCATACGCCGAGTTGGTGAGGGCCGGTATCGAACCTTGTGGTTCCTAGACCGACATTCTACCGACTGAGCTAAACCGACCTTTATAAATTTTCGACATTCATTCCCAAAACCTTCGCTAAAATGTGTCTATTTTTTTCCTTCTAAATAATTCGACAAGTATTAATCAACCACTGAATTCGTTCAGATGATCGTAAGGGTAAGGGTGGGGGTGAGGTAAAATCGGGTTATTTAGGGCCGGGTTAGCTCAGTCGGTAGAGCGTTCGGCTAGAAACCACAAGGTTCCTAGTTCGATACCTGCCCTCGCCAACTCAGCGTATGAGTAGCACAGGGATCTGTGCGGTAAAGTGAGGAGCTGATGGTAGGTGTGGCGCTCTACCTCAGACGCTAAAAATAATCTCCTTGGTCTAGCGCTAGTGAAAAGGGGATAGACTCCCTCGCTACATGGCTGATATCGACATTAGGCCGCCCCGACGACTTTACTTTTACTTTACTTAACATGGACAAAGGAGAACAACTCTCGACTCATAAATTATTTATTTTTTCATTGATCTACTAGCAAAAAAGAAGACGGTGTTAGGGTTATTGTTAGGGTTTAGGGTTAGGATTAGGATTAGGGTTAGGGTTAGGGTTTAGAGTTAGCGTTAGGGTTTAGGGTTAGTTTAATGGGAAAATAAATACATAATTTATCAGTTAAAAGTTGTTCCCCTTTGTTTATGTTGGAGTTATAGGAAATAACCTAAATTTATCACTTCAGATATCCTGGACAATTCACCTGGATTTTATTACTGTTTTTTTGCTATTTAAAATAGTGAATAAAGGAGTTAAAAAGAAAGGAAAAAATTAATTTGAACAATGAAAAATTAAACTGAAAGATAGAAATTAGTTCGTAATGAGAGGGAGGGGAAGAAAGAAAGAAAGAAAGAGAGAAGGGAAGAAATTAGTTGAGAATGAGAGGGAGAAAGCTACTTTTCCCAAGTGTATTAGCGCTGGGTGAAATGCAACATTTAGAAAATTGTATATATTTGAAAAATTTTTTTCTGATCTGAAAATTTGAAAAATAAATTTCGGAGATAAACCAAATGAGATAAATCGGACTTAAAACAGAAGCTCGCAGACATTTTGTTTTCAGTAGTAATTTATTTTTTCCTTAAACCAACGAAAGCCCTGATGAAGGTCTATCGAAACAGACCGAAACACTGCAGCGGAAGCGTAATAAACATTATTCGTTTATGAAACTTGTGTTTTGATATGGCTTTATTTAGCCGACAATTTTTGGGAGAATATGTGCTTAATTGAAGTCGTGCCTAATTTTGAAAATTAATTAATTAATAATTAATTAATTAATGAATTAGGCGGGCATACCTATTCAAATGTAAGGCTAAAAAAATCGAGAAAAATCAATCTCTGTATGTACATTTCGGCCTATTAAGCCTCATCAGCAGAGCTATAGACAGGAAGACCACTTTGTGTGTGATTCGAACCCTGACTGTCAAAGCTGTTAATACAATATTATATATACATATATATATATATATATACACACACACATATATATATATATATATATATATATATATATATATATATATATATATATATATATATATATATAAATAAATAAGCATATCAGAAAAGTCAAATCATGGCCATTAGAGCAGGATAAAACCTAACATAAAAAATTTCTTTATGTTTAAACTCGTGACGCTGTGATCATTTTCTACGACGATAACCATTACACGATGGACACCTCGTGAGGGAAGAAAATCGCAGAATGTGGTGAATGAAATAAAAAAAAAATAAGTGATAAAAGCTGAGAAGAGGAAGAAGAAGAAAGAAAAGAAACTAATTAAGGGGTTTTGTTTTGTTTTTGTTTTTTGGGGTAATTCAGATTGATACGGAAGCCAAAATAATGTTCTGGAATGCCAACGTAAAAAAGTAGATAAGAAGAAAAAAAAATATGTGAAAGCGGAAGAGGAAAGGAAATACGGGTTTAAATGACAAAAAGGAAAAATAACACAAAAAATAAAAGAGAAATCTACAAGAAAGGGTGAGATAATATTTCATTAAATAAATATGAATGTGATACGTAAAAAAGAAAGAAAAAAAAACAAAGAAAGAAAAAGAAAGAAAGAAATACCCCCCCCCAAAAAAAAACAATAAAATAATATAAAAAAAGAAGACAGCAAAAAAAAATCTTATCAATGTATATCCCGTGAAATAATGGCTTAGACAGCAAGTAACGAGGCAGTGAGGGACCTTCATTTGGCGTGTGCTATATAGAAGAGTGTATCATGAGTTTTGGTGAGGGTTACTCTTTTGCTTTACAACATCTGGGATAGCTTGTATCGCCTTGATTTTGATCTGGGGTGGTTGAAAGACGATCAATGTTAGTCTATCTCTGGAGTCCTGAAACCAATTTAGTTTGTCATTAATCTTCTCTACACATTGTGGACTGTTACACTCACAACGTTTCGGTCGCTCTACCCTCCGGCCTTCATCAGTTACCATTTTTTGTCGTACTCGGGGAATTCAGAACTTAACTTTTTTATTAGATTCACGTGGGGTATACTGTTCTCATTCCGTCACCCATGTCTTTGGGTTATCTCATAGATATAAAAAAAAAATATACATTTCTCTGAATTTTTGAGATGAGGCTTGATGATTATTATTATTTGTATTATTCGGACTATTGTCCTCATCTTCATTGTTATCTGTACAACGTTTCGGCCGATGTACCGTCCGGCCTTCTTCAGGAACATCGGCCGAAACGTTGTACAGATAACAATGAATATGAGGACAATAGTCCGAATAATACAAAATAATACTAATTATCAAGCCTCATCTAAAAAATTCAGAGAAATGTATATTTTTTTAATATCTGTGAGATAACCTTTGTTATTATTTCATTGTTATCTGTACAATGTTTCGGCCGATGAGCCCTCTGGCCTTCTTCAGGCACATCGACCGAATCGTTGTACAGATAACAATGAAGATAAGGACAATAGTCCAAATAATACAAATAATACTAACAAAAATTACAGTAGAGTTTTTTTCACACACTAGGATTATAGGGGAATATATACAATTGCAAGTGAAAGCAGAGAGAAGCTGGGCGTAGTTTCTGAAGAAAGGAAACTACAAACGTTGGTACTACAAAACTATTAAAAATGCACAATGGTAGACAAGTATAAAAGACAATTGTAGAATTCACAGAGTTCACTGAGTTCAATGTACAAGATTTAGTTTAGCCACATTTTTGCCCTTTTCATCGATATTGGATCCGGAACCAGGGATTGAACTCACAACCTCCAGGTGATAATCTGTTTGGATAATTGAGTAGACTGTTCGCCGTGGGTAGCGACCCATGATGCTTAAGGATGGAATCCTGGTGACTGAGCCTTCCATGACATGCAACACTTCACTTTGGTCCTTACTTAGGCTAGACAGGTAGTCAGATAGGGTCCCTCCAATCAATCGGCTGGTAATGTCAAGCCTTAGTATCTATGTTTTGTCCCAACCCTATTCCCCTTATGGCAGACCCCCAACCCTTTTTATCATATATTTGCTATAAGGCGGTGGCTGAGGGTCTTATTGTCCTGGATATTAGGTTAAACTGCATCTAATAGTGAAGTTTCAATTCTGGAGCTCTGAGGAATGTGGAGTACCACTTCATCACCATTACTCTCAGGTCCACCCTGACCCTGAGTGGTGTCACTTGTCAGGGTCCCATCTATGTATTAAATAGAAAAGAATGAGTTTTAAAAATGTGTTTTTAAAAAATTGAGTACCCATCAAGAATGTATAACTACTATGCTCGAATACACAGGGAACACACCTATCAAGGATGTAAGTTCATAGACCTACAAAAATCACCCACACACTCTTTTGATGTTCAAATCCTCAACAGAAAACTTGATTTTTAAAAGATAACTAAACCCCTATCATTATACCTAATTACCAATAGAAGCAAGATCTGGAATGTTATGCAGATGGCTGCACACGTGACAGCTGTACCTTACAAAGAAATAAAAACGTATTCGGCATAAAATGACCCAGTAGGTTGACGTGCCGTAAAACTCAACCAACCTACAGGAAACACCTGAGGAAGACCGGAGAATACAGCGACCAAAGCACCTGTTAGTGTCCCATCTATGTGTTAAATAAAAGAAAATGAGTTGACAAAATTGTGTTTTAAAGAATTGAGCTAAAAGAAGAATTTTCAATACCCATCAAGCATGAATAGAACAAAACGTTTTCAGCATAAAATAACCCAACAAAGGTTCACATGCCGTAAAATCTAACCAACCTACCAAGTCAGAAAAAAATGAAGAAAAAAAAAAAGAAAGAAAGCGCAAAATAAAGAAGAAGAAAACAATAACAAAAAAAAACAAAGGAAGGAATAAAACAAAAAATTGCAGGGAAGAGAAAGAAGAAAAGGCTGATCAAAGGAAGAAGATGAAAAAGAAAGAAAAGAAAAAGAAAAAACAAAGAAAAGAAAAAAAAAGAAGAAAAAAGAAGAATTAGTCAATAGAAAAAGAAAAGAAATAAAGAAAGCGCAAATTAAAAAAAGAACGAAAAAAAGAAAGAAAGAAAACAAAAATCACAGGGAAAGGAAAGAAGAAAAGGCTAATCAAAGGAAGAAGATGAAAAGAAAGAAAAAGAAAAAAGAAAAAAACAAAGAAAAAGAAAAAAGAAAGAAAGAAAAAGAAAAAAAGAAAAAGAAAGAAAGAAAACGCAAAATAAAGAAAGAACGAAAAAAAAAAGAAAGAAAACAAAAAAAAGGGAAAGGAAAGAAGAGAAATGGCTAATCAAAGGAAGAAGATGAAAAAGAAAGAAAAAGAAAAAAAAAAAAACAAAGAAAAAAAAATAAAGAAAAGAAAAAGAAAAAGAAAAAGAAAGAAAGAAAACGCAAAATAAAGAAAGAACGAAAAAAAAGAAAGAAAACAAAAAAAGGGAAAGGAAAGAAGAAATGGCTAATCAAAGAAGAAGATGAAAAGAAAGAAAAAAGAAAAAAACAAAGAAAAAAAGAAAAAAAATAAAGAAAAGAAAAAGAAAAGAAAGAAAGAAAACGCAAAATAAAGAAAGAACGAAAAAAAAGAAAGAAAACAAAAAAAAAAAGGAAAGGAAAGAAGAAATGGCTAATCAAAGAAGAAGATGAAAAAAGAAAGAAAAAGAAAAAAGAAAAAAAACAAAAAAGAAAAAATAAAGAAAGAAGAATTAGTCAATAGAAAAAGAAAAAGAAAGAAAGAAAACGCAAAATAAAGAAGAAAAAACAAAAAAAAACAAAGAAAGAAAAACAAAAATCACGGGGAAAGGAAAAAAGAAAAGGCTAATCAAAGGAAGAAGATGAAAAGAAAGAAAAAGAAAAAGAAAAAACAGAGAAAAAGAAGAAAAGAAGAAAAGAAGAAAAGAAGAAAAGAAAAAGAAAAAGAAAAAGAAAAGAAAGAAAGAAAGCGCAAAATAAAGAAAGAACGAAAAAAAAAAGAAAGAAAGAAAACAAAAATCACAGGGAAAGGAAAGAAGAAAAGGTTGATCAAAGGAAGAAGAAGAAGAAGAAGAAGAAGAAGAAGAAGAAGAAGAAGAAGAAGAAGAAGAATTAATCAATAGAAAAACAAAGATACAAAAAAAAATTAATCTTTTTCATTGTATCACATCTGGGAAATATCGAATTTATAAAATGAGATTACGAACACTTGAAGATCAGCGCTCAATGAAATTAAGAGCTGAACTCTTCATAGCCGGGTTGGTCTACAGCCAGGCACATGGCGAAGATCAGAAGAGAGAAGAAAAAAAGACTCACCATGGAATCAATAAATTTCCACGTTGAATGAACGATGGTGGATAGGATGTCAGTGAGCCACACCTCACTTAACAACTAATAAATAGTTGATCTTTCACATCGGCACACAATGCGACGCCACTTTTGGAAATCGGCGCACAAACTTCCTTTTATCAGTCCCTCACCCCGCCTCCCGCCTCCAAAATATCTGTGCCAAAAATCAAACCGTCTAATTTTTCATTCCTGGCATTGTGCCTTGTTGGGTGGTCCTTTCAAAATGAATAGTCTTTTTAAAAAAAGAAAGATATAAGAATAGAACCATATATCTTAACATGAGTATCCTCGTCTTTGTTATTTTTAACCCAAGGGTTATTACGATAGATTCTTAGCAGATTCATCATGTGCGTATTGCATCTAGTAAGGCACTTGGGTTATTTCTTATATATATTTACCAACCCCTCCGCACGAGCAGGATGCGACACAATGTCAATTTCTTAAGCGGAGTTTAACAGGTTTGAATTCAGAGTTTTTCTTCTTCTAGACTGGTTACCTAGCCATGGTTAAAGGACCCAGTCTACCCTGCTATTAACCCATAGCTGGAGGGAGAATTGGATTCATACCTTTCCCAATGGTATTACCCTATGTGAAACGCCAACAGCTTCGTCCAGGATTGAACTCGGATCGAAGAGTCCATTTCCTATGACTCTAACCATTAGACAACGCGTCTCCATGGGCTATTTCCTATAAGTCGAACATAAACAAAGGGGAAACACTCTTGCCTGATAAATTATTTATTTATTAATTGATCTACTAGGAAAAAAGAATACGAGGTTAGGATTAGGGTTTAGGGTTAGGGTTTAATGGGAAAATAAATAATTTATCAGTCAAGAGTGGTTCTCCTTTGTTTATGCTGGACTTATAGGAAATAACCGGCACTTGATACCCTGTCGGTGGGGTTTAGAATACACTGATATTAAAAGGTATTCTCCAAGTTATGGGTAAATAGTAGGGCAGACTTGTTTCTTTAACCTTGGTATAGTAACCGGTCTAGGAGAACGAAAACCTGTTAGACTCCGCTTAAAAGTGACCTGGTCTAGCATCCTACTCGTGGCGGAGAGGTTGGGTAAATACATACTAGCTGGAGAAATTACATTTGAAATCTCATTTGAAATACTTTGCTTATACATCGAATTCAAATCGGCATGAATATTAGTTTGTTTATTTGTTAAAATGATGCAGAATGTTTGCATTAGGATGTATCAAAAGTTTTTTTTTTCTTAAAATAAAGTTGGTTAGTTGGTTGGTTGGGTTTTACGGCATGTCAACCCTTGTTGGATTATTTTATGCCATTCTTGAGGAGTACGCATTTTTTTTCCAAACTAATTTTTTTTCAAACACATTTTTAAGACTCATGTCCTCTATCCAACCCATAGAACGAACCCTAATAGATACTACCATTCAGAGTGAACATGGGAGTAATGGTGATGAAGAGGTACCCCAAAATAGGTAAGACCCCATGTGGCTGCCTATTGGTCGTATGTGGCGACCCATGAAATTCATTAAAGATGAAATCCTGGTGACTGAGTAGTCCATGACATGCAACACCCCACTTTGGCCTCGACGAGTGATTGGAGTGGCCCCCTCTGATCACATGAAGCCCTAACACATATATGACTGTCCCGACCATATTGCGCTTATGGCAAGCACCAACCCTTTTTATTATATGAGTACTAGAAGGCGTTGGCTGAGGGTCTATATGTCCAGGGAATGACGCTAAACTCTATCTGATGGTGAGGTTCCAGTTCTGGAGGTGTGGGGAATGTGGAGCACCCATTCATCACCACTGCTCTCTGGTCTACTCTGACCCGGAGTGGTAGTACCTGTGTTAGAGTCCCATCTATGGGTTAAATAGAAAAACATGAGTTTATAAAAATTGAGTATCCAGTAAGAATGAATTTATTTCAAAACTTTGTCGGCATTAAATGACCCACTGAGGTTGATATGCCGTAAAGCAAAACAAACCAAACAAACCAATCATTGCGTTTTAAATCATTCTACTCGTCGTCAATTGATGGTCTTCCACTTGGGAGTTTTATTTCAAAGTATAAATTACTTCTCCCCACTGATAAAACACTTAAATCAGTTTGGAGCAGGACGATCAGATAATGTTTCATTTATTTCCACTTGCCGAATTCTGTGAGTAACTTCAGTATATTTGAAGAAAAGTTTTAAAATAATGTCTCAAAATGTCCAACATCTTAAAAAATTGCATTTAATCATTACAACCTTTCATGTGTTTACTTAAAAGCTACTGGATAATAGTTCAATATGTAAAAAATTTAATAATCTGGATTCAACTCTCTCTCTCTCTCTCTCTCTCTCTCTCTCTCTCTCTCTCTCTCTCTCTCTCTCTCTCTCTTCTCTCTCTCACACACACACACACACACACACAATTTTTTTTACTTGTTTTACTATAAAGAAAGAAAGGTAAGAAAAAGGACATGCTACACAGACAAATGTAATACGAAACAAAGAAACAAAAAAGATAGAGAAAAGGGGTGAGCATGCTGAAGCGATAACGCTAATCGGTTTCAATCAAACATAATGAAAAGATGACAAGAAAGAAAGAAAGAAAAAACGATCAAAGGATTTAAAGCGGGAAAGTTCAATATGACAAATTCTTGCAGAGTCGTTCTGTTTAGAATAAAACTAAAAGTTCATTTCTTGCAAAAGTTTTTGTTTTCTTTATTCAACATTAAGAGAAAAACATCGTGTTTATTTGATTAGAATTCAACTTGTATTGAATATTGTAGAAAATGCGTGGGTGATGTGTGTGTATTTGTATTCGCATCAAAGTGGGAGAAAATATCTTCAATTTTAGAAGTAAATAGCAGAACTATCCGGCATTGTCCGGGATTTAAAAAGTTAAAAATAAATCTCTTTATATATATAATATATATATATATATTATATATATATATATAAATTTCTTATTTCTTTATATATATTTTTATAAATTTATATTTTATATTTTTTTGTTTTATCCTCATTCTATACTTTTTCAGACTCATTCAATAGTTTAATTCATAGTTTAATTTTGTCTGACTACCATCCCCCTAAGAAACCAGACCTTGAAAAGTATCCTTTTTTTCTCATTTGACTTCCTGTCGCCATAGTGACAGTCTTACAATGTAAAACATTTTTTTATTTTTTATTTTAATTTTTTTTTTTTTAGAAGTAAAATTTTTCAGTTATGCAATTCAAATTACCTTGATCTACCATCTGATGAGACTAAATTTTGAGGAGCTATATTAAATCAACGTAGATTTATATAGGCCCTAATTTTGGTCGAAATAAATTTATTATGGAATTACGGTGTTGAGATTTTCCTTCCTTTCTAAGATATATATATATATATATATATATATATATATATATATATATATATATATATATATAAGGAATGACTTACCGGTAAAAATATTGGGTTGGTCTCAATATTGGTTGATACAAGTGTTACTCGGATAAGTCAGCGTTCCTACAGTTAACTGTGATTAATCAATATATTTATTAATTCAATGGATTTAACCCTGAAGATCCTTATGGTGAAACTCGAGTAGGTTATATCTATATTTATGTATAGATTGATAAAAAAATCTTTCTCTATGAATTGTCTAATCTTTTATTGCTTATATGTTATTTTTATTATTCTTTTTCTTTGTTTTTTTATCCTTTGTTAATTTGTTTTATTTTTCAATCATTTTTTAATCAATTTTTTGATATATCATTAATTTATACTTTTATCATATTTTCATTATGCTTTTCTTAAGGAAAATGAGGGGTAAAAAGTTCTTAACCACCTCACAGATAAAAATAAGTGGTGTATTTATTGAACTTTGGTCTTTGCTAGTTTCCAACATTCTCTCTCTCTCTCTCTCTCTCTCTATATATATATATATATATATATATATATATATATATATGTGTGTGTGTGTGTGTGTGTGTGTGTATGTGTGTGTGTGAGAGAGAGAGACAGGGAGAGAGAGAGAGAGAGAGAGAGAGACATTAACATATGTAAAGCAGTGGAAATTTAAAGTTTTCAACGTAAAATTTCAACTTGTCAATAATTTTGATGTTTCGGACTGTTGTCCTTATCTTTATTGTGGTATGTATAAACATAATTTTTCGGCAGATGTATCCTCCGGCCTTCCTCAGGTGTTCCTTGTGTATCCGAGCATAGTAATGACCCAACCTACGAAATCATTTTTAATAGTTTGATTGTTGATCAATCGAAGAACGTTTGAAGATCTATTTAATAACGTCCTTGTTTTTGCACGCCTATCATTCTGACATATGTCACGAGAAGAATCATGATCATTTTTTTTTTTAATACAAAAAAATTATATTCTTGTTTCCAAATTGATTAGGCTGCAAAAGAATCCCTGGAATTTGCACGTCTGAAAGTTTACAGGAAACATAAAAGAATTTTCATTGGGTGATAAATTAAATGCAAGGCGTGATCAGTATAATTACAAATAAAATACGATAAAATTATTTCGAGTGCGTAAAAGAAATTTAAAACCAGGATAAATGGTTTGAGTCGTTGAACAGGTTTCTTATTTCTACTAGCAAATATATGCACCCTCCGGGTGCAAGTATTTAATGTAATAACATATTATATCAAATTAGAAAAGCCAACGAAATTAAATAAGAATGCAGATAAAAAGATTTGAAACAGAGGTGGATATAATCGAAAGATAAAACAACTGAAAAATACTCTTCCATCATTTCCCGTCTTTCATTGCTAAATTTTTTCTAATTTAATTATTTAGTTAAAATAGGAGGTAAATAATAAATATACAGTTATTTCTTCTTGCTAATGGATTTCTTTTAAGATTTATTCGCGAGATTTTTGCTCATATTTATTAAAATAAAACCAAACAATTAGAAATCAATAATACTAAGCATATATTTATTAAAATCAAATTTTAAATATCAATATGCAAATTAGCCTTCCTGTTCACACTGTAAACCGCTATTTTGTTGTATATATAAATACAATTGCATGTTATTAATGTGTAGATATGGTCAACAGTATTAATAATGTTTAACAATTTTATCAATAATTGAGATTTAAATAAAAAATAAAATCATGAAGAATGTAGCGTAAATAACTAAGGGAATTGTGACTTGAGTAGTAATAGAGTTTCGGCTACAGACAGAAAAACACACAATCTGCATTATAATAAGATATTGTCTAATATCTCATTTTTTCACACGACTTCTACCGGTATGATCTTTTATTGGAGAATATTTGAAAATATTTACAATACCTCCATCCACTGTGGGAGACCGTGGAGCCCACTTCCGGTTGGTATACTTCAGGGGCCGTCTCCCCATGTTGCATCTGCCCACTGTTCTAAATGGTCAAAGGTCTGGTTCATTGCCTGATGTGGCGCCTTCCAAGGGTGTGGGAAATGCAGCATGGAAATAAAGACATTTTTAGCACTGCTCTTGTCTGTGCAGTCGTATGCGGAAGGAACTCAAAGCCTAAAAATGTAAGCCCTGTCGGCTGGGGATTTAGAATGCCCCTCTACAGAGTCTATCATTGTACCGCCTGTTGGCAGTGGGTGACGACGCGTGATGCTTAAGGGGGGGGGGACTAAGCAGTCCATGACATGCAATGCTCCACTTTGGCCTTTAGACTATACGGTCGGTCGAAGAGGCCTGCTCCAATCAATCAGCTGGTTATGTCAGACCCCAACACGTATCTGATTTTCCCAACTCTATTACCCTTATGCTTGCCCAAACCATTTCTATTATATATATATATTTACCAACCCCTCCGCACGAGCAGGATACGACACAAGGTCAATTTCTTAAGCGGAGTTTAACAGGTTTGAATTCAGAGTGTTCCTTCTCCTAGACTGGTTACCTAGCCATGGTTAAAGAACCCAGTCTGCCCTGCTATTCACCTATAGCTGGAGGGAGAGTAGGATTCATACCTTTCCCAATGGTATTAGCGCTAAGTGAAATGCAATTACCATGTCCAGGATTTGAACTCGGGGCGACGAGTCCATTTCTATTATATAGGTGTTAGAATGCAGGACAATGGGTTTTAATGTCCTGGGTATAACGTTATACTCTGATGGTGAGGTTCCAATTCTGGAGCTCTGAGAATGTGGAGTACCCCTTCATCACTATTACTCCCAGGTCCAGTGGTAGTACCTGTTAGGCTCCCATCTATGGGTTAAATAAAAAAAGTTTTTAAAAATGTGTTTAAAAAAATTGAATACCCATGAAGAATGAATAAAACAAAATGTCTTTGGCCTAAAATAACCCAACAGATTGACATTATTGTCATTACTCCCAGGTCCACTCTGATCTGGAGTGGTAGGTTCCCATCTATGGATTAAGTAGAAAAAATGAGTTTAAAAATGTGTTTTAAAATATTCAGGTTTTTTTTTAATTGAGTACCCATCAAGAATGAATAGAACAATTTGTCTTCGATATAAAATAACCCAATATGGGTTGACATGCCGTAAAACAACCAAAAAGCTTTTTTCTTTCTTTCTTTCAAACTGTATATCGTTCTTTTTTCTTTCTTTCTTTTAGACTGTATATCTTTCTCCTTTCTTTCTTTCTTTCTTTCTTTCTTTCTTTCCTTTTTTCTTTCTTTTAGACTGTATATCTGTCTTTCTTTCTTTCTTTCTTTCAGACTGTCTTTATTTCTATCTTTCTTTCTTTCTTTATTTATTTATTTATTTCTAGACTCTATATCTGTCTTCTTTATTTATTTATTTATTTATTTCTAGACTGTATATTTGTCTTCTTTCTTTCTTTCTTTCTTTCTTTCTTTCTTTCTTTTAGACTGTATATGTGTCTTTCTTTCTTTCTTCTTTCTTTCTTTCTTTCTTTCTGTATATCTGCCTTTCTTTCTTTCTTTCTTTCTTTCTTTCTTTCTTTCTTTCAAACTGTATATCTTTCTTTCTTTCTTTCTTTCTTTCTTTCTTTCTTTCAGACTGTCTTTCTTTCTATCTTTCTTTCTTTCTTTCTTTATTTATTTATTTCTAGACTGTATATAGTCTTTCTTTCTTTCTTTCTGTGCATTCGTATCCAAGAGGAACTTCGCCTAAAAGTTTAACCTTGTGTACCACCCTGGTACACCTTGTCCCACCCTGTCTGTCATTTAGTAAATGTGGAGACCGCAATGTCCTAGTTGCCAAGACAATTGTTTCTTTAAGGAAATACCAAAGTAGGCAGTTAATCGATGCTTCCAATTGCAATTTCTATCCTGGCTAATGTTTAATAATCTATAAAAAAAAGAAAACAAAAAATGTTCAAAGTGTTAAACATCGGCCATTTTGAAATGAAGATTTATTAATATCATCTGCACAATTTACGGCAAATGTCGATATATTAATCAATATAAATCGCATTGGGAAAGATCAAAGGCATCTCACAAAATGCATTTCCAATTGAGATTTTTATTTGAAAGTAATTTATTGATTTTTACGAAATTTCGCATTGCTAATGCCTTTTCCTAAGAATAACGAACTCTTTGGAAGTTTCAGAAAACAATTACAAATAATCAGCATTTTAATTCTATGGAAGTAACAAATGTCATACAATAAATCTTAGAATAAAGGGAGCATTTTTGTTTGTTCTTCAGTGTTACAAAATGGGGCCCATCTCTCTCTCTCTCTCTCTGCTAAGACGTGAGAATACAAAGAAGAATAAGACCCCCCTCATGCAGTTTGGTTGTGGGTGGCGACCCATGATGCTTAAAGATGGAATCTTCGTGGCTGGGCAGTTCATGACATGCAACACTCCACTTTGGCCTCGACGGGTGGTCGGAGTGTCCACATCTGATTAATCGGTTGGTCACGTCAAGCCCTAGCACCTATATGATTGTCCCAACACTATTGGGCTTATGGCAAGCACCAAACATTTTTATCATATATATGCTAGAAGGCGGTGGCTAAAGGTCTTAGAATCCTGGGTATGACGTTAAACTTTATTTCATGATGAAGTTCCAATTCTGAAGCTCTGGGAAATGTGCAGTTCCCTTTCATCACCATTACTCCCAGTTCCACTCTGACCCGGAGTGGTAGTACCTGTTAGGGTCAAATAGAAAAATAATTGAGTTTTTAAAAAATCTTGAATACCCATCATGTATTAATAAAACAAAACGTCTTCGGCCTAAAATGACCCAACTAGGGTTGAAATGCCGTAAACCCAACCAACCAACATCTCACTCTCGCTCTCTTTCTCTCTCTCTCTCTCTCTCTCTCTCTCTATATATATATATATATATATATATATATATATATATATATATATATATACAAAAACTCCAAATAGTAGAAGCTTTATACATCAAACAATACAAACCATCCTTAAATAAGATTCATTTTCAATGCAGTACTCACATTTTAAAATGCTTATAACACTTTTCCTACCAATTCTCCTTCTTCCATCCTCCACACCCCTTAATATACTAACTTGAAAAAAAAAACTGGAACATAAACACATCACCCCTGATGATGGCACTTCGAAGTGCCGAAAGTACTTGGGATAAGAACTTCCGTGGACTAATCTACGGATTCCATCCAAATGTAAAAAAGTTGGCCAGAAAGCTCGAAAAGATCGTTGATAAAATTGTTAAACAGGAGACGTATCCTTTGTTTAATTCTACATATATATATATATATATATATATATGTGTGTGTGTGTGTGTGTGTGTGTGTGTGTGTGTGTGTGTGTAAAATTGTTAAACAGGAGACGTATCCTTTGTTTAATTCTACACACACATATATATATATATATATATATATATATGTGTGTGTGTGTGTGTGTGTGTGTGTGTGTGTGTGTGTGTGATATTTTAGATTCGGTGTCCTTTTGGTTTATTTCTGTTCTAGAGCTCTGGGGAGCGTGGAGTACTGGCGACGAAAGGGTACTCTACACTTCCCAGAGCATCCATAATTGCAACTTCACCATTAGATGCAGTGTAACGTTAGACACAGGATAAGCTGCAAGTAAGAATAATTACTTAACAAATAAAGAATATATAATCGGCCATAAAACGGTTAACTGTCTGCCATGTAAAATGAAGCCAAAATATTTTTTTTTAATCTCATCGGCCACCAGAGATCGCGTCTTCTTGTGAAAAACTACAATCAAATAAAAGTTTAAACTTTTTAGCCCAAGTGAATGTCAATGATTTTCCGTTTATTTCCAGTTCATTGCAAAATTCTTCGCTGTAATTCTTCACTTGTGGAATTGACCTGCGATGACCTTTCTGGTGACAAGAAACAGTAAAACCAGTTCAAAAGAGCCGATGTTTATCTGATTACGTGTGACCTCTTTTGCTACTTCATCGCTAAATATACACGCCTCAGTGGGAAAGCGGTTTATCTACACATCGACATTCGTTTCTTTTTTATGTGGGGTTATTCTGAGCCATTTAAAAGGGACCCTTCGTTGCTTCTTCAACACCTGCTGATTATCAGAATTTGCCAAGAGACGAGATTCTTTCTTTCTTTCTTTCTTTACTCCGCCCTGCTCCTCTGCAGAGGGTAAGACCCCCCCCACCCCAATGGGGCCACCTGTTGGCCGTGCGTAGCGAGTCGTGATGCTTAAGGATAAAACCCAGGTGGTTGAGCAGTCCATGATCTGCAATATTCCACTTTAGTGCTTACTTGGGATAGACGGGCGGCTCGAGAGGCCCCCTCCGATCAATCGGCTGGTCATGTCAAGCCCTAGCACCTATATGATTTTCTCAACCCCATTGCCCTTATGGCAAGCCCCAGCCTTTTTTTATCATATGGGTGCTAGAAGGTGGTAGCTGAGGCTCTGCATGTCCTGGGAATGACGTTAAACTCTATCTGAGGGTGAGGTTCCAGTTTTGGAGGTTTGGGGAATATGGAGCACCCCTTCATCACTATTTCTTCCAGGGCCATTCTGAATCGGAGTGGTAGTACCTGTTAAGGTCCCATCTATGGGTTAAATAGAAAAATGTGGTTATAAAAAACATTGAGTATCCATTAAGAATGATTATTTCAAAACTTTATCGGCATTAAATGACCCACTGAGGTTTATATGCCGTAAAATAAAACAAACCAAACCAAATCTTTCTTTGCTTTCTTTTTATTTATTTATGTATATTGTTTTTTCCGATGCGTGCATTCATAGAAATCCGATCTCACTGACAGGTTAAAGCGGAAATTCTTCCAAGCCTTAGTTGCATCAGTGCTACTGTACGGCTGCACTACTTGGACACTAACGAAGCGACTAGAGAATAAACAAGATGGGAGCTGCACAAGAATGCTGCGCTCAATCTTAAACAAGACGTGGAAGCAACATCCCACGGGAGAACAGCTGCACGGCCACCTGCTCCATATCACACAAACCATCCATGTTAGGCAAACAAGACACGCTGGGCACTGTTGGAGAAACAAGGATGAACTCATTAGTGACGTTCTACTGTGGAAGCCATCACAGGGTTACACCAGAGTAGGCTGTCCAGCAAAGACGTACATGAATCAACTCTGCGTGGATAGTGGATGCTGCACAGAGAACCTCCCAGGAGCATTGAATGATGGGGACGGTTGGCGAGAGATTGTCTTGAATATATGTGCTGCTAGTGCGACATGATGATGATGATGATGAGGAGGAGGAGGAGGAGGGGAAGGAGGGGGAGGATAGGTTTTTACTAAACAGTCAGCCGTGATGGTTTTTGATAGAGATGGAAAGTTTCCGAACTGCCCGTGTTCGATTCAGGGAAATCATTTACATGTTAAAAAGACTCTATGAAGTTTTTATTATCTGTCTGAATTATTGGGACGAGGCATGATAATTTGTATAATTCGGATTTGTTGGACATGTGGCAGAACGGAAATAAGAGTTGATTTAATAAAGTTCTAGGTGACAATTATCTGTAGGTTGCAGGTTCAATCCTGACCAAGGGTGATAACATAGAATACTTAACATAGCTTAACACTTATACCCGTTCATGGTTAACAGAATGAGAATAATCTACCCGCATGGATTAAATAAAGGGTTCGATTCGAAGTTCCGTGAAGGCTCCCGATTACGATATGAAGACTCCAGTGTTCGACAAAAGGGTTCCAGAGTTTGACAAGAAACACCAGAAGAAGGTCGAAGAGTACATCAGCCGAAACGTTGGGAATATAACTATAAAGATGAGGACAATAGTCCGAATAATCTCTGGAGTTTCTTGTTAATGTTATGTGTAATATCTATGTAATAATACTCTTGTTCCTTAATCTTGCGATCGTTATCATCTTGCAACATCTTCTGGTTAAAAATGAGACAGTCCAAATCTTCAGAGATGAAATGCAAAAATGTAACTCCTCATGTTGCTTATCCGCCGAATTCTTATTTCTTATGTGCTGTACTCTCAGTTAAATAATGGGCCATTCTGTTTTTATCATAAAGAAAAGGAAGAAAAAGGACTTGATACACAGACAAAATGTAATAAGAAAGGATTGGAGAAAGATAGAGAGAGGGGATGAGACGCGAAAACAATAATGCTAATCTGTTTCAATCGATGATAAAAAGAAAGAAAGAAAGAAAGAAAAAATAGTGAAAGAGTTAAATCAAAATTATTATACTTTTTACATATTGGGGTATTATGCAATAGCTCTTAAGTAAACATATTAAACGTTGTAATGATTGAATTATCATACTGTGGTATATCCACAGGTCCTGCTAGTAACTGTTTAATGGTCGTGATAGCGGTAAACCACGAAAAGAGATAGCCTCTAGGATTAATTGTAAAACATGCATGAGAGACAGGGAGAGAGAGAGAGAGAGAGAGAGAGAGAAGAGAGAGAGAGAGAGAGATTAACAAAAACAAAAAATAGATGATGAAAACAGAAAAAATAAAGAAGTAAGAAATTGTGACGTTAATCTTTTGATTTAAAAAAAAACCATTTCCACCAATTTTACATATTGAACAATTTGCAGTGGCTCTTAAGTAAACATATCAGACGTTGTAATTGATTAAATTATCATACTGTGATATATCCACAGGTCCTGCTAGTGAAGATTATTATACTTTTTACATATTGAACTATTTGTAATGGCTCTTAAGTAAACATATCAGACGTTGTAATTGATTAAATTATCATACTGTGATACATCCACAGGTCCTGCTAGTGAAGATTATTATACTTTTTACATATTGAACTATTTGTAATGGCTCTTAAGTAAACATATCAGACGCTGTAATTGATTAAATTATCATACTGTGATATATCCACAGTTCCTGCTAGTGAAGATTATTATACTTTTTACATATTGAACTATTTGTAATGGCTCTTAAGTAAACATATCAGACGTTGTAATTGATTAAATTATCATACTGTGGTATATCCACAGGTCCTGCTAGTGAAGATTATTATACTTTTTACATATTGAACTATTTGTAATGGCTCTTAAGTAAACATATCAGACGTTGTAATTGATTAAATTATCATACTGTGGTATATCCACAGGTCCTGCTAGTGAAGATTATTATACTTTTTACATATTGAACTATTTGTAAGGGCTCTTAAGTAAACATATCAGACGTTGTAATTGATTAAATCATCATATTGTGGTATATCCACAGGTCCTGCTAGTAACCGTTTAATGGTCGTGATAGCGGTAAACCACGAAAAGAGATAGCCTCTAGGACTAATTGTAAACAGAGAGAGAGAAGGAGAGAGAGAGGACAGAGACAGAGAGAGAGAGAGACAGAGAGAGACAGAGACAGAGAGAGAGAGGAGAGAGAGAGAGAGAGAGAGATTAAACAAAACGAAACAAAAAAATAGATCATGAAAGAATAAAGAAGAGAGAAATTGTGACATTAACCTTTTAATTTCAAGAACTTTTGAACGCCCTGATTCACCGCGCGGTCTGAGTTTCAACCTCTCTGCCTGACGTCTGGTTGAAAACTGATTACCTAACTAACTCTAGTAACCGTTTAATGGTCGTGATAGCGGTAAACCACGAAAAGCGATAGCCTCTAGGACTAATTGTAAAACAGAGAGAGACAGGAGAGAGAGAGAGAGAGAGAGAGAGAGAGAGAGAGAGAGAGATATTAAAAAAACAAAAAATAGATGATGAAAAAAAAAAAATAAAGAAGTGAGAAATTGTGACGTTAATCTTTTGATTTAAAAAAAATCCATTTCCACCAATTTTACATATTGAACAATTTGCAGTGGCTCTTAAGTAAACATATCAGACGTTGTAATTGATTAAATTATCATACTGTGATATATCCACAGGTCCTGCTAGTGAAGACTTTTTACATATTGAACTATTTGTAATGGCTCTTAAGTAAACATATCAGACGTTGTAATTGATTAAATTATCATACTGTGATATATCCACAGGTCCTGCTAGTGAAGATTATTATACTTTTTACATATTGAACAATTTTGTAATGGCTCGTAAGTAAACATATCAGACGTTGTAATTGATTAAATTATCATACTGTAATATATCCACAGGTCCTGCTAGTGAAGATTATTATACTTTTTACATATTGAACTATTTGTAAGGGCTCTTAAGTAAACATATCAGACGTTGTAATTGATTAAATTATCATACTGTGGTATATCCACAGGTCCTGCTAGTAACCGTTTAATGGTCGTGATAGCGGTAAACCACGAAAAGAGATAGCCTCTAGGACTAATTGTAAAACAGAGAGAGAGAAAGAGAGAGAGAGAGAGAGAGAAAGAGAGAGAGAGAGAGAGAGAGAGGGGGGGGTTAAACAAAAACGAAACAAAAAAAATAGATCATGAAAGAATAAAGAAGAGAGAAATTGTGACATTAACCTTTTAATTTCAAGAAACTCCATTTCCTCCGGATGACTGAGGAGATTTTAATAGAGAAAAAAACTGGTTGCTAGTGTTGCTTACTATCATATGTAATAGGAACGATAAAAACGGACATTTTAGTGCATTGACGAGAATTCTTTATGACGCTTATATAATAGTTATGTACAGAATGGTCTGAAAGTCTTGTCACTCCTACTTATTGTTTAAACCAGTGGTTCTCAACCTTTTTTTTACCCATGGACCCCTTTGATTCCTATTTAACGCGGCTGGACACCCTCTAGCCATTCAATATTTAAGAACTCAATTGTATTTATATATATTTATTTTTTTTGCTTGCTGGGAACCCCCCCCAAAAAAAAATGTTTATATGTTCCCCGGGGGTCCATCTGGACACCGGTTGATAACCACTTGTCTAAACTTTCATTATTTCTTTTTTAGTGTTGCTTACTATCACATGAGAAGTAAATACACAGCTATGTATTTATGATATGGCTTTTTTTTTTATTTAGCCGACAATTTTTGGGAGAATATGTGCTTAATTGAAGTCATACCTAATTTTGAAAGTTAATTAGTGAATAATTAATTAATTAGGCGGGCATACCTATTTAAATGTAAGGCTAAACAAATCGAGAAAAATCAATCTCTGTATGTACATTTCGGCCTATCAGGCCTCATCAGCAGAGCTATAGATAGGAAGACTGCCTTGTGCGTGATTCGAAACCCGACTGTCAAGCTGACATATGTAATAGGAACGATAAAAACGGGCATTTTAGTGCATTGACGAGAATTCTTTACGACGCTTATATAAAAGTTATGTAACCCGTGGTGTAATGGTTAAAGTCAAGGGAAATGGACTCGTCGCCCCGAGTTCAAATCCTGGACGGGGTAATTGCATTTCACTTAGCGCTAATACCCTTGGGAAAGGTATGAATCCTACTCTCCCTCCAGCTATGGGTAAATAGCAGGGCAGACTGGGTTCTTTAACCATGGCTAGGTAACCAGTCTAGGAGAAGTAAAACTCTGAATTCAAACCTGCTGAAATCCGCTTAAGAAATTGACCTTGTGTCGTATCCTGCTCGTGCGGAGGAGTTGGTAAATATATATATATAAGTTATGTAAAGTCTTGTCACTCAAATTTATTGTTTAAACTTTCATTGTTTTTTGTTCAATGTAAAATAATTACATAACTTATCATAATCTCTTTTGCCAACGTAACTATAACCCCCGGTAGGTCCCCCATGCAGCATTTAGATTCCGCACAGATCTGATCGATGTAGGTCCTTCCCGGGTGGCCCAAGTACACCGGCGTGACAACGCGAAGGTGTCCACAAGAGAACGTCACTTATGAGTTTGTCCCTGCTTCTCATTGAACTAAAAATAATGAAAGTTTAAACAATAAATAGGAGTTACAAGACTTTTAGATCATCTTGTACATAACTATGTGTACTTGAGCCATCCGGGAAGGACCTACATCGATCAGATCTGTGCGGAATCTAGATGTTGCACGGGGGACCTACCGGAGGTTATGGTTACGTTGGCAAAAGAGATTATGATGAGTTATGTAATTATTTTACCCCTTAAAATATCTATGGTGACAACATTTTGTTACATATTATGTGGTGTCATGGGTTGTTGACAAGACCCTGCAGTTAGTTTTAAAATAGGTTTGTCGGAGTTAAAAGTGTAGGCGGGTAGATTTCCGTTGGATAACCCCAATAGAGTGACGCGAATCTCGCGAGTCACATGATTTGGTTAGCTAGAAAATCAGTTTTCAACATGACGTTGAGCAGAGAGGATGCCTATCTCTCAGCTTTTATCCCACGCGGTGAGGAATAAGAATGGGTTAAATAAATCTTGATCAAGGAAAAAAGTCTTGTGAGTTAATTAATTGCATGACTAACAACTATCCCTTAAAAGAAGCCCTTAGTAAGGAGACAGCTAGACGACAACATGGCGACCAAAGAAGGGGGAAACATGGCGACTAGACGTAGCAAGAAGAAATGAAGTAACAAGTGAATTTTAACTCTGTCTCTATCTGTCTCTGTCTCTGTCTGTCTGTCTGTCTGTCTGTCTGTCTGTCTCTCTCTCTCTCTCTCTATATATATATATATATATATATATATATATATATATACTAGACAAAACATGACCCGTTGGGTCACCCATTAAGCTCTCGCTAGATGATTAGGGAAAAGAGTAGGATCTGCCAAAATATCATCTGCTTTTCATTTTTCAAAACGAACTAAAATTTATTAAATTGATTATTTAAGGTCAAATTTTTGTCTAAGTCGAAAAGTAGTAACACAATGAGCATCAGTAAGAAAGCAAAATAATATTACACACATAATTTATTTTTGATATATTTAAAACGTTTTTTTCGTCCATTTTGATCAAGATGCCTGCCAAGAGGCTACTTTAAAATCCGTTTTTACAAAATAAATTGTAACTTTTGCAATTGAAAAAATTCCCACTGGATTGTCCAATTGAACACATACCCTAGTAGATAAAGGAGTTAGATTAAGACAGTTCTAAATGCCAGTTATCTCTAGACTGCAGGTTCAATCCTGGTCAGGGACAGCAGTAACATAGAATAATAATTAACACAGCTTAACACCTGTACCGCAGCTATGGTTAGTGGAATGAGAACAGGATACCCCCGTGGACCTAATAAAGGGTTGGGTTCAAAGTTCCGTGATGGCTCCCAATTACAAGAAGGTTCCCGAGTCCGATAAGAAATACCTGAAGAAGGCCGGAGGGACATCAGCCGAAACTTTGTACAGATAACAATGAAGACGAGGACAATAGTCTGAATAATACAAATAATGGTAATCTTTGCGGAGTTCCGTCCTGGCTTCCTGCATCCGAAGCGGTATCACTTGAAAAAAAAAAAAGAACCAACTTAGGGCATTTTCCACTGAAAACCCAACCCTAACCCTAAACCCCCCTAGTTAAATTAACTGTTTTATTACAAAGTTCTGTTTTTTCTGGGTCACCCTGTATATCGTGTGATATATATATATAGAGAGAGAAACAGATGCAGACGGAGTTGAGACTGTGACTTACTTGCTTCTTTGTCTAGTGGTTGTTTCATCTTCTTTCTTTTGGCCGATTTTCATCTTGTCTCTTCTTGTCTTCTTCTAACTAAGGGCTTCTTTTCAAGTCATGCATTAATTAACTACAAGACTTTGGTCAAGGATTTTATTACTGCATTGCCCTGATTCACCGCGCGGTCTGAGTTTCAACCTCTCTGCCTGACGTCTGGTTGAAAACTGATTACCTAACTCTATCATGTGGCTCGCGAGATTTCCGCCTCTGGGGTCAGTTGGGGCCATAACCGTTACTGGTATTTTTCCATTCCCTGATCTGAAAAACAATGGCCCCTTAGAATTCTCGCTACAGGGCTTGTAAAAAAAAACACGCCACTACCAAATTATGTAACATTCAGTTTGACATGCGAGCTGTATATTGTTATGCATTTCAATGGAAGCATAAAGTGGCAATTCGTTGTCGTAACCTTTTTGTTACTGAAAAAGTACAATAATGTGATATAAGCAGTGACATAGTTTCGGTTACAAATTGACCAAATCGCCATTACTAATAGATGTACTATTTTTGCAGGTCAAAACCTGTTTTGTATGTCTAAAGGATTATGATGAATCTAACTATAAATATTGACCACTAATGGTTATTTGAGCAAAAATAGTGTCTTTATCTATGATGTCTATTTAACACCTCGTGTACACTCTTATCTATACTCTTTTGGGGTCAGTTTAGCTCAGTCTGTCGGCTGGGGCGTTAGAATGCACCGACTGCACCTCTGCAGAGGGGTAAGACTCCCCCAAATGGGGCCACCTATTGAGAACCTTTTTTTCCTTTGATTCTGGAAAAATAAATTTACAGTACGAAACAGTTTGTTTTAACTTGTTTGTATACTTCCTATAACTATCTCTCTCTGCAACATAACTCTGTCTCTCCACGTTTCCTGTTATTTTTTCTGGTGGATCACAAATAAGCAAACGAGTCTATATATCTTTCCTTATCTTAACTCTAATTAACTCCCGCCGAAATCAGATAATAAAAGGAAGAATAAAATTCTTAAGTTACTTCAGACCTACTAACATAATAGTGATTTTTTTTAATTCTCTTTTTTAACTACACACAAGACAGACAGACACACACACAGACAGACACACACACATACACACACAGATACAGACACACACACACACACACACATACACAGGGTTGTTTAAACTTTAACATTATGAGAGTTGAGATGAGTTGTCAGAATTTAGCATTTATTCAGTACTAGAAGTGGCTACCCGGCGTTGCCTAGGTAGAGGGGGAATTTTTAAAAGGTTCGTCTCGCAGATACATTATTACTTATCACAAGTTAGATCCTCGCTGGCTGCCTCATAAAATCCCCACATAAATATATAACAATATAGTAAGAAATTTTAATTCAATAATTTACAATTTTTAAAAACTACAATATAAATGAGGCGATTAATTCAATCAATCAACATCATATTTCAATTACCTTCTGTTACTATACAAATTTTAATTTTTAAATATCTTCCCAAATATAAATAAAATCTTAATTATTTTTGCTCAAAAACCAAGCCCTGTTGATAGTGAATGTATATATATATATATATTCGATTCCGGCCCTCGCCAACTCAGCGTATGAGTAGCTCGGGGATCTGTGCGGTAAAGTAAGGAACTGATGGTAGGTATGGCGCTCCAACTCAGACGCCAAAAACAATCTCTTCGGTCTAGTGCTAGTGTAAAGGGGATAGATTCCCTCGCTGTCCGGCTGATACCGACTTTAGGCCACCCCGACGACTTTACTTACTTACTTAAGAGCTATCACAAGTTAGTTCAATATTTAAAATGTATAACAATCTTTATTCAATCCTCTCTCACTTTCTCAATTTCTCACTTTTTCTTTCTTTCCTTACTTTTCATCTTTTCATTATGTTCGATTGAAGCCGATTAGCGTTATCGCTTCTTCGTGCTCACTCCCTCTCTCTGTCTTTCTCCTACTCGCTTTCTTTCTTTCTTATTATATTTTTCTGTGTAGCATGTCCCTTTTTCCCTTTCTTTCTTTATAATAAAAACAGAATGGTCCCTTATTTAACCAAGGTGACGAAACTCATCAGAAATAAGAATTCGGTGAATAAGTAACACCAGATAATCAGGATTTAGATTTTCTGCATTTCATCTTGGACGATTTGGACGGTCTCATTTTTAAGCAGAGGGTGCTGTAAAACGATAACGGTCGTACAATTAAGGAACACGAGTATTAATATATAGATTCATATCATATTGTGTGACTTGAAACATGCATAACTTAAAACTCGTGATTTCCTCTTGTTTTTTGTTTGTTTGTTTTTTGTTTTTTTGTTTTTGTTTTTTTTTTGGGGTGGGGGGTTCTTTTTTTTGTATCTTATTTAGTTCCTAATTTCTTTCGTTTTTATTACTGTTAACAAAGACGCTACTTAGTAACATTTGTTATCTGAATATCTGATAAAAACTGATTTTTTTTTTGATTTTTTGTTTTGGCCGATTTGGAAGGTCTCATTTTTAACCGGAGGGTGTTGCAAGATGACAACGATCAACAATTAAGGAACAGGAGTATTAATTAATAATTTATTTCTGCGTTATTTTTGTCTGTATATTTTCTGTTATCTTTTGCTTTATCTTCTAATCATTTCAACTCACCCCCTACCCACCACTCAATATATTTATATCCTTGGGTATTTTTAAAAGAAGTTTATCTTATGTGATATCAATGCTAGATTTAGACTTTGTCGGGTTCTCAGCAATATAAATTTGGAGATTCTTTGTTTTAAAAAAAAAATGATACCAAGATTTTAAGACCCCCTCCTCTCCATCACTATATATGGTTAACATTCTTTAGGGCCCTGCAGATTGTGAACTTCTAAACTGTCGTTTTAGATTATGCCTAAATCTGGCGTTATATGATCTTATAGTTTATTTGGAAAGGATTGGTTGGGTGGTTGGTTTGGTTGGTTGGTTTGCTTTACGGCATATCAACCCTTACTGGGTGATTTAACGCCGATTCAAGTAATTTTGATAAAAGTTTCTATTTTTAAAGTTTTATATTTTGCAGTCTAAATCATCATAAAGTTTGTTATGCAATTAGACAAAGAAATCTGACCAATCAAATAATTGTTGTACCGGCCGTTCCTACAGTGGAGAATATACACCGGTTCTCACTATAAATAGTGAGACACCGAGTGAAAAGGTTGTACTGTTACCGTTTAACGGCAAGCTAGCCGTTCCTGTACCATTATTGTAAATACACTTGTCTTATTTTACCCTACCTCGACTTGACTTCTTTTTTACTGTTGGATTAACATCACAACAATAATGATATTTATTGCATTTGTGTCTCATATTTGAGGATTATTTCTCTTAAACGATAAATCTTCTGGATTCAATTTTTTAAGAAGGAAAGTATTTATTGCCAAAAAATAAATAACTTTAATGAATGTACACAGAAATGCGAAATATTTATTTCTGAGCAGACGATAAACTCGTCTTATTAGTCAGCCAGTTAAAAGAGTTATTTTTCCTTAAATGATTTATCATACAAACAGACTTTCAAACCAAAAATATTATCCAATGAAAATTCAAGTTAAAAAATCATCGTTAAACTATTGTTTATGTTCCAGTTCTGGAGCTCTGGGGAGTGTATAATACTCCTTCATTGCCATTACTCCCAGGTTCACTCTGGCCCGGGGTTGTAGTACCTGTTAATGTCTCATTTGTGGGTTAAATAGATTTTAAAATTATGTCTAAAAGAATGAGTTTAAACAATTTGAATACCCAACAAGAATGAATGAAACAAAAACGGCTTTGGCATAAAAGGGTTGACATACCGTAAAATTCAACCAACTGATCGAAAATGGAGATTATATAACTGTCTGTCTTTAACCGAAATCACGTCATCGCTGACGTCATGATTTCCTTAATTATTTAAACTATATTCTCAACGATTATAAAATAGTCATTATTTAATTTTAATTACAATCTTATAAATTAACGATTCTGAAATATGTTTAATATATCTCTAAGAAATTAAGATTTACATAGTATATGGTGGAAGTAATTTGCATAATGATTTAAACAAAACTGGGTTTAATAAATAATTATTTGCTGTTACTGATTTCTACTATCATGTTATTCTCAAACGTATTAAAAGCTATCCTATATATAATTTTATATAGAAATCAATTAAAATAACATTTAAATAAGTGTATTATTTTTATATTCGTTCTCATTTAGGTTTGTTAGTTTTTCTAATTCAATATAATATTTAATTACATTAAAACTTAAATAATTGCGTCACGGTGGCACATACTTTTGCTAGTTTTATTAAAATCCAGAAAATTAGCCAATTTTTTCGGCGGTTTTTAGGTGTCCCTAAAAGTGCGTGCAAACTAGGAATAATGTTAAACACTTATTAAAGACGATTTTATTTTGAAAAGAATAAATCGCGTAAATTACATCATATCTATCTATCTATCTATCTATCTATCTCAATCTGTTTTTATCTATCTATCTATCTATCTATCTATCTTAATCTGTTTTTATCTATCTATCTATCTATCTATCTATCTATCTCAGTCTGTTCTTATCTATCTATCTATCTATATTAGTCTGTTTTTATCTATCTATGTATCTATCTATCTATCTATCTATCTATCTCAGTCTGTTCTTATCTATCTATCTATCTATCTATCTATCACAGTCTGTTCTTATCTATCAATTTATTTATTTATCCATCTATCTATGAAATAAATATTTTTAGAAAAAACAAATAAATGATGTTATATATCATATCTATCATCATATCTATCTATCTATCTATCTATATTAGTCTGTTTTTTATCTATCTATCTATCTACCTATCTATCAATCTATCACAGTCGGTTCTTATCTATCTATCTATCTATCTATTTATTCCAGTCTGTTCTTATCTATCTATCTATCTATCTATCTATCTATCTATTTCAGTCTGTTCTTAATATGTATCTATCTATCTATCTCAGTATGTTCTTATCTATCTATTTATCTATTTCAGTCGGTTCTTATCTATCTATCTATCTCAGTATGGTCTTATCTATCTATCAATCTATCTATCAATCTATATATCTTTCTCAGTCCGTTCTTATCTATCGAACAGTGTGACTTTTGCTGGGATGACTGTAGTGCATATGCACTCTACCTAGAATCAGACTGTCGCCTCATCCCCCACCCCAGCCCTTTTGTCTAGTATCAGTGCAGATACCAAGTCTTCTCATCCTCATCCTCATCCTTGTTCTCATCTTTGGTTGGTTTATGTGGAGGTGGGGTGACATGACTGAAAACGTGACGGTCCTGGAGATTCCGCATCCCGAGACAGCATCCCTGCCCTATTGCACGAAATTGGGTGTCGAAGTATCCAGACAATTTCGTCACGGGATTGAGCAATTTGTTCTTCCTCCTCCTCCTCCCTTCTCCCTCCCTCCTCCCCTCCTCCCCCTTCTCCCTCCTCTCCTCCTTCTCCCTTCCTTCTCCTCCTCCCTCATCCTAGACGTGTGTGGGCTCCCAAGGTTACTATATGGGTCCCATTATAACGCCGTGGGAACGTAATTATCGGATCACGGTGTAGTATTCGTACCCATGTAAAAATAACTAATCTTCTATATATTAACACTCCTGTTCGTACGACCGTTATCACCTTGCAACACCCTCTATTTAAAAATGAAACCGTCCAATTCATTCAAGATGTAATATACAAAAATGTAAATCATGATTATTCGCCGAATTCTATTTTCTTATAAGTGTCGTCACCTCAGCTAAATAATGGACCATTTTATTTTTTTATTATAAAGAAAGAAAGGAAGAAAAAGTACATGCTACACAGAAAAATAAGAAAGAAAGAAAGAAAGAGTAGGGGAAAGTTGGATAGAGAGGGTTGAGCGTGTGGAAGCGATAAGGCTAATATGTTTCAATCGAACTCAATGAAAAGATGAAGAGAAGGGAAGAAAGAAAGATTTTTTAAAAAGCGTGCATGCAACACCATGAAGCAATGAGGTCCAAGAGAAAGCATGCACAACGGTGCACTGGCACACCATCAATATCTTCATGACCGGTTATGTGTATTAAAATAAATAGATTGCAGTAGTCGAAATACTGAGCAAAGTCCTGCAGAATATGCTTTTTTAAAAGTTCATGTAATTAGAAGAAGAAAGTGTAAGTTCCTTCCAATAGAGAATGAAAGGGTAATATATTAAGGGCATTTGTTTGTGTATGTAAGTCCGGAGGAAACTTCGAAAATAAAACAATTAACGACAAAGTAAATATATATATACACATTAAATATCACCAGGGCTTGGTTTTTGAGCAAAAATAATAGAGATTTGATTTATATTCGTGAAGATAGTTAAAAAATAAAATTTAAATGATAACAGCATGGATTTTTTTTTCATTTGATATTTTAATTTTCAATTAACATTTCTTTTCAGAGTCGCTGGATCAATGCAAGGTCTATTTTTTTACATAGGAATTTAAATGGGGCATCTCACGAGGATTCAACTCACGATTCAGTAATAATGGATCTGCGGGACTAACTCTCAAAAATCTCCCTCTACTCATGCAACGCCGGGTAGCCGCTGCTAGTGTTCTATATATCAGCAGTAAAATAACTTGGAGAGAAAGAAAGATATAGCTTGTAATACCTTATGAGTTGAGCGACAAGGAATATCCAGGCATAAGTTTGTCTTCTCTGCTGTTCTTCGAAAACCTTCGCTTTTAATGGACTCCCTGGGCTCGAAATCGGTCTTTTTAAAAACCTCTTTTTTCAGGCGCGAACAATTCTGATTGGTTGAAAATTATTATTTTTAATATTTCTATTTTTTCTTTCTACCTGCGCTGATCCTATGCGCAAACTTCTTATTTTCGTCATTTTATTTCTGCTTTCAAAGCGTTCCCTCCCTATAAACGGAGTTTAGCATGTGTGTATGTGTGTTATATCTCAATAGTAGGGGCACCTCTCGTGGTGTAATGGTTAGGAAGCTAGATTCACATACCATTGTTAGTGAGTTCGATTCTCATTGGGAGCCCCATACTTCTGGCCTTGTGCCGCATCTAAGCTAAGCTTAGTAAATAACTATATCTCAATAGTAGTGATATGTATTTTCTCTTTTCCATTTTACTGTTCTAGCAGCTCTTGTCTTCTGTATTTTATCCTTAGATTCGTCAGAACTTATTTGGGAATCATTCAATTCCGAATTCGGTTCAGCGAAATGCTTTACTTTTGAGGTCCAAGAAAAAGAAAAAGCAACAGTGCACCGGCACAGCATCAACATCTTCAGGACCGGCTTTCACATGCGACATATAGAATACAATTCTATATTTTTAAATAAATACACGTACACATTTCTTTTCCCAAACTTAAGAAAAAGAAATTAAAACAAACACACAACACATTCCTTTTCCCAAACGTAAGGAAAAGAAATTACAACGAACACACAACACAATCCTTTTCCAAAAATTTAAGGAAAAGTGATTAAAACAAATGTTTACACAATGCCTATACACAAAAATCATAATCGATTGGCTAGGTTAGTATTGCTTACTACTACGTACGCGCGTTTGCGCCAAAAAGTTCATTACTTTTTTATCCGACTAGATATCATAAATAGACAGAGAAGAAATCAACAGAGAAACAGACTTCATCTCACATTCAAACCGGACACATCCGACGACCACAAACAAACACACAGATCTCGTCTCGCTGCCAGATAGAACAACGACCAAGAAATACGTGTTCGAACGAACGATTCCACTGCCTCAACACAATTACTACTACTACCATTATTCTTACCACTTCGTTCTACCTACATCAAGAATCCGTTTCAGCAGGTCATATATACAAACTTGATTCTGATTTCTGTCCACATCTAAACGAACTTTTCTAAACTTAATATACGAACTTTTACATTTTACATTACACATCTCATATCTACACTGTTACTTTTGAACATTTCACATATTATTGCAAATTTATTCTCTGAATAAATTTATTTGTTATTTTATAATCATAGGCATCTGTTTTATCATTTCTCCGTATTTTCTACCTAAACTGTGTCCTATTTTTATTCGTCATTCCTAATGTTATTGAACACATACTCATAACCCTCTACAGACATCTGTGGTCAAAACTATTTTGTTCAAACATTAGCCATTCACAGTCACAGAAAGCGTTGGCGCAAGAACGTAACGTAACTTCAAAGCACGTGAAATCTATGGTATTCCAAAACTGTGATGCTGATGATGAAGCCGCCGATGATGATGATGATGATGATGATGATGATTGCCTACTAATAAGACCGCTTGGAGGCGCTCATGGTGTAACTGTTATCGTTTTTGTGAGTGGGCTCTGCTACCCTAGTTCAAATCCTGAGCAAGAAATAAATGTTTATCTATACATACTAGCAAATATATGCGCCCTCCGGGTGCAAGTATTTAAGTTTTAATGTAATGAAATATCGTATTAAATTAGAAAGTCTAATAAGAAGGCAGATAAAAAGATATGTAACAGAGTGGGGGTATAATAGAAAAATAGAAATGAAACTTACTCTTCCATCACTCCCGTCTTTCATTGCTGGATTTTACTTATTTAACTATCTAGTTAAATTAGGAAATAAAATTTAAGATTCATTGAAGAGATTTTTGCTTATATTCATTAAAATAAAACCAAACAATTAGAAATCAATAATACTAAGCACATATTTAATAAAATCACATTTTTAATATCAATATGCAAATTAGCCTTCCCATTCACACTGTAAACCGCTAGTTTTTGTATATATAAATACACTTGCATGTTATTTGTATGTAGATATGGACAACAGTGGCTTCGGCCTCTGGACCATTGCTATAATTAACAGCGTCGATCCCAGGGGGCCATCCCCCCAGGCAACACCTGCCCCCTTGATTTAAAGGGGCAGGGCTGGGTTTATTGCCCAGCGCCTGAGGCGCCCCCCTTGAGGGGGAATGCCGACGGGATCGACGCAATTTTTCACCTGCCACTCCATGAGCTTCGGTTTGTGGGTGGTCCCACGTTAATAGGGACTTTGTGCCTGACCCGTACAAGTGGGGTACGCGGTAAATACAGTATGTAGATATGGACAACACTAATAAAAAGGTGAAGCAATTTTATTAATAATTGAGGTTTAAATATAAATAAAATCATGGAGAATGTGATGTAAATAACGAAGGGAATTGTGACTTGAGTAGTAATATAGTTTCGGTTACAGACAGAAAAACACACAATCTCCATTATAATAAGATATAAAGGGCAGTTTGTGTGTATGTATGTCCGGAGGAAACTATGAAAATAAAACAATTAACGACAAAGTAAATATATATATATATATATATACACATTCACTATCGCAAAATCTTGGTTTTTGAGAAAAAATGACGAAGGTTTGATTTATATTAGTGAGGATAATTAAAAAATGAAATCTAAATGATAACAGCATAGGATTTTTTTTTTTTTGATATTTTAAATAGTAGACATGAATTTTTCTTTTCAGAGCAGCTGGATCAACGCAAGGTCTGTTTTACATAGGGAATTTAATGGGACATCCTTCGAGGATCCAATTCATGATTCAGTAATAATGGATCTGCAAGACTAACTTTTTTTTACCTCCCCACTACCCAAACAATGCAGGGTAGCTGCTTCTAGTATAGTACATGGTGTGAATAATTGGCATACCAGCTTTGATGAATTACTTGGTGTTATTGGTTTCTAATATTATTGTTTTATTCTCAAGGGAATTAAAAACAATCCTCTGAATATTGAAATCAATCAGAATAAAGTAAAATACGTTTAATCATTTTTTTTGTTTTCGTGTTTAATTTCATTAGTGTTTCTAATTTAATATAATACTTAATTATATTAAAACTTAAATATTTGTGCCGGAGGACAAATATTTTGCTAGTTTAATTAATATAAATTACTTAAAAGAAATTTAGAAAAAAGAAAGAAAGAAAAACTTTACTAAGCTTTTTAATAAATTTTATTTTGGATTATTTTTTGCGAGAAAAGCATTATGATATCATGTTCTAAAGTAGGGTGGCTTAATATTAATTGATTTGTCGACACGGCCGTAGAACGTACGGTTTTACACGCCTACTTTACAGTATAATATTATTCAAGTAAAATCCAGGGATTAAAGAAAATGTGTAACGTGGATTTTATTATATACGAGGATCAATAAAAACTATATATATATATATATATATATAAGTAAAGAAATAACAAAAAACTTAGAGATTTAGCATTATAGTCTATTTTAGGGAGCTTAGACAAAGTGTCTAACTCTCCCGACTCATCATTTCGCATCTGATGAGTCGGGAGAGTTAGACAATTTGTCTAAGCTCCCTGAAATAGACTATAATACTAAATCTCTAAGTCTTTTGTTATTTCTTTACTTATATATTTGCTCTGTGACTCTAACATTAAGAGCACACATTGAGCTCTCAAACTGCGACAGGTTTTTTAAATAAAACTCTTGAGTCGTAAGAAAGATTTCTTCTCTGGACTTTTGGATTATATATATATATATATATATATATATATATATATATATATATATATATATATATATATATATATAGATAGATAGATAGATAGATAAAAGGATATGAAAACACACAATACTGTTAAAATGAAAATATTTTATCATTTTAACAGCATTGTGTGTTTTCATATCCTTTTATCTATACTTATACCGACGGATTAATTTCCTTACTCTTAACTTATATATATATATATATATATATATATATATATATGAAGAAAAAGTAGAAATAAATCCGATAATATGTAATGTTGTAAACATTGGAAAAATACAAGTTTCATTAACGAATAATATTTACTTCGCCTACGTTGCAGTGTTTCGGTCTGTTTCGATAGGCCTTCATCAGTGCTTTCGTTGGTTTAAGGAAAATTATTTTTTTCCTCAAATCACCGAAAGCCCTGATGAAGGTTTATCGAAACAGACCGAAACACTGCAGCGTAGGCTTAATAAACATCATTCATTTATGAAACTTGTGTTTTTTCAATTTTTACATTACACACACACACACACACACACACACACACACATATATATATATATATATATATATATATATATTATATCCACTGATTTACGTTTAAATGCAAGGCTCTCCTATTACGGATTGAGTTCTCTTTGTCTGATGGCCTGTAACATATATAAATATTTATGTATTTAAGAGTTAAAATCTCGCTCCGGTCTGCGGGTTTGCCTATGGCTCAGGGGTAAGAAACTATCACTGATATTAAATCGGTCGGGTTTCAATCCCAACTGGATGTAGCCTGCTATGTCTAGCCACACTGAGGAGACGTGATACGTCGAAACACAGTGTTTGTGGTTGATTATATATATATATATATATATATATATATATATATATATATATATATATATATATATATAAGCTCTGTCACTGATATTGAGCACTCCTCTAATAATACCGGAAAAAACATAGTCCACCACTAACTGACCAAGTGAGCTTGTGATAACCATAAACTATTTCAATACTATATATATATATATATATATATATATATATATATATAGAGAGAGAGAGAGAGAGAGAGAGAGAGAGAGAGAGAGAGAGAGAGAGAGAATTTGAAATATACACCACTGATGAGACTTAATAAAGTTGAAACAGCTGTACGATGTTCCATGTCGCGCGCGTTATTTGCCGAGTTTACTTGTCATGATTATTTTCAATAATTATCGAATTTTATACGATATACGCATTGTAATTCCCTTCAAAAAATATAAACAATTATATATATATATATATATATATATATATATATATATATAGATAGATAGATAGATAGATAGATAAAATGATATGAAAACTCACAATGCTGTTAAAATGAAAATATTTTATATCATATTCATAGCTAATATTGAACAATATTTCAATTTATAAAAATCATCTTCAGAGCTTGTTTTTAATCCGGACTCCGCGAAAGAGAAGCTGAAAATAATTTGAATTCAGAATGAAAACAGCTTCTCTCTTGTGGAGTCTAAAGTTTAAAGTTTAAAGTTTAAAAACAAGCTCTGAAGATGATTTTTATAAATCGAAATATTGTTCAATATTAACTATGAATATGATATAAAATATTTTCATTTTAACAGCATTGTGTGTTTGCATATCCTTTTATCTATACTTATTCCGTCGGATTCATTTCCTTACTCTTAACTTAAATGGATCTTAACAGGTTTAAATTCAGAGTTTTTCCATATCCTAGACTGATCGCCTAATTATGTTTAAAGAGCCCAGTCTGTCCTACTATTTACTCATAGCTGGAGGGGGGGAATAGTTTGTTGCATACCTTTCCTAAGGGTGTTACCACTATGTGAAATGCAAATATCTTGGTCCAGGATTTGAACTCTATGTATAGATAAATTGTATGTGGGTGTGACAAAATATCAGTAAGTGTAAAATAGATTTTAATGCCCATTGTTGTAAGGGAGGTAACTCTAGATAGTTAATCAGTCATTTTAAGCATTACATAAAGTACGTTGTCTCTCCTACACAAGCGAATTACGTTACACGGAATGACGTGCAGGTTCCAGGAAATTAATATCTTTTGGTAATTGTACTCTAAATTAAAGTTCTACTTATATCTGAATAAGCAATGATTTTTTTATTACAGCCCCTACCCAATAAAACCCCAAAGAATTAAAAAAAAACAGATTTGTTTTTAAAGCAAGGTATTAACATTATTTCCCAATATATTACAATTGATATTGGGAGGACACTTTTACATTTGTTTTTATGACTTTCTTATGGTTAAAAAAAAAAAATAAAATGCACGAATAAAATTGATCAGATTTCTCATAATCTTATTATAATGGAGATTCGGTATTTGTCTATAACCGAAACTAAATTACTGCTTACGTCACAATACTACAAGGAAATGCGTAAGTTTATCAATGAGTATTTAATTTATGGTCTAAAATCATTAATACATAGAATAAAACTAATTAACGAAGTCTCTATGAAAATCTGAGTTAGATTTTCCTTAAAACATCCCATGGGTATTTTCCCGGTACCCCACTCGTACCAGGTCAGGCACAAAGGCCCTATTAACGTGGGATCCACCCACAAACCGAAGTTCATGGGATGGCGGGTGAAAAATTGCGTGTATCCCGTCGGCATCCCCCCTCAAGGGGGCGCCTCAGGCACCGGGCAATAAACCCAGCCCTACCCCTTTAAATCGAGGGGGAAACATCCCATGTCATTAGTTCATTTAAAATTATGCTATGCGTCTCTTAAAGAAATAAAGGTATACTTAATATATGGTGTGGTTAATTTGCATACTGGTTTTAACAAAACCGGGTTTGATAAATAATTACTTGATATTATTGTTTTATTCTCCAATGTATTAAAATCAACCCTATGAATGATTTTATATAGAAATCAATTAAAATATAATTAAAATAAGTGTAATCTGTTTATATGCATTCTTATTTAATTTCGTTAGTCTTTCTAATTTGATATATTTCATTGAATTAAAACTTAAATAATTACGCCCGGTGGAAGACGAATATTCGTGCTTGTTAATTTGGAATATTTTGATATATATATATATAAGGTGTGCTACAATAAGTAAAGTAAATAATGTCGTCGGTGTGGCCTAAAATCGGTATCAACCAATCAGCGAGGGAGTCTATCCCCTTTTCACTAGTGCTAGACCAGATAGATTGCTTTTGTTTCTGAGGTGGAGCGCCATACCTACCACCGGCTCCTTACTTTACCACACAGATCCCTGTGCTACTCATACGCTGATTTTGCGAGGGCGAACCTTGTGGTTTCTAGCCGAATGCTCTACCAACTGAGCTAACCCGGCCTTAAATTTATAGATTAGGTGAGGTCACGTGGTTTAAACCTCAGCCAATCAACAGCCCTAATGCATGGCTGGTTGACAACTTAATCACTGATCCTGAGAGACGTCCATTTGCAATCATTGACGAAGGACTTGTAAGACTGAGGAGCACCAAGGAACAACCAAAGGATTATTTACCAAGGGTTTCCGCTGGACAAGCACTCTTGCTTGAAGCCTAAATGTTGGCCCATAAAATCGTAACATTTGATATCATTTCCCAATATATTACAATTGATACTGGGAGGACATTTTACGTTGGTTTTTATGACTTTCTTATGGTTAAAAAAAATATAAAATGCACGATTACAACTGATCAGATTTCTCAAAATTCATATAATTCAAGTTTTGTTGAAAGCAAACAAAGCTTTTTTCATTTCTTTTTTTTTTTTTACTGAATGTTTCATATTTCCTTTTTTGTTTTTTGTTTTTTGTCGCTTGAGCAATTATGAACGATTTTTGTATTCGTTACCGAAACGATCAAATAAAATGTGGACTATTATTTTTTTTTTTTTTCATAAAAGAAAGTTTCAATCAAACTTAATGTGTATGTGCACGTATACACCGAGGGAAAATAAAATTGTTACACCCTGACTGTTTCAATTTACTTAATATTAAACGTACAGGTATAAAAAAAAAATATCTGAGGTGGGGTTATCGTCATTGATCTACGAGCCTCTATTTCAACCAACCAATCACAGGCCGGAATTCTTTAGCGGCAAAACCAAAGAGACAAATTCCTTTTTTTTTTCTGATCTCCTTCTCCACTATAAAAACAAATGTATGTTGTATAAATGTTTCAAATAAAGGACTGAAGAAGTTGCACTTAATGTGTAACGAAATATATCCTCTACATCTGCTTGTTTGAGTTGTTTTATCCATACTTCTTTCCTTTATTCTTAACCCGAGTAATATATGTAGAAGATCCACAGTAAGGTGGTCAATACACCGTATATCCTCTTATATAACGATTTGAAGTGGTTACCCGGCCTTTCCTGAATATAGGGGTGGGGATTAAAAAAAGTTTGTCTTGCAGTTTCATTATTACTGAATTGCTAGATGGATCCTGGCACGATTCCCCATTAAAATCCCTCCCTAAAAAAGACCTTGTATTGATCCGGCTTAGTGGGGCGTTAGAAAAAAGTGCACAGACACTCTGAAGAGAAAAATCAATTGAGTTTTCTTTTCAGAGTGTCTAAAATATTAAATGCAAAAAAAGAAAGGGGTAAATTTCCCCATTTGATCTGAAGATCGCATAGGCAAGAAACTGTCAGTAACCAGGTATTGATTCCATGTCCACAGTGTTATATAATCTATGCATAGATTATTGTCAACCCCCTGTATTTCTGAAGGGACGGCCCCTTTTCATATCACGGGCGGGACTTTCCATGGAATATTACAGAAAGCCCGCGAAATACGTGAAGTCACGTGGGATCTGGTTAGCTCTCAGTTTCAGCGTGGACGTCAGGCAGAGAAGATGCTTTAGCTGGGACTCACTGCACACGCGCGCTGTGATTAATTAGGGAAAATGTTTAGTTAAGTAAATAAAGGTTTAAATAAATGATATGGTTTTGTGGTTGATGAATGTCTTGGCAACAAGACTGACCTAGAAGAAGAAATGAATCAAGGACGACCAACCAGCAAGAACAGAGACGTTAGAAGAGACGCTAGAAGAAGAACGTAAGATACCAAAGATGAGCAGAAGAATAATAGAAGTAAAGAAAGTGTATACAACACACACTACCTTAACTAATATATATATATATATATATATATATATATATATATATATATTGGCTAATTACAACTAACTGTGGGAGTTCATGTTGTAATTATAAATTGTATAATTACAACATGAACTCCCGCAGTTAGCTGTAATTAATCAATATCTTGATTAATTCAGTGGATTTAACCCTTAAGATCCTTATGGTGAAACTCGAGTAGGTTATTTCTGTACATACTATATATAATGTATATGTATGTATTTAAAAATTTAAAAATAACAAGGTGTTCAGAAGGATGATATTTTAATTAGCTGACAATATAACGTTTCGGTTTGTTTACCAAACTATTATCGTGGATATCATATATTTGGAAAAAAACTTTTGACAAAAAGAAGTTTGTAACCCTTTAATGATGGTTTGCTGATCAAACCAAAACATTATAGAGTCTTGGGGGATCTATTTACATATAAAAGAAAACGTGATATATATTTATCAGTCACACAATTTGAGGATAAATTCGTTGTTATGTTAACACAAGGTATTACTTGACCTACAATAAATATATGTAAATATGTTATCTATCTTTTCGATCTTGAATGATCACGGAATTCGAATACAAAGTCAATTTATCCTCAGATAATCTTATGAGATGAGACTTGAAGATTAGTATTATCTGCGTTATTCGGACTATTGTCCCCATCTTCATTGTTACTTGTACAACGTTTCGGCAGATATGCCCTCCGGCCTTCTTCAGGTATTTCTTGTCGGACTCAAGAACCTTCTCGGAATCGGGAACCTTCTTTTCGAACTCGGGAACTTTCTTGTCGTAATCGGGAGCCATCACGGAACTTTGAAGGGTTAGATTCAAAGTTCCGTGATGGCTCCCGATTACGACAAGAAAGTTCCCGAGTTCGAAAGAAGGTTCCCGAGTCCGAGTAGGTTCCCGAGTCCGACAAGAAATACCTGAAGAAGGCCGGGGGGGGGGCATATCGGCCGAAACGTTGTACAAATAACAATGAAGATGGTGACAATAGTCCGAATAACGCAGATAATACTAAAAGAATAATTATTTCAATGAAATGTTTGGAGGGTTATTATATCTCAAGGTGAAGACAAAATGAAGTGTATTACCATACTTTGCGAGCACTGTCGACTGGGGCTTTAGAATGCACCGACTGCACCTCTGCATAGAGATAAAATCCCCAAATAGGGCCACCTGTTGGCAGTGGGTGGTGACCCGTGAAGCTTTAGGGTGGAACCCTGGTGGCTGAGCAGTCCATGACGCAACAAACCACTTTGGCCTTTAATTAGGCTAGACAGGCAGTCGGAGAGACACCCCCTGATCAACCGGCTGATCACGCCAAGCCCTGGTGCCTATATGATTGTCCCAACCCTACTGCACGAATGTCAAGCCCCAACAAATTTCAGAAGGCAGTATATGATGGTCTTCATATCCTGGGTATGACGTTAAATCCTATTTAACGGACTTAAATTCCACCATCGTATGTCACCCCACCGAAAGAAAAAATACTAAAAACCAAGGAATTAACCGAATTTAATGAAATTCTCAGTGTTGATATATTAATGAATAAACAATATAATGCACCAGTATCTTATTTTATTTGAAAACATTTTTTCAGGTCAGTTAAATTTGAACCACGTATGTTTGATGCATAACACAGATTCACAAACTTACGTGGTTCAAAGTTAACTGAACTGAAAAAATGTAAACGTTTTTAAATAAAATAACTGGTGCATTATATGTTTTATTCATTATATCAACACTGAAAATTTGATTCAATTCGGTTAATTCCCTAATTTTTAGTATTTTTTATTCTTTTGGTGGGGTGACATACGATGGTGGAATTTATATCCGTAAAGTGAGATTTAACCAAAAATTGAATATCCAACAAGAATGAATAAAAGAAAATGTGTTCGACATGAATAACCCAACCAACCAACTGGAAGGAAGTGTATTACCATACTTTACGCATGCGTCTTAACAGTTGCTACTAAACGGTGATGTATTGTCCTCGCCCGGAAGATGGAACTTCCGGCTGAGGGACAAAGAGAAAGATAAAAATGCGTAGGCGTGTCGTCAATACAAAAGCGAGAGGGTTAAACAGTCAGCGGGCAGTTAGGGTCAGGAGGAGACGACGAACGCAGTGACCGACTCACGGTCACAGCCGATGGGCTGTGAACCGTCACGTAGCTACCGCCCGCCTCCCCAACGCTATTCATCCCAGCAGCAGTAGTGCCCATTGTCAACGCTCGCCACTCACACCGCACCACGAGGGAATTAAATAAAAAGTCAATCTCCTACTACATAGAGCATGCCTTGTGATTTCATTTAAGCGACCACTACATATATCGTCTAGGGTAGGGGCCGATACCCGCTACGATACGTACGCGATTTAGCAGCGTGAATTTGAAGATGCCAGATATAACATATACGATTTAGTGCCGAGCAAAGAAGAGCTATGCAACAAACGGTATACAACCTTATAAATGTTACTCTCTGTTCAGAAAATATTTCTTAGCACGAGTCTACCTTAACAAAGCGCAGTTTTTCTAAAAAAAAGAATTAAAATACAGTGTAATGATTTGGTGAAGAATTAATGACAATCAACATCGGTCAGTTATTGAGTAACTGGATTATTTAGTAGACAGCTTAGCATAACACCTGGTCACTTCTACCCTCGCAACATCAGTTAACGTCAGTCGCTATCTTGAACGAATGCCTGATAGTTTTGTGTCAATTCTTCGCTTCGTTTGTGTTTTATTATCTATTTTACAGCTACTTAAACCCTTATTCATCGAGCCTAAGAAAGACAGCAGTGATACTACCGGAAAGGGAAAGAGGAAAGTTGTGGGGTCTGATGGCCAAGAACGCATAAATCCACTATACAGTATTTCTTAGAAAGCGCGTGGTGTAATGGTTAAAGTCATGGGAAATGGACTCGTCGTCCCGAGTTCAAATTCTGGACGTGGTAATTGCATTTCACTTAGCACTAATACCCTTGGGAAAGGCATGAATCCTACTCTCCCTCCAGCTATTGGTAAATAGCAGGGCAGACTGGGTTCTTTAACCATGGCTAGGTAACCAGTCTAGGAGAAGGAAAACTCTGAATTCAAACCTGTTAAACTCCGCTTAAGAAATTGACCTTGTGTCGTATCCTGCTCGTGCGGAGGAGTTGGTAAATATATATACAGTATTTCTTATGGGAAATATTGTTTCAATTTTCTAACAAATCGGTTCTCGAACATACTTATGAAACTATCTATGTCCGAGAAGCGAGGTTCCACTCTACATGAGAATGGCCATGCAACATAATGATGGTTAGCAAGTTAGTCTGGCAGATCCTTGTTATTAAATTCGAATCTCACTGGGCTTTCTATACTTTAGTCCTTGTGCCAAACTAGGCTTAGTTTATTAAGTGACAACTCAATATCTAGGAAGAGGTTTAATTTAGTATATCTGAAATAGGCGCTCGTACGACAGAAAGCTCGATCTTATGATATTTTCATGGGCACCCTTTAAAGGCCAAAGGTACAACGAACTTATTCTTTGAAAGGGTCATCGTTTTCATGATCACCCATTGGCATCTCGTCTCATTTTCATGGATAACATAGTTCGGTCCCATAGAGTACGTGACCTTAGGGAATATATGTAAAAAAAAAAAAGTAAAGTCGACGGGGCGGCCTTAAGTCGGTATCAGCCAATCAGCGAAGGAGTCTATCCCCTTTTCAATAGCGCTAAACCAAGGAGATTGTTTTAGCATCTGAGGTGGAGCGCCACACCTACCATCAGCTCCTTACTTTACCACACAGATCCATGTGCTACTCATTCGCTGAGTTGGCGAGGACCGGTATCAAACTAGGAACCTTGTGGTTTCTAACCGAACGCTCTACCGACTGAGCTAACCCGGAGTCCGTTAATCTTAACTATGTGTGACATTAGGGGTCGTAAAATGCTGGCTTGGGTCCCCCTATCCAATCACTTGCAGAAATTGCACATGTATTTCCAGAATAATGGTGCAACAATTCCCAGATTCATGTCATCTCTTATCATAATGGAGATTCAGTGTCTGTCTGTAACCGAAACTACGTCACTGCTTACGCCCCAATATCCCCAGGAATTGTGTAAGTTTATCAATGAGTATTTAATTCATATTCAAAATCATTTTTGATTAGAATAAATTTTACTTATTAATGATGTCTTTATGAAAATCTGAGTTAGATTTGCCTCGAAACAGCCCATGTTATTAGGGTATTTGCCTCTCACCCCACTTATGAGGGCGTGACACAAGAACGTTCTTATGTGGGCCCACCCACAAGCCGAAGCTCATGAGTGGTAGACACAAAAAATGCGTCGATCCCGTCGGAATTCCCCCTCGAGTGAGGCGCCTCAGGAGCTGGGTAATAAACCCAACCCTGCCCCTTTAGATCGAGGGGGCAGGTGTTTCCTGGGGGATAGCCCCCTGGGATCGACGCTGTTAATTTCATTAATAGACGCCCGAAAGGCCCGTGTTATTAGTGCGTTTAAAATCCTGCAATGTGCCTTATATATCACTAAGAAATAAAGGTTTACATAATATATGGTGTGTTTAATTTGCATACTGGTTTTAACAAAACCGGGTTTAATAAATAATTACTTGGTGTTATTGAACTCTAATATTATTGTTTTATTCTCCAACATATTAACATTAATCCTATGAATGATTTTTATATAGAAACCAATCAAAATATAATGAAAATAAGTGCAATCTTTTTATATGCGTTCTTATTACATTAAAAATGTATATACTTACGTCCGCATGGCGCATATTCTTGCTAATCCTCTTAGTGTACAACAAGCCTGTGATCTGATTTGTGCGGTAAAATGGGGAGTTGACGGTAGGTGTGACGCTCCACCTCAGCAAAAAACAATCTCCCTGGTCTAGTGCTAGACTCCCTCGCTATTCGGCTGATACCAACAATAGGCCTTCCCGCCAAATTTACATTTTTTTAATGAATATTCTATTTTAAAAATTTTAAATGGAAAAAGGTTCCTCTCTTGTCCAATTTAAGAACGGTCCAGAGAATCTTACAAATGGACTGCCCAGGTGTCTATTCCTTGATGAGGTCTCGCTTTCTGGTTGGGATAAGATGATCCGTCTTTATCTCAAATTATTGTTATTATTATGACGGAATGGTGAAATCCATTAGATGACTAGTTCTTCTTTTCTTTTTCTTGTTACTTAACACAAAGTCTGGCCTTCTGTTTGTATCTCAAAATCTTATCACCTCCATTCAGTCATGCCTAGTCTTGTACTCCTTTTTTGCAAGTTTGCTGCATTCGTTTATAATGTGATTAACCGTTTGATCTCTATCTCGGCACATCCTGCACTTGCTATTCTGTTAAATTATATTTAGATCTTTTAATTGAAACGTCTTCGTTGCTATTTTACTGCTTTTATCATTAACGTGAAATTATGTTATATACCCATACATGTTGCGGGTATATAAACAATGAGTTCTTTTGTTAGAGACAGACAGACAGACAGACAGACACAGAGAGAGAGAGAGAGAGAGAGAGAGAGAGAGAGAGAGAAATATTTACACACAGATGCATAACTTACTTGTTACTTCGGCCATTGGTGATCTCTAGTCGTCTTTCTATTCGCCATGTTGGATTCCATCTCTTCTTTTTACTTCCACGGTTCTTCTTTCTCTAGCTTGGCCGGTCTTCTGGCTAAGGCACGCTTAATTATTTAACAACGCCTGATGCCTTTTTAAAACTTTTATTTACCTCATCTTACTAACTAACGTCTCTTCTACTTCACATCTCGACCGTAACTGACTAACTAATTCAAAATCAGGTGGCGTGTGAGATTTCCGGTTTCTGTTTTTTTTTTCCACGGAAACGGCCATCCGTGATATGTAAAAAAAATGTCTCTGCAGAATTACAGGGTGTTGCCAATAATCTATACTACCACGTAGATTATGAAACAATTTGATGTTTTATTTTCTTCTTTAGGTTTAGATGCAAAGTGAAAAAGAATATATTTTGATCGATGAATAAAAATGAAATGCTGAATAATCTATAAGGGCAATTCCATGTCAAATCATCCAGAAAAAAGTAAAATTGTCACCCACTCCCTTCAATTCAATAATGTTTTTGGTACAAATAATGTACAATAGATATGAAATGATAATAGAAAAAAAAAATTGTCATAAATGCAGTGCCACATTGGGATATTGATTTAGCTATGAAAAAATAAAAAATCATCAATAATTTAAAATTGGTTGACTTTGAGACTTTTTGTATAGCGTTTTTGGATTCCTCGGGCAAAAATGATTTTATAAACCAATTTTTAGTATTAGGGAAATTCTAGAACTCATTTTGCACACAAAAATAGATTACAAAAAGTCGCCATTTTTCGCGATTCCCCTCAAATTTGGAGAGATAAAAATCGACATAACTCAGCCAATTCTTGGAATTGGAAGCTCAAATTTTGGGGAGTGCCCAACTTTAATATAGTCAGCACCTGTACAACATTTCAGAAAAAATTTAAGGGGGTGGGTAACATGGCCTGGATGATTTGACATGGAATTACCCATATATCAATACTCGTGTTCCTTAATTGTACGACCGTTATCATATTGCAATACCATCTAGTTAAAAATTAGACCGTCCAAATCATCCAAGATGAAATGCAAAAATGTAAATTCTTATCTAGTGTTGCTTATCTGCCGAATTCTTATTTCTTATGAGTGTCGTCACCTCAGCTAAAGAATCAAAAAGAAAGAAAGGGAAGACAAAGGACATACGACATAGAAAAAATATAATAAGGAATTTAAAAAAAGGTGTAGGGAAAAGATAAATAGGGTGGGTGAGCGCGCAATAGCGATAACGCTAATCTGTTTCAATCGAAAATAGTGATAATATTTTTTTTAAATGAAAGAAAGAAAAAGAAGAGGGAAAGAGTTAAATCAAGATTATTATACTTTTTACATATTGAAGTATTTAGCACTAACTCTTAAGTAAACATACCAAACGTTGTAATAATTAAATTATCATACTGTGTTATATCCTTAGGTCCTGCCAGTGAAAATAATTACGATAATACAAACATGACCTTACTTGGTTATCGTTAATTACCTGATGTATTACCTTGGTTGTACCTGATTAACTGGTGTTGCTTATCCAACGAGTTCTTATTTCGTCACCTCAGATAAATAATGGACCATTCTGTTTTATTATAAAGAAAGAAAGGGGAAGAAAAAATATAAGAAAGAAAGAAAGAAAGAAAGTAGGGGAAAGATAGAGAGAGGGGTGAGCGCGCAGAAGCTATAACACTAATCTGTTTCAATCGAACATAATGAAAAGATGGAAAGAAGGAAAGAAAGAAAAAAGCGTGAGAGAGAGAGAGAGAGAGAGAGAGAGAGAGAGAGAGAGAAAGAGAGAGAAAGAGAGAGAGTTAAGATTATTATACTTTGTATATATTTAACTATTTGCAATAGCTCTTAAGTAAACGTTCTAATTAAATTATCATATATATTGTATGTCTACTGGTCATGCTAGTTTAATAATATCTTATGTTTTAAGTAGGGCCTGATATAATGAATTATTTCTAAGAAATCTCGGCTAACTTCTTTTCCTGTCACTCTCTCCTGGAGCGACGCACCAGTACGTACGCCCATTCTTCACACTATCTAAATTTACTGTTAGAATAATTAATTAAGATGGAGGGAGAGTTAAATCAAGATTATTATACTTTTTACATGTTGAACAATTTGTAATGGCTCTTAAGTAAACATAACAGACGTTGTTATTGATTAAATTATCATACTGTGATATATCCACAGGTCCTGCTAGTCAAGATTATTATACTTTTTACATATTGAACTATTTGTAATGGCTCTTAAGTAAACATATCAGACGTTGTAATTAATTAAATTATCATACTGGGATATATCCACAGGTCCTGCTAGTCAAGATTATTATACTTTTTACATATTGAACAATTTGTAATGGCTCTTAAGTAAACATATCAGACGTTGTAATTAATTAAATTATCATACTGTGATATATCCACAGGTCCTGCTAGTGAAGATTATTATACTTTTTACATATTGAACAATTTGTAATGGCTCTTAAGTAAACATAACAGACGTTGTTATTGATTAAATTATCATACTGTGATATATCCACAGGTCCTGCTAGTCAAGATTATTATACTTTTTACATATTGAACTATTTCGCAATGTCTCTTAAGTAAACATATCAGACGTTGTAATTAATTAAATCATCATTCTGTGATATATCCACAGGTCCTGCTAGTTCATTTTTATTACGATTACTGTTAATTGACAATCCATTGACCTTGTTTTTGTTTTTTTTGTTTTTTGTTTTTTTCTTTCGTGCATTGTTCATGTCTGTGTGTCTAGGGTAGTTTTTGTTTTCATTGTGACATGATAAGGGGGGTAGTAATTGTGCCCCCACCCCGGCGCATATGGCGTGATGAAGAGTTATGACCAGATCGGCCCCTATTCTGCACTCTCCCCCCACCCACACACACGCAGCCACCACCCCCAGAAGCTTCAAGTGGAAGAAGAGGCTCTCTATCATCAAACTATTTTAGGTTCATCTACCCCCGTAACCCCGCAAACCGTGTCTGTGGCTCCCAGAAGTAGGGCAGTAGGGCTGAGAAACTCAAGTCGAGGGGAAAATAATTACAATCTTTAGCCTCCCCCCTTTTTTCTTTTTTTTTCTTTTTTTTTTTCATTTTATTTTATCTTTTTTTATTTTTAGGAATGACAGTGGTATGAACAACAAGACAAATATAGGCGCTAATTCGCGTTGGCGTAAGCACGCGGATTCAAATATCTACTATAGGTACCACCAAAATAGGTTACGTGATCAGTTTAGGCCATATTGAAGGAAGAAACGTAAATATTTTTGAACTTTTTTATTTTTTAAAACTCGCCAAAAAAAAAAGAAATAACGAACATAAATAGTTGTTACAAAAAAAAAAAGTTAATTCAAAGATCAAATTAATCGATTGGGGAGAAATTACTTACCGTTATCTTAAAAAATAAGTAAAACAGTCCGTTTTTTTACAACACGGTCAGTTCCTTTATTGATATTTTTTAGCAGAATACTGTTTTCATGGTTCTTTTACTAAAAAAACTATGGCATTAAAACTTATAAAAATATTCTGATATAATTATTCAGACTCTTATCTTTATAGAAAAAAAAAAAAAATCGTTTTTTTTCGGTTCATTCTGTCATATTTCATAAAATAAAATGGGGGGGGGGGGTAGACCTCGTAAGGTAGGAAAACACTATTTCAGACATATTTTCATTAAAAGTTAAGTAATTATGAACATTTTTGTGAAAATCGTACCATTAATTGATTTTTCATAGAATTTTTTAAAAAGCCTCTTGCCATAACTTGTTTTCGGCTACGTTAAAGTTCAATTGATTTAACGGTGCAAAAATATAAACATTGTTTTTCGTTCGGTTATTCGGCGTCGCCTGGGTAGAAGAAGGCGGGGAAAAAGTTGTTCTCGCAAATCCATAATTAGTGAATCGTGAGTTTGGATCCTCGCAGGATGCTCCATTAAAATCATTACGTAAAAAAGACCTTGCGTTCATCCAGCCTGGTAAGGCGTCAGAAAAAAAGGGCACAGACACCCTGAAAAGAAAAATTAATGTCTCCTATCTAAAATGTTAAATGCAAAAATAAATGAATAAATTAATTAATTAAATAAAAACAAACAGACAAACAAAACATGATGTTAGTATTTGAATTTTATTGTTTAATTATCTTAACGAATATAAATCAAATCTTCATTATTCTTGCTCAAAAAGTAAGATAGCGTGATAGTGAATATATATATATATATATATATATATATATCTTATTATAATGGAGATTGTGTGTTTGTCTGTCTGTAACCGAAACTATATTACTACTCAAATCACAATTCCCTTGATTATTTACATCACATTCTCCATGATTTTATTTATATTTAAACCTCAGTTATTAATAAAATTGCTTCACCTTTTTATTAGTGTTGTCCATATCTACATACTAATAACATGCAATTGTATTTATATATACAAAAAATAGCGGTTTACAGTGTGAATGGGAAGGCTAATTTGCATATTGATATTAAAAATTTGATTTTATTAAATATGTGCTTAGTATTATTGATTTCTAATTGTTTGGTTTTATTTTAATGAATATAAGCAAAATCTCTTCAATGAATCTTCAATGAAATCCATTAACAAGAAAAAATAACTGTCATTTTATTCTTTATTTCCTAATTTAACTAAATAGTTAAATAAGTAAAATTCAGCAATGAAAGACGGGAGAGATGGAAGAGTAAGTTTCATTTCTATTTTTCTATTATACCCCCCACTCTGTTTCAAATCTTTTTATCTGCCTTCTTATTAGACTTTCTAATTTAATACGATATTTCATTACATTAAAACTTAAATACTTGCACCCGGAGGGTGCATATATTTGCTAGTATATATTATGGACTCTCTCGTCGATTTTCGACGCATGAGGGTTCATATATACAATGAATACCCACACAGTGATTTGTTTATAGTGGTGAAGGCTTGTGTTGGACCATCCACACTTTTTGGCACAGTCGATAGGAAAGAATTGGTGCATCAAGGGTTGCCACTAACCCAATCAACGACCGACCTCATGAATTTTGAATTCAGAGTTATCCCTCTCCTAGACTGGTTACGTACCCAAGGCTGAAGTGCCCAGTCTGCCCTACTATTTAACCCATAGCTGGAGGGAATTTTGAATTCAGAGTTATCCCTCTTCTAGACTGGTTACCTACCCAAGACTGAATGGCCCAGTCTGCCCTACTATTTAACCCATAGCTGGATGGAGAATATATGGATTCATACCTTTCCCAATGGTATTAGCGCTATGTGAAATGCCAACAGCTTCGTCTAGGAATTGAACCCGAATCGAATATATATATATATATATATATATATATATATATATATTCGATTCGAGTTCAAAACAAATCAGAGAGTTGAAACGTTTCGAATTCATATATATATATATATATATATATATATATATATATATATATGAATTCGGACGAAACGTTTCAACTCTCTGATTTGTTTTGAGTTTTCATTTCTTGTTCACCATCCTTCTACCTACCTCATATATATATATAACACGTTTCATGTTGATGACTTATTAATATATGCTTCTGTAAATTCGTTAGAGCTCTCTAAGGGGTGATTTAAATTAACTTTCACTACCAAGCATATAAGCAATGATCGTTTGCTCGCAAACTAGATCTCTCTGTGATCGTAAAATATGTAAACAAACCTATGTATTTAATAGTTTAAATATCACCCCCCCCCCATTACAGCAGCTGTTAAAGTGGCCTAAAGGTTAAGAAATCAGGTTGGCAAGTAGTCAGTCGGAGTTCGCTTCTAGCCAGGGATAGTTGTTGTGGCTAAAACACGTGTCTCTGGATAACTTATATATATATATATATATATATATATATATATATATATATATATATAATTTACTATGTCGTTAATTGTTTTATTTTCGTAGTTTCCTCCGGAGATACATATAACTGGCATTTGTATATGTATGGATAGATGGTACCAATGCAGAATAGCGCACAAGAGATAATATCATTAGATTACGTATAAAAGCCATTGCATTCTATTCAATTTCACGGAAATACACAGCGTTGTTATTTTAAAGGAATTGAGATAATAAAATTATCAAGTTCTATACTGAAATAAACTGAAAATTACTATTTGCTGGTAATTTTGACGAGTATTTAACGATATTTCTATTTCAGAGTAACAATAATAATTAAAAAAACAACTTAAAAACAGTAAATTTTTGCAGTTCTCAGGTCAAAAAAGTGTATAACTGTATCACTACACAACAACTTTTAATCTATACAATAGCAATTACTGCTGTCCTTTAATTAGAAAATAAATAAAAATTTAGAAATGAATTAACGTATTAAGTTATATTTTCCTTAGAGTTTCATTCGTATTAAAAGTATTAATCCCAGTTCAGAAATTAAAAATATATATACATTGGATTTCATTGCATATCCACTAACATCTGTCCAGTAGACTCTGGTAAAAATTTACATCCCTGAATTCCCAGTCAACCAGAGAAAGTACTCAAGGGAGAAAAAAATAACAAGGGTTGACATGCCGTTAAATAAATAAAAAAGAAAAAGAAAAGAACCAGATCATGAGAATATGTGAACAATCATTCAAATTTTATACAAAAAGCCAAAGACTTGCGAACCAAGAAAAGGATAATTTTAGAAGCTTAAAACTCTGAAAATATAGCGACAGGTAATTCGTAAAGAAAATTGGAAAGATGAATTCCCCACAGAAGAAGGGCAGGGGGGGGCATAGAATGCTTAAACGTACAACATAATGGAATACATACTACGCCAAAATTGACACGGAAAGAAGAAATAATGTGAAAATGATAAAAGAGAATGGTGTCTGAAGAACCAAGGAACCAAGATTGGAAATATGTTAAATTAGAAATAACAAAGGTAAATAAACGGTTCAAAAATATTCTAACAGAGTTGAAAATTCTAATTTATGTAGAATCAAAGCTAATCAGTGTCGAACTAGGCATTTCTATCTCCCTCCTCAAAAAAAAAAAAAAAAAAAAGAAAAAATGCTGGATGGGAAAAGAGACTGAAAGAACAAATAAAAAATTACGAAGGGATATAAAAGTGGTGATGAAAACAAAGCAGTTGAGAACAAAAAGGAATGAAAGAACTGCAAACCAGAAAATGAAAACTGAATCATGAAAAGAAAAAGAAAACAATAATTGATTCGGGTAGTCGATTTCCCAACTGCAAAAGCCTACCGACAACGTCTTTTCAATCTATTATTTACCTATAGCCCATAAGAATATTACAGCATTCAACCACGTTCCATTCGGAATGGTCTTGCCCGACCTTCCATGCGTACCGCGTTTATAAAGCGGCGGTCATCCTTCGTCCGGATGCCTGAATTCGCAGCTCCCAACATCCTGGCTCTTCACGCCACGTTTCAGACCAATCGCCACCTACACAACAAATTCAACACGAGCATGCATCCAGGACATCTCGCAAATAGCAGTCAGACACGTAAGCAACACTGACGCTTCGAATCGGGTGAATGTCTATCGTCACAACCATTGATAACAACCTTTATATCATCAAAGAGCCCAATAGTTATTCGATTGGTTTAGTCAGATACAAGGCACTAAATATTGAGTACTTTAAAAGATATGCTTATAAATACCTTCTTCTGTCACTTTTCTAGTTTTGATTGTGCTTGAGACTGTCGACAACCAATGTCAATAGGCAGTTGAATGTCAATCACTCTAATGGTGGACGATTGTTGTATAAGTAGTCTGTTGCCAATTAACTTTCTTCCTCTTTTGCCAAAGAGTTCCTTCTACTGAAATAGTCCAAGGGAGATGACTCATAATCTACATTGCAGTTCATTTTTTTTAAAGGTGGGATGTATCTATTATTCTGTCTATCTTTTAGACTTTTTCTAAATAACCCAACAAGGATTGACATGCTGTAAAACCAACCAATTTTGTCATATAATGAGCAACACTGTCTCACCTTGTTTGTCTCTTACTTTGTCTATTTTCTTGTACCTCCTTGTCTCTCTTTGTCTTTTTGGTTTCTTTCTCTTTTCCTCTTTCTTTATCTCTTCTGGTTTCATTGTTTCTGTATCTCCCTCATTGTCTCTTTCTTTCTTTGTCTATTTCTCTCTTTTTTTCTTTGTCTCATTGTTGTCAATAGGCAGTTGAATGTCAATCACTCTAATGGTGGACGATTGTCGTACAAGTAGTCTGTTTCCAATCAGCTTTCTTCCTCTTTTGCCAAAGAGTTCCTTCTACTGAAATACTCCAAAGGATGTCTACATTGCACCTCTATCAAGTACTCTAGATGTCGCAATCACTCCGATGTATAAGTAGTCTGTTGCCAATCAACTTTCTTCTCTTTTGCCAAAGAGTTCCTTCTACTGAAATACTCCAAAGGATGTAACTCATAACCTACATTGCACCTCATTTTTTAAAAGTTGGGATGTATCAAGTACCTCTAGACAACCAATGTCAATAGGCAGTTGAATGGCAATCACTCTAATGGTAGACGATTGTTGTATAAGTAGTCTGTTGCCAATCAACTTTCTTCCTCTTTTGCCAAAGAGTTCCTTCTACTGAAATACTCCAAAGGATGTAACTCATAACCTACATTGCACCTCATTTTTTAAAAGTTGGGATGTATCAAGTACCTCTTGCAAGATAACTCATAATCTATTCATACTTAGCTTTTATCACTGAAGTTAAAATTTCCTTAAAGTTGAGAAACAGTAGACCAGTCTAATAAGGATGTTGTAGTGATGTGGGACCAAAGGGTCCGAACTTACCTGATGCTAAGCGTCCTCGATGCTTGATTTGTTTTGCCGCGTCCACCATTTGCTGCTCTGTCACCGCGCATGGGCGGAACAAGCCCATTTAAGACCATAGGTCATTTGCATGCGTTAGCAAGTAGCTCAATAAAAAACAAGTCACTTGAACGGACGACGGATTTGTTTGTGAATGTTAAATTCACAAACCAGGATCAGATGTCGATCTTCAAATTTTCATTTTTTTTTTAATAAATGGAGTCCTATTAGAACATTAGAATTTTAACCTGAATCGTTGGCCAACATATTTGACTTGTGCAGTGAGTTAACATGTCAAATCTGTCATCACACACGCAGTCGTCTTCCTTCTCGGATACCCCACTTCCGTACTCTCGTCACACCCGCCATATTTGCTTTCCTGATATTTCACTCTTCCCAAGTATCTCTTGTTGTGTTCTTCAGTTCCCACCAGGAACCCTTCTTCGTCTTCTTTGTTTTTCGCTTAAGTTTTTTTTTCTCCCTTTTTTCTCCTCTTTACTCATCGCCAGACCCGTACGTCACACTTTAGAAAAGGAAGAGAAAAAATCATGACATATTTGTTCAGTTTAAGATTCCCTGAGTTACTTCCCTTTACTCGCTGTTAGGACTTTTTCTTCCCAAAACAAATTAACTTAAATATCTATCTATATCTATATACATATATAAAGGGCAGTTGTGTGTATATGTATGTCCGGAGGAAACTTTGAAATTAAAACAATTAACGACAAAGTAAATATATATACACATTAAATATCACCAGGGATTGGTTTTTGAGCAAAAATAATAGAGATGTGATTTATATTCATGAAGATAATTAAAAAACAAAATTTAAATGATAACAGCATGGATTTTTTTTCATTTAATATTTTAGATAGTAGACATTAACATTTCTTTTCAGAGTAGTTGGATCAATGCAAGGTCTATTTTTTTACACAGGGATTTAAATGAGGCATCCCACGAGGAATCAACTCACGATTCAGTAATAATGGATCTACGGGACTAACTTTAAAAAAATCCCCCTCTACCCACGTGACGCCGGGTAGCCGCTGCTAGTCTGCTCTAAGGATGTAATTGTAGGACACTCAGTGAGTGACAAACTCGTCAATGTTTAGCTATCCTAATTAACTAAATACTGCTATAAAGCAAGGTACACACACCAACAATATACTTCTATTTTTGCTGGATTCTTAAGCTTTTTATTACGTTTAACTATTAAAGTATACTAGCATATATGGATAAAACACAATATGATAATTTAATTATTGCAACGTTTGATATATTTACTTAAGAGCTATTGCTAAATAGTTCAATATGTAAAAAGTATAATTATCTTGATTTAACTCGATCTCACTTTTTTTTTCTTTTTCCTTCTTTTCATACTTTCATTATGTTCGATTGAAACTGTTTAGCTACCGTGCATTCAGTACCTATCTCTATCTTTCCTTTACCTTGTTTCTTTCTTTCTTATATTTTTTGTCTAGCATATCCTTTTTCTCCCCTTTCTTTCTTTTGATAAAAACGGAATGGTCCATTATTTAGCTGAGGTAACGACACTCATAAAAAATAAGAATTTGGCATATAAGAATACCAGATAATCAGGATTTAGATTTTTGCAGTTCATCCTGGGAAATTTGGACGATCTCATATTCAACCAGAGGTGTTGCAAGATCACAATGGTTATACTTTTAACGAACAGGAGTATTGATATATAGATATATAATATTATTGACTAATTTTATCAATCTCTTAAGCTTATGATAATAGCAAAAATCTGTGTAGACTATGTTAATCAGTATATTAATTTAAATCTTTAAATTTTTAATTAATATTTTATACTATAATTAAAAATAAATTTCAAAATTTTAACCCTTTTACATTAGCAATAAAAATGTCACTTTGTCTACAAAAGGGTTAACAGGGATTCGTTTAAACAATTTTGATATCACTGTTTTTATGATGTTGTAATTGTAGTGGAGACTACAGAGATTGAACTTGCAACGTTGTGAGTAGTGACTCATGGTACGCCTCCTGTCAACTCCTCTTGGTTGGAGTGGTTCAGCCAGTTGGGAACCATAAAGGACGAGGCAGTCTCTCTCTCTCTCTCTCTCTCTCTCTCTCTCTCTCTCTCTCTCTCTCTCTCTCTCTCTCTCTCTCTCTCTCGAAGCTCGAATAACCGGTTGTTTGTGGTAGTATTAACAACAGCACTTGTGAGAAAACCAAAATATTTTTTTTAGAATTGTATGCAATAGTAATTAAATTAACAAGCAAAAATATACACCTTCCGGTCGTAAGTATTTAAGACTTAATATAATCAATTACAGGGTGTTCACAAAGTCCATATGCTTTTTAAAGCAAGAAATTCCCTAAAGTCCCCTAATATATTTTAGGAAAAACCTATTTCAAAGATATTTTCATCAAAAGATAAGTAATTATGGAAATTCTCATGAAAATCGGACCATTAATTGATTTTTCATAGATTTTTTTTTAAAAAGCCTCTAGTCACAACTTGTTTTTAGCTCCATTAAATTTCAATTGATTTAACGGTGTGAAAATGTAAACATTGTTTTTATTCATAATTTTCATTATTTCCATAAGCTGGAAATTTTAAAAAGATCATCAGGAGTTTTTTTATGTTTCTTCTTTCGAATGGACAAAAAATTCTCAAGATAATATTAACCTTTATACAAGTTGCATTGTGTTAAATATGGGGGGGGGTGATTTCACAGGGCAAATTGGTGGTACTTACCATACAGGTATTTTTTTTTTTTTAAATAAAATCAATCTTCTTTATAAATACTAGCAACAGAAAACACCCTCCGGGCGTCGTAAAAATTAATATTTGAAAGACATTGCCTGAGAGGGTGGGAGTTAAAAATTCAATGTCAGAGGGTTTGTATCATAAGTAAGACAAATCCTCATATTTATATAAAAAAAGTAAAAATATAAAAAAATAAACCAATTTGAAATGAAAACTGAGCCCCGTCCCTCTCAAATAAAATGTTGCATGCATGTAATAATCAAACAATTATTTTGAATATTTTCCACGTCAATTTTACACAAAATCGTAGGTATTTATTTATTTGTAAAATTTTGGTTAACTTCTTGTTACTGTTAAAAAAATAAAAAAATAAAAAAAACGAACGAGAGTAAAAAAACAATTTTTAAAATTGCTTACTCAAATTTTGGGTGTATATAGCATAAGAATATTGTGACGTAATCTGTGACGTAGAGCTATGACGTAGTTTTTGTTACAGACAATTTCCATTATTAATAGATTACATTGTGGCAAACTGTTAAATAACTTTTCTAGTTGACCTTTTGGCAGAATGATAAATTCATTTTGTTTCAAACAATTGGTTAAGTTATTTAAAAAAGTCTCAAAAACATATGGAAAAGTCATCATCAGTAAATAAAGGTCAGAATGTGTAACGTAACGTACATAATACTTGGTTTTGTTTAAAGTTTATACACAGTTATCTCCCTTTGGTGCATAAAATCCGTTGAAAGTTGGTTCCCTTGTATAGATCATTACTAAATTTATCCAGGGAACTTTATTTTTATTTTTATTTTATTTTTATTTTTATTTTTATTTTTATTTTTATTTTTTATTTTTTGGCAAAATAATATCTGAAATTTTTTTATATTTTCAGTTTTTAGAAACACTTTTTTAGATTTTTATTTACAGTATAAAAAATTCTTTATTTCGTCGAAATAAATTTATTATGGAATAACGGTGTTGAGTTTTTCCTTCCTTTCAAAGATAAATAGTGCTCTGTATATAATCTAAAAAGATTATTATACATTGAGCTCTCTTTAGTGATTTAAAGATTCACTGTATTTATACATACTGGATCATACAATAATAATACAGTGTATCTTAGAAATCACATATAGAATCATCCCTTACTACCAAGTTTTGGATACCTCACATCTATATATATATATATATATATATATATATATATATATATATATATATATATATGAAAGTACGTAAATAAACACTGTGTTTATTTGATATGGCTTTTAGCCGACAATTTTTGGAGGATATGTGCTTAATTAAAGTCATGCCTAATTTTTGAAAATTAATTAGTTAATAATTAATGAATTTAGGCGGAATATATGTTCAAATGTAAGGTTAAACAGATCGAGAAAATGTCAATCCCTGAATGTACATTTCGACCTATTAGGTCTCATCAGCAAGGTTATAGACATGGGAGACTGCTCCGTGTGTGACTCGAACCCTCGACTGCCAAGCTGACAGAATTTGGGATTGGCAAGCTGGTGTAGTGGTTAGAATCTCCGCCTGTCAGCTTGGCAGTCGAGGTTTCGAGTCACACACGACGAATTTAGAGTCGTATTTTAGTTGGGTTAACAAGACTTTCTGACCACCCTATAGTTATGCGTTGTATTCAGTTATTTTTAGTTCACCCCCGCAGTGCTCCTTGGGAATATTTCTCCACCACAAGTGGATTGTTTAAATCTATGACCTAACAACAAATGGGTGAATTAAAAGATAAAATGATTGTTTATACGAGAAAAGAAGAAGAGATGAGTTGAAAATCATTTTGACAAAACACATCTGTTATAAATTTTCCACTTTCTCAGATATATGACCAACTGCTGTAAGATCAGGAGGCGGGTGGGAGTTGCCCCTTCTAGAGAAATTCTTGGTTAAGTTCTTTAACATGCTTCCTAGGGAGCTGGCTACTTGTGCCTTGAGAATCTCAGTGGGGTATTTCACAATGTCTAAGGAGAAATAAATATTTGTCTTCCATTTTGTATCTTCTTCTTCTTCTTTATGTGCCATCTGTTCAGATACAATGTTTGAGTATATTTCAGTTTTAACTTTAAGTCTAAGTAAGTATTTACCCAACCCATTCGCCATGGGTAGGTTGTGGCATAAGGTTGCAAGTATTGGGGGGGCATCAAGCACAGATTGACACATTGTTCAAAAATATTTTAGTTTTAACTTCTCATGATTGATTACACTATATTAAATCTGAAATCTGGACAAGATTTCCTTCCTAATTCATTCGGTAATCTGAACATTAGTTACATAAATAAGAATAACCTCCCCTTGTTTATTTCACTTTGTGGAATCAATATGTTTTAGTCAGCCATTTTCATTTCTCCGTAAATCTACACTGAAAAAACAAATTTGTTCGAATCAATACAACTGCATATTTTAACATGAAAATATCATAAAATGTGTTCTTAAATCTGCTTGCGTATTATTTGAAATGAACTTAATTGTTATTAAGTACACATTTTATGATATTTTCGTGTTAAAACATTGATGTGAAAAGTAAAGAGTATAATGATATGGAATTGAAAGAATAGAATGACGAGACTGATAAACCATTTGGATAGGTTTTAATATCAAACAATTACACTAGTTATCGTTGTACAAAATGTCCATGTTTCTATATCTGTTTGAATCCTAGCGGGCAGCGGAGATATTTAGAAGTTAAGGTTAAGGTTAAATTTAATCAAAGGTTAAGGTCATACAAAGGGAACTAACTATGTAATTTACAACAAACATGCAGTTGTATTGATTCAAACAAATTCGTATTTTCAGTGTAGATTTACGGTGAAATGAAAATGGCTGACAAAAACATACGGCTTCCTCAAAATGAAATAAACAAGGGGAGGTTACTCTCATTTATGTAGCTAATGTTCAGATTACCATTCATTCAATGTAGCTTGTAAAAATTTGTGAAATTTCTTCCTCTATCTTCCCTAACTTTTTACCCTTTCAATTTTCGTATTATTCCCCTATCTTGAAATTTTTAAAAGTTTTATTCACTAAGCATTTATAAGGTTTGGGTACAATTTTTTTTAAATTTTTATAAAGGAAAAAAAAATTATATTTAACAAATTACACCAGAAAAAAATATTTTATAACATTCTTCTATTTGTACTATAATTTGACCTATTGTTAAAATAATTTAGCAAACACCTAATTTAGTTAATTATTTGTTAAATAAAGTTGTTTTATTTTGAATATATCTATTAATTCTGTTATAAATGATATTTTTTAAATGTTTTTAAGAAAAAATACATTTTTCACATATAAAAATGTGAATTAAAAATTACTATTAATATAAAAAAATTCCAATTTATAGCCTTACGTTTAATTTTTTTCAATTCATAAATAAAATACAAAAATTTGAAAGTTAATTTATCTTTTATTTAAAAATAGCTGTAACTAATTATGTTACCTGTGGTACTTCAATTAACTATTAATGAGTTTACCAATATAGATAATAATTACCCAGTTAATTTGGGTTCTAAAAAAAGTCTGATAAATGTTCACATTTTGAATAAATCTTATTATTATGTATAATAAGAAATTTATAAAATGATATAAATAAAAATGTTGTTTGAATAAAGATGTTTGTAAATTTAAAACGAACTCAATGTACAAAGTGAGCTATATACGCTTAACTTGGCTATTTTTTCTATTTTTTTCTTTTTTACGTCTTTCTTTCTTTCTTTTTCTTTCTTCTTTCTTTCTTTTTCTACTTCTTTCTTTCTTTCTTCTTTCTTTCTTTCTCTTCTTTCTTTCTTTCTTCTTTCTTTCTTTCTTTTTCTACTTCTTTCTTTCTTCTTTCTTTCTTTTCTTTCTTCTTTCTTTCTTTTTCTTTTCTTTCTTTCTTCTTCTTCTTTCTTTCTTTTTCTTTTCTACTTCTTTCTTTCTTTCTTTTTTTCTTTCTTTCTTTTTCTTTTTTACTTTCTTTTTTCTTTCTTTCTTCTTTCTTTCTTTTTCTACTTCTTTCTTTCTTTCTTTCTTTCCTTTTTTCTTTCTTTCTTTCTCTTTCTACTTCTTCTTTCTTTCTTTTCTACTTTTTCTTCTTTCTCTTTCTTTTTTCTTTTTCTTTTTTCTCTTTTTTTCTTTCTTCTTTCTTTTTTTTTCTACTTTCTTTCTTTTTCTTTCTCTTTCTTCCTTTTCTACTTCTTTCTTTCTTTCTTTTTCTTTCTTTCTTTTCTTCTTTCTTTCTTTTCTTTTCTACTTCTTTCTTTCTTCTTTTTCTACTTCTTTCTTTCTTTTTCTTCTTTTTTCTTCTTTCTTTCTTTTCTACGTCTTTCTTTCTTTTTCTTTTTCTACTTCTTTCTTTCTTTCTTTTTTTCTTTCTTTCCTTTTCTTCTTCTTTTTTCTTTCTTTTTTTACTTCTTTCTTTCTTTCTTTTTCTACGTCTTCTTTCTTTCTTTTTCTTTCTTTCTTTCTTTTTTCTTTCTTTCTTTCTTTCTTTCTCTTCTTTCTTTCTTTCTTTCTTTCTTTTCTTTTCTTTCTTCTTTTTTCTTCTTTCTTTCTTCTTCTTTTCTTTTTCTTTCTTTCTTTCTTTTTCTACTTCTTTCTTTCTTTCTTTTCTACTTCTTTCTTTCTTTCTTTCTTTCTGTATTTATCTATTTATTTCTCCACTTGTCTTCTTTTCTTTTTGTCTTTCTTTCAAAGCATTTTCATTGCATTGCCTATCTTTCTCAACTTTCTTCATTTTTCTCCTTTCTTTCTTTCTCTACTTCTTTCTTTCTTTCTATAATTTTCTTTTTTTTTTCTTTTTTCTTTTGACACTTTTTTTATTACCAGTTAGAAATTATTCATGATTTTCCATTAATTTTTAAAATATTTTTTCTTTATTTCAAATTTTTTTCTGCAGGGCAAATTTATTTTCTTGCAGGCCATGATTTGCCCACCTCTATTCTAATGTAAGTAATGTTATTTTTATTGTTCAGATTCCACATTAATACTGGTGGCTGAGCAGTCCATGACATGCAACACTCCACTTAAACCTGTACTTTGAAATTTGAAGTTTTGAAATAAATAAATTCTTAATGGATAATACAATTTTTTATGAATACATTTTTCTATTTAACCCATAGATGGGACCCTAACAAGTACTACCACTCCGAGTCAGAGTAAACCAGGGAGAAATGGTGATGAAGGGGTGCTTACTTACAGGCAGTCGGAGAGGCCCCTTCGATCAATTGGCTGGCCATGTCAAGCCCTAGCACCTATATGATTGCCCCAACCCCAGTGCTTTTATGGCAACCCCAAGCCCTTTTTATCATATGGAGATCTGGGGAATGTGGAGCACCCATTCATCACTACTGCTCCCAGGTCCACTCTGACCCGGAGTGATAGTACCTGTTAGGGTCCCATCTATGGGTTAAACAGAAAGTTTTAAAAATTTTCTTCTAAACTATCGCTACGAATTTTTCAAAACTTTGCTACCAAAAAAATATAGCAAACTTGAACTTTACCTTATAAACTTATATAAGCTAATATAACATATATATATATATATATATATATATATATATATATATATATATATATATATATATATATATAAATTAATTAAACTTATCCTTTAGTGATTTCCAATCCACCTAGCAAAAATAACTGCAAACAACCTACTGTCAAAATCAAGTGTTGTATAGCGGCCTTCTTCTTCACGCTGCTGAATCACGTATCCGTATACGTTGCTGGTATATATGGTCACGTAGCGAAGTATGTAGTTGTCGGACTTAAGAAACCACAACCCATGGGTATAGTAGAACTTTGACTTTATTTCTTTAATCTGTGCCATGGTGTGGGTGGCGAGCATTGACAATAGGAATGCCCAAGGGTTGACAATGACTACTACTACTGTTGGGATGACTGGGGATGGTGAGGTAAAAAGGGGTGGACGAACCTCACTGCCCGCTGGCAGCGATGGACCGTAGCAACGGTCGCTCACTTGTGCTCTGTCCCGAGACTTCTGTCTGACTGACCTGTCGGCTCGAACCGTCTGGCCTTTATAGCGATAAATACTCCTGCATCTTTATCTTTTGATCTGGTCTTCACATCCGCTAATATGCCTACGCATTTTTATCTTTTGATCTGATAACGGACATTTGTTATATATTTCTTTATCTTCTCCCTGCTTCCTTGACCGGAAAGCCTCACCTCCGTTTTCCCCTTTTTTAAAAATATATATTTTTATATTTCTCTTTGTCTTTTTGCCGGAAGCTTCGTTTTCCGGCCGAGGACAATACAACACAAGAACCATCCTTGAAAACGATATAACAGTAAATTTAATCACCACTCACAACCTACCGCTTGGCATAAAATAAATCTAGATAGGTTGACATGTCGTTAAAATCAATCAGTCAATCAATCATATAATCAGCAAAATCTGTTTGGTTTGGTTTGGTTTGGTTTTACGGCATATCAACCTCAGTGGGTCATTTAATGCCGATAAAGTTTTGAAAATTAAATTTTTAATGGATAATACAATTTTTTTATAAATACATTTTTCTATTTAACTCATAGATGAGACCCTAACAAGTACTACCACTCCGGGTCAGAGTGGACCAGGGGGCAATGGTGATGAAGGGGTGCTCCACATTCCCCAAAACTCCAAAACTGGAACCTCACCATCAGATAGAGTTTAACGTCATTCCCAGGACATGTAGACCCTCAGTCACCGCCTTCTAGCACCCATATGATAAAGAGGGGTTGGGGCTTGCCATAAGGGCAATAGGGTTGGGAAAATCATATAGGTGCTAGGGCTTGACATGACCAGCCGATTGATCGGAGGGGGCCTCTCCGACCGCCCGTCTAGCCCAAGATAGAGCCAAAGTGGAGTATTGCATGTCATGAACTGCTCATCCACCTGGGCTTATCCTTAAGCATCACGGCCAACAGGTGGCCCCATTGGGGGAGTCTTACCCCTCTGCAGAGGTGCAGTCGGTGCATTCTAACGCCCCAGTCGACAGGGCGGGCAAAATCTGTGTACAGAAGTCTGCTGGTTGTCATGTCACAAAGTGCTGAAAAAATTTTATTTACTGAGACGTAAAATAATTGTGTTTTTGGAGATGAAAGGTTCACAATCAGATGAAATAAAGAATGAAAATTGGCTCCAAGATTTGGTTTTCGCTGTGGATCATCATCATCATCATGTCACGCTAGCAGCACGGATATCCATGACAACCTCTCGCCAACCGTCTCTATCATTCATTGCTCCTCAGAGGTCCTCCATGCAGCATCCAGTATCTGTGCAGACTTGGTCTATGTACGTCTTTACTAAACGGCCTACTCTGGCTTCCACAGTAGAACGTCACGGATGGTTTGTGTGATATGGAGCAGGTGGCCGTTCAGCTGTGTTTTCATGGGGTGTTGCTTCCACGTCTTGTTTAAGATTGCCACGCAGCATCCAATATCTGTGCAGAGTTGGACTATGTACGTCTTTACTGAACAAGCCGACTCTGGCATGCCCACGTGATGGCTTCCACAGTAGAACGTCACTAATGAGTTCATCCTTGCTTCTCCAGCAGTTCCCAGCAAGTTTTGTTTGCCTCTCACGGATGGTTTGTGTGATATGAAGCAGGTGGCTGTACAGCTGTTTTCTCGTGGGGCGTTGCTTCCACATTTTGTTTAAGATTGTGCGCAGCATTCTTGTGCAGCTTCCATCTAGCTTATTCTCTTGGCACTTTGTTAGGGTTTATGTAGTTCAGCCATACAGTAGCACTGATACGACAGCTTGGAAGAATTTTTGCGGTGGATATTACTGCACAATTAACTTATCATAATTTGAAATTGAAAGGCAAAAACAAATTCATTACTCAATTGTATGATGACATTAAGTGCTTCATTGCAAGAAGGAAGTGACAGTTTTCAAATTAAAATTTAGTTGATTTTCCAACATGTGAAGAACTGAAAAACATCACCAATACTGAGTTGGTTCTTAACTTCAAATATGACAGTCACCTGGGATTGTTAGTAAAGGAATTTCTCGAAAGATTTTAGTGATTTTCCGTTTTTTGAACCACAGTTTGCATTATTCTTAGGTGTAATCTATGTAATAGATGTAATTCTTAGGTGTAATAAATATAGGTGATGAAGGTCCTGAGTTTTGGGAGGGCTACTATTAGCAAAGGAGGAAGAAGAAATAAGAGAGAGTAAAGGTTTTTAAAAAAAGTGATGAACACAAAACGGTTTGTCGGGAATTTGACCTGGGGCGTGACCCCCCCGAATGGAGAATTGAAAGCCAACAGGAAGTTTCGGGTGTTGACCGGAACCGGAAGTTACGTGGTCACGAGGAACGACGAAGAAAAATACCGGCCTCTTTTTGCTTTCCGAGGCCTCTGGTCCCTAGTATGGGATTACAGTAATTTAACAGTGTCCTCTCTCTCTTTCTCTCTGCTTTTCCTCCTCTCCGAAACAACCCACGAGACGAGCCTGGAAATAAAAGCTAAGCAGCTTGTGAAGATATATTTCTCGCGTTGTACCTTTTTATCGACAAGACGACTGTCGCGTAACGAATACATTTTAGTGCTGTGAATTTGGAGGCATGTTGACAAGACCCGCTATACAACATATATCGCTTTTGGTACTGTGAACATATACCGCTACGTTATATTAGGACTGTTCACCTTCGATGTCACCAACACAGAAGAAAACCCGCAGATAGAACTGTTAGAAATGCAGTCGGATTCTGCACTCAAAGCAAAGTATCTTCAAGTTATAATGTTGTATACTGGCTTCGAATTCCGACGCTAAATTCGTGTATGTAAGTAGCGGATATCGTCACTAACCCAAAAGCGGTGTATGGTAGTAGTCGGCTACTGAACTTCAATAACAACAGATACGCGTATACAAAAGAGGACTCTTCTTTATTTTCTTCGGTGTGTGGTAGGTGAGGAGCGCAGAGCTTACAATGAGAATGCTGGTGGCTAGCCAAGAGCGCAGTGTTCACAATGAGTGCCCGAGGGATGTTTTGTTGACGGGAGTCTGAAGTTTGTGGCTGCCAAAGCTCAACTGCCGAACTCCCTGTCTAACCGTCACTTTTCAATCTTTACCCAGCATGCTCTGGTCTATTCAAATTACACCGGAACTGTACTGCGTGACCTGCAATCCTAGATTTGTCACCAGTCGATAGGAAGTCCTTTGTCATCCTGCTATTGTTATTTTTGCGGACAGTTCGTTTGACCCGGTCAGCAGTAAGCCTCCGATCTTACTCACTCTTCCTTTTTGTTCGATCCAGACTTCTGTCTGGAACATCCTTTGTTTCCCAATTCCCTTGTCTTTTTGATTCAACCGGAAATTCCTATTTCTGTTTGTACAATATCCAACAATGATACCTGATTTATTTTTACACCTTGATTCAAAACCTTCAGAAAATTTGCTTCAAGCATCATGGCAATGTTTCGTTCTACCTGGGTATGTTGTCAGTAATTTTCGTTCATGAAATTTACTAAAACTTAAAGGGCTGGGTTAGCTCAGTCGGTAGAGCATTCGGCAAGAAACCACAAGGTTCCTAGTTCGATCCCAGCCCTCGCCAACTCAGCAAATGAGTAGCATAGGGATCTGTGTGATAAAGTAAGGAGCTGATGGTAGGTGTGGTGCTCCACCTCAGATGCAAAAAAAAACAATCTCCTTGGTCTAGCTCTAGTGAAAAAGGAATTGACTCCTTCACTGTTTGGTTGATACCGACTTTAGGCCACCCTGACGATCACGACGAATTAGGAGTCGTATTTTAGTTGGGTTAACAAGACTTTCTGACCACCCTATAGTTATGCGTTGTATTCAGTTATTTTTAGTTCACCCCCGCAGTGCTCCTTGGGAATATTTCTCCATCACAAGTGGATTGTTTAAATCTATGACCTAACAACAAATGGGTGAATTAAAAGATAAAATTATTGTTTATACGAGAAAAGAAGAAGAGATGAGTTGAAAATCATTTGACAAAACACATCTGTTATTAATTTTCCACTTTCTCAGATATATGACCAACTGCTGAAAAGAACAATCTCCTTGGTCTAGCGCTTGTGAAAAGGGGATAGACTCCCTCGCTGATTGGCTGATACCGACTTTAGGCCACCCCGACGACTTTACTTTTTTTTATAGAACACTGCTAACAGACCAGTACTTGTCGTCTTTGATCAAAGTCGGGAGTGCACAGACATTAAAACCAGACATACCAAAAATTGTCAAGCAAAAGAGATGTCAAACTTCATGACAAAAAAATAATTGAAAAGTTGGGATTGTAAACTGTAAGTATACATATATGTTGCTTACAATTTCATTTTTTGACATTTTATTTCATTAATTTACATTTGTAAAACATTCGTTTGCAATTTTTAAGCAATAAAAAAGATTGTGCAAAAAATTCTGATAAAATACTTCATTGAGCTGTATTTTGCTTAATTAGTTTTCATGTGCAGTCCTCACGACATACATATATAATCCATGCGGCCCTCATGACATACATATGTAATCCATGCGGCCCTCGCGACATACATATGTAATCCATGCGGCCCTCGTGATATACATATGTAATCCATGCGGCCTTCATGACATACATATGTAATCCATGCGGCCCTCGCGACATACATATTAATCCATGCGGCCCTCGTGATATACATATGTAATCCATGCGGCCTTCATGACATACATATGTAATCCATGCGGCCCTCGCGACATACATATGTAATCCATGCGGCCCTCGTGATATACATATGTAATCCATGCGGCCTTCATGACATACATATGTAATCCATGCGGCCCTCACAACATACATATGTAATCCATGCGGCCCTCGTGACATACATATGTAATCCATGCGGCCCTCGTGACATACATATGTAATCCATGCGGCCTCATGACATACATATGTAATCCACGCGGCCCTCGTGATATACATATGTAATCCATGCAGCCTTCATGACATACATATGTAATCCATGCGGCCCTCATGACATACATATGTAATCATGCGGCCCTCATGACATACATATGTAATCCATGCAGCCCTAGGTGGCTTCTCAGTTTGAGATGTCTGTTCGAGACTGTTACATACTCATTTCACGGGTATATAAATAAGTGTTCTTATGTGATGAGAGAGAGAGAGAGAGAGAGAGAGAGAGAGAGAGAGAGAGAGAGAGAGGACTAACATAGAGTCATTAGAGAGAGAGAGATAGACAGAGAGTTGTTTACTTACTTGTTCTCTTCTTCTCTTTCTATTTCGGACATGATGTGATCGCCTAGGTTCTCCTTTCTTGTTGCTTCTTTCTACTGTGTCTTGTCTGGTCTTCTCTTGTTGCTGCTTCATTTTCTAAGAACGGGCATGCATAATTAATTAACAAGGCTTGTTGCTTTGATCAAAGGTTTTATTTTAGCCCTTTCTAACCCATCGCGCGGAGTCACAACCGAAGTAGGACACGTCTGCCCTACTGGAAGTCTGATTGTAAACTGATTAACTAACTAAAATCTCACATGACTTACGAGATTCTAACCGTCCAGTAGTTTTCCATTCCGTGATCTGAAAACACTGGCCCCGCAGAATTCTCCTACAGGGTGTTGCCAATAATCTATACTACCACATAGATTATGCAACATAGACAGCACCAAGTGTTCACACAGATCTGATAAATATACATTTTTGCTGATCAACCAAAACTGTTATATTTCTAGTAATAATGTTCTTCCAACTGTACTGCACTCTGCTCACCAACAATCAAAATCTATCTCGAAATGCCTCGTCCACCCGTCGCAAGAGCCAAAATACTACTGCCAGTTTTTTTCGTAGTCGTCATACGTAATCGTGTGACGCTCCCTCTAGCCATCGCCGTATGCTTATAAGCACGCCCGATCTCGAGAGAATTTGCATACATACAATCCCATTCTCGCTGGTTCGAGATCGCCCATAGTTAAATATAGTGCTTACAGCAGCCATATTTCTTTCCCGCGATGACCCTGCAAGCCAGACTCGTCCATGCACACTTTGAGTTTCGAGGTATGTTATTTTCATTACACCCACAAGTCCATAGGAGAATGTCACTTATGAGTTAGTCCTTACTTCTCCGACAGAGGCCAAGGTATCTTGCTCGTTTTACTTGGATGATTTTTAAGTGGCTATACAGCTGCTGTTAAATAGGGTGCTTCTTCCAGTATTTATTCAAAATAGCATGCAGCATTCTTGTGTACTTCCCATCTAGGTTTGCCTCCAGGTAGTTTGTTAAATTCCAAGTGGTGCACACATACAATAGTACTAACATGGTTACACCTTGGAAGAATTCCCATTTTATTTTATGAGGGAGATCAGATTTCCATATAGTTGTTATGCTATCAATAGCAGTCCATACTTTACCTATGTGTATGTTAATATTGCTTTCAGTAGATGGGATATTGCTACCAAGGTATGTTAACCTATCAATAACAATCCTTACCTATGCGTATGTTGACATCGCTTTCAGTAGATGAGATATTGCTACCAAGGTATGTTAACCTATCAATAACAATCCTTACCTATGCGTATGTTGACATCGCTTTCAGTAGATGAGATATTGCTACCAAGGTATGTTAACCTATCAATAACAATCCTTACCTATGCGTATGTTGACATCGCTATCAGTAGATGAGATATGGCTAACAAGGTATTTAACCTGTCAATAGCAGTCTATGCTTTATCTATGTAAATGTTGACATCGCTTTCAGTAGATGAGATATTGCTACCAAAGTATGTTAACCTGTCACTAACGGTCCATGCCTTACCTATGTGTATTTTGACATCACTTTCAGTAGATGAGATACTGCTACCAAGGTATGTTAACCTGTCAATAGCAGTCCACACTGTAAATGTTAATATCGCTTTCAGTAGATGAGATATTGCTACTGAGGTTGAACTGGTCGATTAATTCCAGAGGCTTGCCATTTAATGAAGGGATGGCGCCCTCTTGATTAAAACATATCAACTCTATTTTATTTGAGTTCATGTAGAGACCAATGCCTCTTGCTGCCTACTCCAGACTATGCAGCCAAGATTCAACTTTAGCAGGTGTATTTGCAGGAAATGCTAGATCAGGCATGTCAAATTGAGTTACCCCTAGGGCCACATCGATTATATATTGTCTGTCTTGAGGGCCACACAGGAAAACTAAGTCTCTTAATGTTATATATTGTACAAAGGGAAATATGAATTCCCGGTTTTATTAAACAAATAAGTTTTAACAACTGCCCGTTATCATATCAAGAGATAAAAATACGTGGGAGTAGCTATGAAGAGAAAAGAACCGAGGGCTTCAGACAAGTCAGTCGTCAGAGTCCCGGAGGCAGTCACGCGGAGAGAGAGTGAGGTGATCGGGGCAGTAGTCGGCCGAGCGGGACCTCGTGTAGTTGGTGTCGGAAAAGCTAGCGTTAATATTTACCAACTGAAAAAGCTTGTCGCCCAGAAATTTAATTGAAGGACCGAAAGTGTAAAGACTGAATATATTGATTAAACTGACCCTCTCTCTCGAAGTTAAGAAGCTTGAATTTATTTCAATAAACTTCTGGAGGATAACTTTGGTGTTATTGTCATCCCTTACAACGAAGATAAAACTATTGCAATTTAGTACAGTGACGACGCGCTATGCAACATTAAATCCTTATACTTCTATATTAACAGAACAAAGTGATGAGTTCAAATGATAAAACGTATAAGTATCACTGTTACTTTCAATAATAGATATGTATTGATTGAAAGCAGAAAAATGCAAGAGGAAAACTCACTCCCTTTCATTGAATGAGTTAGCGGCTAACACCAGACTCAAGAGTATCATTAATTAATTGTAATTGAATTTATTTAATCTGATGGTAGATATGTTATACACATTATAAAATGGATTTTATTTGATTAAATTTGAAGTTAAACCCTTTAGTTTTATTTGAAAGATACAATTTTTTGTTATACTTCTTCAAAACTGATATTGCGGTTATTTCTTATAACTCCAACATAAACAAAAAGGAACCACACTTGACTAATAAATTATCTATTTGATTTCCCATAAAACTAACCCTAAACCCTAACCCTAACCCTAGCCCTAAACCCTAAACCTAAACCCTAACCCCGTCCTCTTTTTTCCCAGTAGATCAATAAATAAATGAAGAAATTTGTGATAAATAAGTGGGGCATGGTACTAAAATGCTTGGAAACCACTGAGTTAGCCTCTTCCTTCCGCAACTCTGCAAAAGAAGTGGGAGAGACAGAATAACAGACTCTGTTTCTTAATAGCACATGGTACTAATGATTTGGTTTGGTTTATTTTACAGCATATCAACCTCAGTGGGTCATTTAATGTCGGCAAAGTTTTGAAATAAATTCATTCTTAACAGACACTATATTTATAAATTCATGTTTTTCTATTTACCCCATAGATGGGACCCTAACAGGTACTACCACTCCGGGTCAGAGTGCACCTGGGAGCAATGGTGATGAAGCGGTGCTCCACATTCCCCAAACCTCCAAAACTGGAACCTCACCATCAGATAAAGTTTACCGTTATTCCCAGGACATGAAGACTCTCAGTCACCACTTTCTAGCACCCATATGATAAAAAAGGTTGGGGCTTGCCATAAGGGAAATAGGATTGGGGCAATCATATAGGTGCTAGGGTTTGACATGACCAACCATCTAGCCTAAATAAGGGTCTAAGTCGAGTGTTGTAGGTCATGGACTGCTCATCCATTAAGATTCCGTCCTTAAGCATCATGGGTCGCCACCCATGCTAACAGACGGACCCATTTGGGGGAGTCTTACTCCTCTGCGAAGGTGCAGTCAGTGCATTCTAACGCCCCCACTATTATACTTCCCTCCATTTCAATTTTTTTTATTTGCATTCTTATTCATTTTTACTAGCCTTTCTATATGATAAAAAGGGTTGGGGCTTGCCATAAGGGCAATAGGGTCGGGACAATCATATCAGTGCTAGGGCTTGACGTGACCAGCCGATTGATCGAAGGGGCCTCTCCGACCGCCCGTCTAGCCTGAATAAGGTCTAAGAGGAGTGTTGCTTGTCCTAATGAAAATAAACGACTTCTTTTGCCCAAGAATTTTTGGAAAAAACTTCATAAGTACCTGGGGTACTTTAAAACTGCTGTATGAGAGTGCAGTAAGCATGCAGGCCACACTTGTGCTTACTGAAGGCCGCATGTTTGACATGCCTGCGCTAGATCATCTGTGTAGTCTACATCAATAATAGTTTTTAATAGAATGCCTTTATGAATGGGGAATACATGATTAATTTTATCAGAGTTATATTTTTTTCTGTGTATTTTTTAATGACAAGAAATGGTTGCTTTAATCTTTCCTGAAAAAAAATCTGAAAATCTTGTTTGTTTTCCTTTTCTTTTTTTTTTTTTTTTTTTTTTTTTTTTTACATTATCTTATTAAATACATAATCTAAACTTTAAAAAGATTTTTATTCATGGCCAAGATTTCGGGATTTATTGAAAATCTTTCTTTTTACAATAATGAGGCAAATTTTTCCCCCAATTAAAGTTCCAAGTTTTCATTATTCATTTGTTTCGAGAAAATAACAAGTCCTCTATAGGTATAAAACTACGTCAACTCGTAAAAAGGGCGATAATTACACATGATAAATCAATTAGTTAAACAGAGTTATTGCCCTTGGATCAAATCATCTTGCGTAAATGGAACTGTCATTTTCCAGCATTTCAACTGTTTTGGTTAGTTTCTTAGATGAATATCTTAATTATTCCACCTATACTCTGTACAATACCCGAAACTTTTATAGTTTTTAAAACAGCGTTTTTATCAAACATTTTCTAACAATCTTAATAGAATTCTCGATGCTCGATGCAACTAGTTTATAAAAGTTAGTTGCCTATATGTGAAAAATTGTTATTGTTGTTTTTGTCATCCTTCCGTCTACGAGAGACGATGGCATAGTGTCCCATTTTTTTTTTTAACTACACAGTTTGGGCGGGTTTATATGGAGGATGATCTGTTGCCCAAACTGCAAATCTCCCCTCTCCACACTGCTGCTGGATCCAAAGGAAAGGTGGTAATCTGAACATTAGCTACATTAATGAGAGTAACCCTCCCTTGTTTATTTCACTTTGAGGAAACCTATGTTTTGGTCGGCCATTTTCATTTCACCGTAAATCAATACAACTGTATGTTTTAGCACGAAAATATCATAAACTGTGTTCTTAATAACAATTAAGTTCATTTCAAATAATGCGAAAGCACAATTAAGAACACATTTTATGATATTTTCATGTTAAAACATGCAGTTGTATTGATTCGAAAAAAATTCGTATTTTCAGTGTAGATTTACAGTGACATGAAAATCGCCGATGAAAACCTAAGTTCTTCCTCAAAGTGAAGAAACAAGGGGAGGTTACTTTCATTTATGTAGCTAATGTTCAGATTACCGGAAAGGTAAGGAATCAATGCAGTTTGGCAGTGGTAGTGTCACAGGAGTTGCTGGGTAGCACTGGATTTCAGCATCACACCACCTTAGGGACTCCGGCCCCTGATTTGTTTTTGGGGTTTACTCCCCTAGAAAAAATTGTATAATCATGACTATTGAAGAAAGACAACTAAAACCTGTGTGCCAGACCATTTATTAATGTAATCAGTTATCAGTAGAAGTTCTTCTACCTTGGCCCTGAGCAACAATAAGTAAAACTTGCTTAATATATGTATTGAAATGCTTACTGTAGAGTAGATGTTAGCAATCTAGACACAAAGTATTTATATTATTTAGATTTCTCGGGCTGTTGTCCTCATCTTTATTGTTATATACACATCAACAAATAATCCAGATTATCAAACCTCATCTAAAAAATTTCTGACAAATAAAACACACAGAGAAAAGTAAATTTTAGCCTCATTGTATATTCACACTGGCATTTGCCCAATGAGGATTAAGTCAGCTCTGTGTATGAATACCTGTGTAGAGTTGTTTTTTTTTTGGGGGGGGGATTGGTGTCAGAGGATGGTCATTTGCCACATTCGTATGACAGGTTTCAATTCACAGTTTTCCTGCTCCTAAATTGGTTGCCATACCAAGGTTAAAGAGCCCAATCTGACCAACTGGAGAATAGTTGAATGCATACTGTTACCATATTAGTAATCTATCTATATTTAAAGAGCAGTTGGTATGTATGTATGTATGTATGTATGTTCAGAGGAAACTATGAAAATAAAACAATTAATGACAAAGAAAATATACATAAATATTCACTATCATCATATCTTGGTTTTTGAGTAAAAATAAGGAAAATTTGATTTATATTTGTGAAGATAATTAAAAAATAAAATTTAAATGATAACAACATGGAATTTTTTTTTTTTTTGTATTTAATGTTGTAAATAGCAGACATTAACTTTTCAGAATGGTTGAATCAGTACAAAGTCTTTTTTACGTGGGGATTTTAATGGGACATCCTGTGGGAAAGCAACTCACGATTCAGTAATAATGGATCTATGAGACTAAATTTTTTTTAACCCCCCCCCCGCGCCTCTACCCAAGCGATGCTGAGTAACCACTTCTAGTATTATAATAAATTAATAGAAAATCCATCGGGTTGGACAGCCGGATCTCTCCACCGAAAAAAGACGTTCTCCCAGCTTCTCCTGACCAAGTCCTTGTCGCCTGCAACAATCTTTTCTAGCAGTCCTTCACCAAAGATCACTCACCTCTTGTTCTTTGTTGTACAAGACTGGAATGCAACTACCCTGGTGTGTTAAGGCAGGCCTTAAATAATCATACTAAAATCCCACATCCTGGTCAATCGCACAGTGTCGTAATTTACATGCATGCCAACGAGGTAGTCTGACATCAAGCCACAACTCACGATCAGGAGGATATGAGTTCAATCTCCTCAATCACCCGCTACACTCCCCACTGATCTCATTTTGCATGCCAGAGATATTCGGGCATGCTTTGAGCTGCCCCATGCGTGATTTCTCTCGCCACAAATATGTAGAATGCAGACTCATCCAGGATTTGAATTTGGATCGCTGTGTTCATTTCTTACAATGATAACCTTCAATGGTAGATTTAAAAGAGGCATGACTACTCTCTCTTGCCCCTTCAAAGTATGACTACTCTCTCTCTCTCTCTCTCTCTCTCTCTCTCTCTCTCTCTCTCTCTCTCTCTCTCTCTCCCGCCCTTCCAGCTTATGACTACTCTCTCTCTCTCTCTCTCTCTCTCTCTCTCTGGCCCTTCCAGCTTATGACTACTCACTCTCTCTCTCTCTCTCTCTCTCTCTCTCTCTCTCCCTCTGGCCCTTCCAGTTTTATGACTACTCTCTCTCTCTCTCTCTCTCTCTCTCTCTCTTCTCTCTCTCTCTCTCTCTCTCTTTCTTTCTCTCTCTCTCTCTCTGGTCCTTTCAGCTACTCTCTCTCTTTTCTCTCTCTCTCTTCTCTCTCTCTCTCTCTCCTCTCTCTCTCTCTCTCTGACCCTTCCAGCTTATGACTACTCTTTCTCTCACTTTCTTTCTCTCTCTGACCCTTCCAGCTTATGATTACTCTTTCTCTCAAGTAGTAATGGATCCGTGAGACTAGATGCTAACCATTGCACCACAATGGGATGCCCAAGTAGTAATGGATCCGTGAGACTAGATTTGCTAACCATTACACCACAATGGATGCCCAAGTAGTAATGGATCCGTGAGACTAGATTGCTAACGATTACACCACAATGGGATGCCCCATTAGTAATGGATCCGTGAGACTAGATTGCTAACCATTACACCCACAATGGGATGCCCAAGTAGTAATGGATCTGTGAGACTAGATTGCTAACCATTGCACCACAATGGGATGCCCAAGTAGTAATGGATCCGTGAGACTAGATTGCTAACGATTACACCACAATGGGATGCCCAAGTAGTAATGGATCCGTGAGACTAGATTGCTAACCATTACACCACAATGGATGCCCAAGTAGTAATGGATCCGTGAGACTAGATTGCTAACCATTACACAACAATGGGATGCCCAAGGAGTAATGGATCCGTGAGACTAGATTGCTAACCATTACACAACAATGGGATGCCCAAGTAGTAATGATCCATGAGACTAGATTGCTAACCATTACAACAATGGGATGCGCAAGTAGTAATGGATCTGTGAGACTAGATTGCTAACCATTACACAACAATGGGATGCCCAAGTAGTAATGGATCCATGAGACTAGATTGCTAACCATTACACCACAATGGATGCCAAGTAGTAATGGATCGTGAGACTAGATTGCTAACCATTACACAACAATGGGATGCCCAAAGTAGTAATGGATCCATGAGACTAGATTGCTAACCATTACACCACAATGGGATGCGCAAGTAGTAATGGATCTGTGAGACTAGATGCAACCATATACACCACAATGGTATGCCGCCAGTAGATCTCTCGTGTGGTGG